>OX393583.1:17649663-18091263 GCA_947652605.1 Elmis aenea
CGTGTTTGGAAGAAAAAACTGTATTAATTATCGTTTGAATCAACTTTCTATCTCAAACCTTTAAGCGACAATCGACCGATCCCGCACTAATGGCTCACCCTGTATATTTGAAAATATAGTCATCGTGTTCGGAAGAAAAATTTGTATCAATTAGCGTTTGAATCAACTTTCTATCTCAAACCGTTAAGCGACAATCAACCGATCCCGCACTAATGGCTCACCCTGTATATTTGACAATATTTTTATTGTGTTCGGAAGAAAAAACTGTATCAATTAGCGTTTGCATCAACTTTCTATCTTAAACCGTTAAGCGGCAATCGACCGATCTTGCACTAATGACTCACCCTGTATATTTGAAAATATTGTTATCGTGTTTGGTAGAAAAAACTGTATCAATTAGCGTTTGAATCAACTTTTTATCTCAAACCGTTAAGCGGCAATCGACCGATCTTGCACTAATGACTCACCCTGTATATTTGAAAATATTGTTATCGTGTTCGGAAGAAAAAACTGTATCAATTAGCGTTTGAATCAACTTTCTATATCAAACCGTTAAGCGACAATCGACCGATCCCGCACTAATGACTCACCCTGTATATTTAAAAATATTTTTATTGTGTTCGGAAGAAAAAACTGTATCAATTAGCGTTTGAATCAACTTTCTATCTCAAACTATTAAGCGGCAATCGACCGATCCCGCACTAATGACTTACCCTGTATATTTAAAAATATTGTTATCGTGTTCGGAAGAAAAAACTGTATCAATTAGCGTTTGAATCAACTTTCTATCTCAAACCTTTAAGCGACAATCGACCGATCCTGCACTAATGGCTCACCCTGTATATTTGAAAATATTGTTATCGTGTTCGGAAGAAACAACTGTATCAATTACCGTTTGAATCAACTATCTATCTCAAACCGTTAAGCGACAATCGACTGATCCCGCATTAATAGCTTACCCTGTATATTTGAAAATATTGTTATCGTGTTCGGAAGAAAAAACTGTATCAATTAGCGTTTGAATCAACTTTCTATCTTAAACCGTTAAGCGACAATCGACCGATCCCGCACTAATGACTCACCCTGTATATTTGAAAATATTGTTATCGTGTTTGGAAGAAAAAACTGTATTAATTATCGTTTGAATCAACTTTCTATCTCAAACCTTTAAGCGACAATCGACCGATCCCGCACTAATGGCTCACCCTGTATATTTGAAAATATAGTCATCGTGTTCGGAAGAAAAATTTGTATCAATTAGCGTTTGAATCAACTTTCTATCTCAAACCGTTAAGCGACAATCAACCGATCCCGCACTAATGGCTCACCCTGTATATTTGACAATATTTTTATTGTGTTCGGAAGAAAAAACTGTATCAATTAGCGTTTGCATCAACTTTCTATCTTAAACCGTTAAGCGGCAATCGACCGATCTTGCACTAATGACTCACCCTGTATATTTGAAAATATTGTTATCGTGTTCGGTAGAAAAAACTGTATCAATTAGCGTTTGAATCAACTTTTTATCTCAAACCGTTAAGCGGCAATCGACCGATCTTGCACTAATGACTCACCCTGTATATTTGAAAATATTGTTATCGTGTTCGGAAGAAAAAACTGTATCAATTAGCGTTTGAATCAACTTTCTATATCAAACCGTTAAGCGACAATCGACCGATCCCGCACTAATGACTCACCCTGTATATTTAAAAATATTTTTATTGTGTTCGGAAGAAAAAACTGTATCAATTAGCGTTTGAATCAACTTTCTATCTCAAACTATTAAGCGGCAATCGACCGATCCCGCACTAATGACTTACCCTGTATATTTAAAAATATTGTTATCGTGTTCGGAAGAAAAAACTGTATCAATTAGCGTTTGAATCAACTTTCTATCTCAAACCTTTAAGCGACAATCGACCGATCCTGCACTAATGGCTCACCCTGTATATTTGAAAATATTGTTATCGTGTTCGGAAGAAACAACTGTATCAATTACCGTTTGAATCAACTATCTATCTCAAACCGTTAAGCGACAATCGACTGATCCCGCACTAATAGCTTACCCTGTATATTTGAAAATATTGTTATCGTGTTCGGAAGAAAAAACTGTATCAATTAGCGTTTGAATCAACTTTCTATCTCAAACCGTTAAGCGGCAATCGACCGATTCCGCACTAATGACTCACCCTGTATATTTGAAAATATTCTTATCGTGTTCGGAAGAAAAAACTGTATCAATTAGCGTTTGAATCAACTTTCTATCTTAAACCGTTAAGCGACAATCGACCGATCCCGCACTAATGACTCACCCTGTATATTTGAAAATATTTTTATCGTGTTCGGAAGAAAAAACTGTATCAATTAGCGTTTGAATCAGCTTTCTATCTCAAACCGTTAAGCGACAATCGACCGATCCCGCACTAATGGCTCAATCTGTATATTTGAAAATATTGTTATCGTGTTCGGAAGAAAAAACTGTATCAATTAGCGTTTGAATCAACTTTCTATCTCAAACCGTTAAGCGACAATCAACCGATCCCGCACTAATGGCTCACCCTGTATATTTGAAAATATTTTTATTGTGTTCGGAAGAAAAAACTGTATCAATTAGCGTTTGAATCAACTTTCTATCTCAAACCGTTAAGCGGCAATCGACCGATTCCGCACTAATGACTCACCCTGTATATTTTAAAATATTGTTATCGTGTTCGGAAGAAAAAACTGTATCAATTAGCGTTTGAATCAAATTTCTATCTTAAACCGTTAAGCGACAATCGACCGATCCCGCACTAATGACTCATTCTGTATATTTAAAAATATTTTTATCGTGTTCGGAAGAAAAAACTGTATCAATTAGCGTTTGAATCAACTTTCTATCTCAAACCGTTAAGCGGCAATCGACCGATTCCGCACTAATGACTCACCCTGTATATTTGATAATATTGTTATCGTGTTCGGAAGAAAAAACTGTATCAATTAGCGTTTGAATCAACTTTCTATCTTAAACCGTTATTCGACAATCGACCGATCCCGCACTAATGACTCACCCTGTATATTTAAAACTATTTTTATCGTGTTCGGAAGGAAAAACTGTATCAATTAACGTTTGAATCAACTTTCTATCTCAAACCTTTAAGCGACAATCGACCGATCCCGCACTAATGGCTCACCCTGTATATTTGAAAATATTGTTATCGTGTTCGGAAGAAAAAACTGTACCAATTAGCGTTTGAATCAACTTTCTATCTCAAACCGTTAAGCGGCAATCGACCGATTCCGCACTAATGACTCACCCTGTATTTTTGATAATATTGTTATCGTGTTCGAAAGAAAAAACTGTATCACTTGGCGTTTGAATCAACTTTCTATCTTAAACCGTTAAGCGACAATCGACCGATCCCGCACTAATGACTCACCCTGTAAATTTAAAACTATTTTTATCGTGTTCGGAAGGAAAAACTGTATCAATTAGCGTTTGAATAAACTTTCTATCTCAAACCGTTAAGCGACAATCGACCGATCCCGCACTAATGGCTCAATCTGTATATTTGAAAATATTGTTATCGTGTTCGGAAGAAAAAACTGTATTAATTAGCGTTTAAATCAACTTTCTATCTCAAACCTTTAAGCGACAATCGACTGATCCCGCACTAATGGCTCACCCTGTATATTTGAAAATATTGTTATCGTGTTCGGAAGAAAAAACTGTACCAATTAGCGTTTGAATCAACTTTCTATCTCAAACCGTTAAGCGACAATCGACCGATCCCGCACTAATGACTCACCCTGTATATTTGAAAATATTTTTATTGTGTTCGGAAGAAAAAACTGTATCAATTACCGTTTGAATCAACTTTCTATCTCAAACCGTTAAGCGGCAATCGTCCGATCCCGCACTAATGATTTACCCTGTATATTTGAAAATATTGTTATCGTGTTCAGAAGAAAAAACTGTATCACTTGGCGTTTGAATCAACTTTCTATCTCAAACCGTTAAGCGGCAATCGACCGATTCCGCACTAATGACTCACCCTGTATATTTAAAAATATTTTTATCGTGTTCGGAAGAAAAAACTGTATCACTTAGCGTTTGAATCAACTTTCTATCTCAAACCGTTAAACAGAAATCGACCTATCCCGCACTTATGGCTCACCCTGTATATTTGACAATATTGTCATCGTGTTCGGAAGAAAAAACTGTATCAATTAGCGTTTGAATCAACTTTCTATCTCAAACCGTTAAGCGACAATCAACCGATCCCGCAATAATGACTCACCCTGTATATTTGAAAATATTTTTATTGTGTTCGGAAGAAAAAACTGTATAAATTAGCGTTTGAATCAACTTTCTATCTCAAACCTTTAAGCGACAATCGACCGATCCCGCACTTATGACTCACCCTGTATAGTTGAAAATATTGTTATCGTGTTCGGAAGAAAAAACTGTATCAATTAGCGTTTGAATTAACTTTCTATCTCAAACCGTTAAGCGACAATCGACCGATCCCGCACTAATGACTCACCCTGTATATTTGAAAATATTTTTATTGTGTTCGGAAGAAAAAACTGTATCAATTAGCGTTTGAATCAACTTTCTATCTCAAACCGTTAAGCGACAATCGACCGATCCCGCACTAATGACTCACCCTGTATATTTGAAAATATTTTTATTGTGTTCGGAAGAAAAAACTGTATCAATTAGCGTTTGAATCAACTTTCTATCTCAAACCGTTAAGCGACAATCGACCGATCCCGCACTTATGACTTACCCCTTTTATTTGAAACTATTGTTATCGTGTTTGGAAGAAAAAACTGTATCAATTAGCGTTTGAATCAACTTTCTATTTCAAACCGTTAAGCGACAATCGACCGATCCCGCACTAATGACTCACCCTGTATATTTGAAAATATTGTTATCGTGTTCGGAAGAAAAAACTGTATCAATTAGCGTTTGAATCAACTGTCTATCTCAAACCGTTAAGCGACAATCGACCGATCCCGCACTAATGACTCACCCTGTATATTTGAAAATATTGTTATCGTGTTCGGAAGAAAAAACTGTATCAATTAGCGTTTGAATCAACTTTCTTTCTCAAACCGTTAAGCGGCAATCGACGGATCCCGCACTAATTACTTACCCTGTATATTTAAAAATATTTTTATCGTGTTCGGAAGAAAAAACTGTATCAATTAGCGTTTGAATCAACTTTCTATCTCAAACCGTTAAGCGGCAATCGACCGATCCCGCACTAATAGCTCACCCTGTATATTTGAAAATATTTTTATTGTGTTCGGAAGAAAAAACTGTATCAATTAGCGTTTGAATCAACTTTCTATCTCAAACCTTTAAGCGACAATCGACCGATCCCGCACTAATGGCTCACCCTGTATATTTGAAAATATTGTTATCGTGTTCGGAAGAAAACACTATCAATTAGCGTTTGAATCAACTTTCTATCTCAAACCGTTAAGCGACAATCGACCGATCCCGCACTAATGACTCACCCTGTATATTTGAAAATATTTTTATTGTGTTCGGAAGAAAAAACTGTATCAATTAGCATTTGAATCAACTTTCTATCTCAAACCGTTAAGTGGCAATCGACCGATCCCGCACTAATGACTCACCCTGTATATTTGAAAATATTGTTATCGTGTTCGGAAGAAAAAACTGTATCAATTAGCGTTTGAATCAACTTTCTTTCTCAAACCGTTAAGCGACAATCGACCGATCCCGTACTAATGGCTCACCCTGTATATTTAAATATATTGTTATCGTAATCGGAAGAAAAAACTGTATCAATTAGCGTTTGAATCAACTTTCTATCACAAACCTTTAAGCGACAATCGACCGATCCCGCACTAATGACTCACCCTGTATATTTGAAAATATTGTTATCGTGTTCGGAAGAAAAAACTGTATCAATTAGCGTTTGAATCAACTTTCTATCTCAAACCTTTAAGCGACAATCGACCGATCCCGCACTAATGACTCACCCTGTAGTTTTGAAAATATTTTTATTGTGTTCGGAAGAAAAAACTGTATTAATTAGCGTTTGAATCAACTTTCTATTTCAAACCGTTAAGCGGCTATCGACCGATCTTGCACTAATGACTCACCCTGTATATTTGAAAATATTGTTATCGTGTTCGGAAGAAAAAACTGTATCAATTAGCGTTTGAATCAACTTTCTATCTCAAACCGTTAAGCGACAATCGACCGATCCCGCACTAATGACTCACCCTGTATATTTGAAAATATTGTTATCGTGTTCGGAAGAAAAAACTGTATCAATTAGCGTTTGAATCAACTTTCTATCTCAAACCGTTAAGCGGCAATCGACCGATTCTGCACTAATGACTCACCCTGTATATTTAAAAATATTTTTATCGTGTTCGGAAGAAAAAACTGTATCACTTAGCGTTTGAATCAACTTTCTATCTCAAACCGTTAAGCAGAAATCGACCGATCCCGCACTTATGGCTCACCCTGTATATTTGACAATATTGTCATCGTGTTCGGAAGAAAAAACTGTATCAATTAGCGTTTGAATCAACTTTCTATCTCAAACCGTTAAGCGACAATCAACCGATCCCGCACTAATGACTCACCCTGTATATTTGAAAATATTTTTATTGTGTTCGGAAGAAAAAACTGTATAAATTAGCGTTTGAATCAACTTTCTATCTCAAACCTTTAAGCGACAATCGACCGATCCCGCACTAATGGCTCACCCTGTATATTTGAAAATATTGTTATCGAGTTTGGAAGAAAAAACTGTATTAATTATCGTTTGAATCAACTTTCTATCTCAAACCTTTAAGCGACAATCGACCGATCCCGCACTAATGGCTCACCCTGTATATTTGAAAATATAGTCATCGTGTTCGGAAGAAAAAACTGTATCAATTAGCGTTTGAATCAACTTTCTATCTCAAACCGTTAAGCGACAATCAACCGATCCCGCACTAATGGCTCACCCTGTATATTTGAAAATATTTTTATTGTGTTCAGAAGAAAAAACTGTATCAATTAGCGTTTGAATCAACTATCTATCTCTAACCGTTAAGCGGCAATCGACCGATCCCGCACTAATGACTTACCCTGTATATTTGAAAATATTGTTATCGTGTTCAGAAGAAAAAACTGTATCAATTAGCGTTTGAATCAACTTTTTATCTCAAACCGTTAAGCGACAATCGACCGATCCCGCACTAATAGCTCACCCTGTATATTTGAAAATATTGTTATCGTGTTCGGAAGAAAGCACCATCAATTAGCGTTTGAATCAACTTTCTATCTCAAACCGTTAAGCGACAATCGACCGATCCCGCACTAATGACTCACCACGTATATTTGAAAATATTTTTATTGTGTTCGGAAGAAAAAACTGTATCAATTAGCGTTTGAATCAACTTTCTATCTCAAACCGTTAAGCGGCAATCGACCGATCCCGCACTAATAATTCACCCTGTATATTTAAAAATATTGTTATCGTGTTCGGAAGAAAAAACTGTATCAATTAGCGTTTAAATCAACTTTCTTTCTCAAACCGTTAAGCGACAATCGACCGATCCCGTACTAATGGCTCACCCTGTATATTTAAAAATATTGTTATCGTGTTCGGAAGAAAAAACTGTATCAATTAGCGTTTGAATCAACTTTCTATCTCAAACCTTTAAGCGACAATCGACCGATCCCGCACTTATGACTCACCCTGTATATTTGAAAATATTGTTATCGTGTTTGGAAGAAAAAACTGTATTAATTATCGTTTGAATCAACTTTCTATCTCAAACCTTTAAGCGACAATCGACCGATCCCGCACTAATGGCTCACCCTGTATATTTGAAAATATAGTCATCGTGTTCGGAAGAAAAATTTGTATCAATTAGCGTTTGAATCAACTTTCTATCTCAAACCGTTAAGCGACAATCAACCGATCCCGCACTAATGGCTCACCCTGTATATTTGACAATATTTTTATTGTGTTCGGAAGAAAAAACTGTATCAATTAGCGTTTGCATCAACTTTCTATCTCAAACCGTTAAGCGGCAATCGACCGATCTTGCACTAATGACTCACCCTGTATATTTGAAAATATTGTTATCGTGTTCGGTAGAAAAAACTGTATCAATTAGCGTTTGAATCAACTTTTTATCTCAAACCGTTAAGCGGCAATCGACCGATCTTGCACTAATGACTCACCCTGTATATTTGAAAATATTGTTATCGTGTTCGGAAGAAAAAACTGTATCAATTAGCGTTTGAATCAACTTTCTATATCAAACCGTTAAGCGACAATCGACCGATCCCGCACTAATGACTCACCCTGTATATTTAAAAATATTTTTATTGTGTTCGGAAGAAAAAACTGTATCAATTAGCGTTTGAATCAACTTTCTATCTCAAACTATTAAGCGGCAATCGACCGATCCCGCACTAATGACTTACCCTGTATATTTAAAAATATTGTTATCGTGTTCGGAAGAAAAAACTGTATCAATTAGCGTTTGAATCAACTTTCTATCTCAAACCTTTAAGCGACAATCGACCGATCCTGCACTAATGGCTCACCCTGTATATTTGAAAATATTGTTATCGTGTTCGGAAGAAACAACTGTATCAATTACCGTTTGAATCAACTATCTATCTCAAACCGTTAAGCGACAATCGACTGATCCCGCACTAATGGCTTACCCTGTATATTTGAAAATATTGTTATCGTGTTCGGAAGAAAAAACTGTATCAATTAGCGTTTGAATCAACTTTCTATCTCAAACCGTTAAGCGGCAATCGACCGATTCCGCACTAATGACTCACCCTGTATATTTGAAAATATTCTTATCGTGTTCGGAAGAAAAAACTGTATCAATTAGCGTTTGAATCAACTTTCTATCTTAAACCGTTAAGCGACAATCGACCGATCCCGCACTAATGACTCACCCTGTATATTTGAAAATATTTTTATCGTGTTCGGAAGAAAAAACTGTATCAATTAGCGTTTGAATCAACTTTCTATCTCAAACCGTTAAGCGACAATCGACCGATCCCGCACTAATGGCTCAATCTGTATATTTGAAAATATTGTTATCGTGTTCGGAAGAAAAAACTGTATCAATTAGCGTTTGAATCAACTTTCTATCTCAAACCGTTAAGCGACAATCAACCGATCCCGCACTAATGGCTCACCCTGTATATTTGAAAATATTTTTATTGTGTTCGGAAGAAAAAACTGTATCAATTAGCGTTTGAATCAACTTTCTATCTCAAACCGTTAAGCGGCAATCGACCGATTCCGCACTAATGACTCACCCTGTATATTTTAAAATATTGTTATCGTGTTCGGAAGAAAAAACTGTATCAATTAGCGTTTGAATCAAATTTCTATCTTAAACCGTTAAGCGACAATCGACCGATCCCGCACTAATGACTCATTCTGTATATTTAAAAATATTTTTATCGTGTTCGGAAGAAAAAACTGTATCAATTAGCGTTTGAATCAACTTTCTATCTCAAACCGTTAAGCGGCAATCGACCGATTCCGCACTAATGACTCACCCTGTATATTTGATAATATTGTTATCGTGTTCGGAAGAAAAAACTGTATCAATTAGCGTTTGAATCAACTTTCTATCTTAAACCGTTAAGCGACAATCGACCGATCCCGCACTAATGACTCACCCTGTATATTTAAAACTATTTTTATCGTGTTCGGAAGGAAAAACTGTATCAATTAACGTTTGAATCAACTTTCTATCTCAAACCGTTAAGCGACAATCGACCGATCCCGCACTAATGGCTCAATCTGTATATTTGAAAATATTGTTATCGTGTTCGGAAGAAAAAACTGTATTAATTAGCGTTTAAATCAACTTTCTATCTCAAACCTTTAAGCGACAATCGACCGATCCCGCACTAATGGCTCACCCTGTATATTTGAAAATATTGTTATCGTGTTCGGAAGAAAAAACTGTACCAATTAGCGTTTGAATCAACTTTCTATCTCAAACCGTTAAGCGGCAATCGACCGATTCCGCACTAATGACTCACCCTGTATTTTTGATAATATTGTTATCGTGTTCGGAAGAAAAAACTGTATCACTTGGCGTTTGAATCAACTTTCTATCTTAAACCGTTAAGCGACAATCGACCGATCCCGCACTAATGACTCACCCTGTAAATTTAAAACTATTTTTATCGTGTTCGGAAGAAAAAACTGTATCAATTAGCGTTTGAATAAACTTTCTATCTCAAACCGTTAAGCGACAATCGACCGATCCCGCACTAATGGCTCAATCTGTATATTTGAAAATATTGTTATCGTGTTCGGAAGAAAAAACTGTATTAATTAGCGTTTAAATCAACTTTCTATCTCAAACCTTTAAGCGACAATCGACCGATCCCGCACTAATGGCTCACCCTGTATATTTGAAAATATTGTTATCGTGTTCGGAAGAAAAAACTGTACCAATTAGCGTTTGAATCAACTTTCTATCTCAAACCGTTAAGCGACAATCGACCGATCCCGCACTAATGACTCACCCTGTATATTTGAAAATATTTTTATTGTGTTTGGAAGAAAAAACTGTATCAATTACCGTTTGAATCAACTTTCTATCTCAAACCGTTAAGCGGCAATCGTCCGATCCCGCACTAATGATTTACCCTGTATATTTGAAAATATTGTTATCGTGTTCGGAAGAAAAAACTGTATCACTTGGCGTTTGAATCAACTTTCTATCTCAAACCGTTAAGCGGCAATCGACCGATTCCGCACTAATGACTCACCCTGTATATTTAAAAATATTTTTATCGTGTTCGGAAGAAAAAACTGTATCACTTAGCGTTTGAATCAACTTTCTATCTCAAACCGTTAAACAGAAATCGACCTATCCCGCACTTATAGCTCACCCTGTATATTTGACAATATTGTCATCGTGTTCGGAAGAAAAAACTGTATCAATTAGCGTTTGAATCAACTTTCTATCTCAAACCGTTAAGCGACAATCAACCGATCCCGCAATAATGACTCACCCTGTATATTTGAAAATATTTTTATTGTGTTCGGAAGAAAAAACTGTATAAATTAGCGTTTGAATCAACTTTCTATCTCAAACCTTTAAGCGACAATCGACCGATCCCGCACTTATAACTCACCCTGTATAGTTGAAAATATTGTTATCGTGTTCGGAAGAAAAAACTGTATCAATTAGCGTTTGAATTAACTTTCTATCTCAAACCGTTAAGCGACAATCGACCGATCCCGCACTAATGACTCACCCTGTATATTTGAAAATATTTTTATTGTGTTCGGAAGAAAAAACTGTATCAATTAGCGTTTGAATCAACTTTCTATCTCAAACCGTTAAGCGACAATCGACCGATCCCGCACTAATGACTCACCCTGTATATTTGAAAATATTTTTATTGTGTTCGGAAGAAAAAACTGTATCAATTAGCGTTTGAATCAACTTTCTATCTCAAACCGTTAAGCGACAATCGACCAATCCCGCACTTATGACTTACCCTTTTTATTTGAAACTATTGTTATCGTGTTTGGAAGAAAAAACTGTATCAATTAGCGTTTGAATCAACTTTCTATCTCAAACCGTTAAGCGACAATCGACCGATCCCGCACTAATGACTCACCCTGTATATTTGAAAATATTGTTATCGTGTTCGGAAGAAAAAACTGTATCAATTAGCGTTTGAATCAACTGTCTATCTCAAACCGTTAAGCGACAATCGACCGATCCCGCACTAATGACTCACCCTGTATATTTGAAAATATTGTTATCGTGTTCGGAAGAAAAAACTGTATCAATTAGCGTTTGAATCAACTTTCTTTCTCAAACCGTTAAGCGGCAATCGACGGATCCCGCACTAATTACTTACCCTGTATATTTAAAAATATTTTTATCGTGTTCGGAAGAAAAAACTGTATCAATTAGCGTTTGAATCAACTTTCTATCTCAAACCGTTAAGCGGCAATCGACCGATCCCGCACTAATGGCTCACCCTGTATATTTGAAAATATTTTTATTGTGTTCGGAAGAAAAAACTGTATAAATTAGCGTTTGAATCAACTTTCTATCTCAAACCTTTAAGCGACAATCGACCGATCCCGCACTAATGGCTCACCCTGTATATTTGAAAATATTGTTATCGTGTTTGGAAGAAAACACTATCAATTAGCGTTTGAATCAACTTTCTATCTCAAACCGTTAAGCGACAATCGACCGATCCCGCACTAATGACTCACCCTGTATATTTGAAAATATTTTTATTGTGTTCGGAAGAAAAAACTGTATCAATTAGCATTTGAATCAACTTTCTATCTCAAACCGTTAAGTGGCAATCGACCGATCCCGCACTAATGACTCACCCTGTATATTTGAAAATATTGTTATCGTGTTCGGAAGAAAAAACTGTATCAATTAGCGTTTGAATCAACTTTCTTTCTCAAACCGTTAAGCGACAATCGACCGATCCCGTACTAATGGCTCACCCTGTATATTTAAATATATTGTTATCGTGTTCGGAAGAAAAAACTGTATCAATTAGCGTTTGAATCAACTTTCTATCACAAACCTTTAAGCGACAATCGACCGATCCCGCACTAATGACTCACCCTGTAGTTTTGAAAATATTTTTATTGTGTTCGGAAGAAAAAACTGTATTAATTAGCGTTTGAATCAACTTTCTATTTCAAACCGTTAAGCGGCTATCGACCGATCTTGCACTAATGACTCACCCTGTATATTTGAAAATATTGTTATCGTGTTCGGAAGAAAAAACTGTATCAATTAGCGTTTGAATCAACTTTCTATCTCAAACCGTTAAGCGACAATCGACCGATCCCGCACTAATGACTCACCCTGTATATTTGAAAATATTGTTATCGTGTTCGGAAGAAAAAACTGTATCAATTAGCGTTTGAATCAACTTTCTATCTCAAACCGTTAAGCGGCAATCGACCGATTCCGCACTAATGACTCACCCTGTATATTTAAAAATATTTTTATCGTGTTCGGAAGAAAAAACTGTATCACTTAGCGTTTGAATCAACTTTCTATCTCAAACCGTTAAGCAGAAATCGACCGATCCCGCACTTATGGCTCACCCTGTATGTTTGACAATATTGTCATCGTGTTCGGAAGAAAAAACTGTATCAATTAGCGTTTGAATCAACTTTCTATCTCAAACCGTTAAGCGACAATCAACCGATCCCGCACTAATGACTCACCCTGTATATTTGAAAATATTTTTATTGTGTTCGGAAGAAAAAACTGTATAAATTAGCGTTTGAATCAACTTTCTATCTCAAACCTTTAAGCGACAATCGACCGATCCCGCACTAATGGCTCACCCTGTATATTTGAAAATATTGTTATCGAGTTTGGAAGAAAAAACTGTATTAATTATCGTTTGAATCAACTTTCTATCTCAAACCTTTAAGCGACAATCGACCGATTCCGCACTAATGGCTCACCCTGTATATTTGAAAATATAGTCATCGTGTTCGGAAGAAAAAACTGTATCAATTAGCGTTTGAATCAACTTTCTATCTCAAACCGTTAAGCGACAATCAACCGATCCCGCACTAATGACTCACCCTGTATATTTGAAAATATTTTTATTGTGTTCGGAAGAAAAAACTGTATAAATTAGCGTTTGAATCAACTTTCTATCTCAAACCTTTAAGCGACAATCGACCGATCCCGCACTAATGGCTCACCCTGTATATTTGAAAATATTGTTATCGAGTTTGGAAGAAAAAACTGTATTAATTATCGTTTGAATCAACTTTCTATCTCAAACCTTTAAGCGACAATCGACCGATCCCGCACTAATGGCTCACCCTGTATATTTGAAAATATAGTCATCGTGTTCGGAAGAAAAAACTGTATCAATTAGCGTTTGAATCAACTTTCTATCTCAAACCGTTAAGCGACAATCAACCGATCCCGCACTAATGGCTCACCCTGTATATTTGAAAATATTGTTATCGTGTTCGGAAGAAAAAACTGTATCAATTAGCGTTTGAATCAACTTTCTATCTCAAACCGTTAAGCGACAATCGACCGATCCCGCACTAATGGCTCACCCTGTATATTTGTAAATATTGTTATCGTGTTCGGAAGAAAGCACCATCAATTAGCGTTTGAATCAACTTTCTATCTCAAACCGTTAAGCGACAATCGACCGATCCCGCACTAATGACTCACCACGTATATTTGAAAATATTTTTATTGTGTTCGGAAGAAAAAACTGTATCAATTAGCGTTTGAATCAACTTTCTATCTCAAACCGTTAAGCGGCAATCGACCGATCCCGCACTAATAATTCACCCTGTATATTTAAAAATATTGTTATCGTGTTCGGAAGAAAAAACTGTATCAATTAGCGTTTAAATCAACTTTCTTTCTCAAACCGTTAAGCGACAATCGACCGATCCCGTACTAATGGCTCACCCTGTATATTTAAAAATATTGTTATCGTGTTCGGAAGAAAAAACTGTATCAATTAGCGTTTGAATCAACTTTCTATCACAAACCTTTAAGCAACAATAGACCGATCCCACACTAATGACTCATCCTGTATATTTGAAAATATTGTTATCGTGTTCGGAAAAAAAACTGTATCAATTAGCGTTTGAATCAACTTTCTATCTCAAACCTTTAAGCGACAATCGACCGATCCCGCACTTATGACTCACCCTGTAGTTTTGAAAATATTTTTATTGTGTTCGGAAGAAAAAACTGTATTAATTAGCGTTTGAATCAACTTTCTATTTCAAACCGTTAAGCGGCAATCGACCGATCTTGCACTAATGACTCACCCTGTATATTTGAAAATATTGTTATCGTGTTCGGAAGAAAAAACTGTATCAATTAGCGTTTGAATCAACTTTCTATCTCAAACCGTTAAGCGACAATCGACCGATCCCGCACTAATGACTCACCCTGTATATTTAAAAATATTTTTATTGTGTTCGGAAGAAAAAACTGTATCAATTAGCGTTTGAATCAACTTTCTATCTCAAACCATTAAGCGGCAATCGACCGATCCCGCACTAATGACTTACCCTGTATATTTAAAAATATTGTTATCGTGTTCGGAAGAAAAAACTGTATCAATTAGCGTTTGAATCAACTTTCTATCTCAAACCTTTAAGCGACAATCGACCGATCCTGCACTAATGGCTCACCCTGTATATTTGAAAATATTGTTATCGTGTTCGGAAGAAAAAACTGTATCAATTAGCGTTTGAATCAACTTTCTATCTCAAACCGTTAAGCGGCAATCGACCGATTCCGCACTAATGACTCACCCTGTATATTTGAAAATATTCTTATCGTGTTCGGAAGAAAAAACTGTATCAATTAGCGTTTGAATCAACTTTCTATCTCAAACCGTTAAGCGACAATCGACCGATCCCGCACTAATGGCTCAATCTGTATATTTGAAAATATTGTTATCGTGTTCGGAAGAAAGCACTATCAATTAGCGAATGAATCAACTTTCTATCTCAAACCGTTAAGCGACAATCGACCGATCCCGCACTAATGACTCACCACGTATATTTGAAAATATTTTTATTGTGTTCGGAAGAAAAAACTGTATCAATTAGCGTTTGAATCAACTTTCTATCTCAAACCGTTAAGCGGCAATCGACCGATCCCGCACTAATAATTCACCCTGTATATTTAAAAATATTGTTATCGTGTTCGGAAGAAAAAACTGTATCAATTAGCGTTTGAATCATCTTTCTTTCTCAAACCGTTAAGCGACAATTGACTGATCCCGTACTAATGGCTCACCCTGTATATTTAAATATATTGTTATCGTGTTCGGAAGAAAAAACTGTATCAATTAGCGTTTGAATCAACTTTCTATCACAAACCCTTAAGCAACAATCGACCGATCCCACACTAATGACTCACCCTGTATATTTGAAAATATTGTTATCGTGTTTGGAAAAAAAACTGTATCAATTAGCGTTTGAATCAACTTTCTATCTCAAACCTTTAAGCGACAATCGACCGATCCCGCACTAATGACTCACCCTGTAGTTTTGAAAATATTTTTATTGTGTTCGGAAGAAAAAACTGTATTAATTAGCGTTTGAATCAACTTTCTATTTCAAACCGTTAAGCGGCAATCGACCGATCTTGCACTAATGACTCACCCTGTATATTTGAAAATATTGTTATCGTGTTCGGTAGAAAAAACTGTATCAATTAGCGTTTGAATCAACTTTTTATCTCAAACCGTTAAGCGGCAATCGACCGATCTTGCACTAATGACTCACCCTGTATATTTAAAAATATTTTTATTGTGTTCGGAAGAAAAAACTGTATCAATTAGCGTTTGAATCAACTTTTTATCTCAAACCGTTAAGCGACAATCGACCGATCCCGCACTAATGACTCACCCTGTAGTTTTGAAAATATTTTTATTGTGTTCGGAAGAAAAAACTGTATTAATTAGCGTTTGAATCAACTTTCTATTTCAAACCGTTAAGCGGCAATCGACCGATCTTGCACTAATGACTCACCCTGTATATTTGAAAATATTGTTATCGTGTTCGGTAGAAAAAACTGTATCAATTAGCGTTTGAATCAACTTTCTATATCAAACCGTTAAGCGACAATCGACCGATCCCGCACTAATGACTCACCCTGTATATTTAAAAATATTTTTATTGTGTTCGGAAGAAAAAACTGTATCAATTAGCGTTTGAATCAACTTTCTATCTCAAACTATTAAGCGGCAATCGACCGATCCCGCACTAATGACTTACCCTGTATATTTAAAAATATTGTTATCGTGTTCGGAAGAAAAAACTGTATCAATTAGCGTTTGAATCAACTTTCTATCTCAAACCTTTAAGCGACAATCGACCGATCCTGCACTAATGGCTCACCCTGTATATTTGAAAATATTGTTATCGTGTTCGGAAGAAACAACTGTATCAATTACCGTTTGAATCAACTATCTATCTCAAACCGTTAAGCGACAATCGACTGATCCCGCACTAATGGCTTACCCTGTATATTTGAAAATATTGTTATCGTGTTCGGAAGAAAAAACTGTATCAATTAGCGTTTGAATCAACTTTCTATCTCAAACCGTTAAGCGGCAATCGACCGATTCCGCACTAATGACTCACCCTGTATATTTGAAAATATTCATATCGTGTTCGGAAGAAAAAACTGTATCAATTAGCGTTTGAATCAACTTTCTATCTTAAACCGTTAAGCGACAATCGACCGATCCCGCACTAATGACTCACCCTGTATATTTGAAAATATTTTTATCGTGTTCGGAAGAAAAAACTGTATCAATTAGCGTTTGAATCAACTTTCTATCTCAAACCGTTAAGCGACAATCGACCGATCCCGCACTAATGGCTCAATCTGTATATTTGAAAATATTGTTATCGTGTTCGGAAGAAAAAACTGTATCAATTAGCGTTTGAATCAACTTTCTATCTCAAACCGTTAAGCGACAATCAACCGATCCCGCACTAATGGCTCACCCTGTATATTTGAAAATATTTTTATTGTGTTCGGAAGAAAAAACTGTATCAATTAGCGTTTGAATCAACTTTCTATCTCAAACCGTTAAGCGGCAATCGACCGATTCTGCACTAATGACTCACCCTGTATATTTTAAAATATTGTTATCGTGTTCGGAAGAAAAAACTGTATCAATTAGCGTTTGAATCAAATTTCTATCTTAAACCGTTAAGCGACAATCGACCGATCCCGCACTAATGACTCATTCTGTATATTTAAAAATATTTTTATCGTGTTCGGAAGAAAAAACTGTATCAATTAGCGTTTGAATCAACTTTCTATCTCAAACCGTTAAGCGGCAATCGACCGATTCCGCACTAATGACTCATTCTGTATATTTGATAATATTGTTATCGTGTTCGGAAGAAAAAACTGTATCAATTAGCGTTTGAATCAACTTTCTATCTTAAACCGTTAAGCGACAATCGACCGATCCCGCACTAATGACTCACCCTGTATATTTAAAACTATTTTTATCGTGTTCGGAAGGAAAAACTGTATCAATTAACGTTTGAATCAACTTTCTATCTCAAACCGTTAAGCGACAATCGACCGATCCCGCACTAAAGGCTCAATCTGTATATTTGAAAATATTGTTATCGTGTTCGGAAGAAAAAACTGTATTAATTAGCGTTTAAATCAACTTTCTATCTCAAACCTTTAAGCGACAATCGACCGATCCCGCACTAATGGCTCACCCTGTATATTTGAAAATATTGTTATCGTGTTCGGAAGAAAAAACTGTACCAATTAGCGTTTGAATCAACTTTCTATCTCAAACCGTTAAGCGGCAATCGACCGATTCCGCACTAATGACTCACCCTGTATTTTTGATAATATTGTTATCGTGTTCGGAAGAAAAAACTGTATCACTTGGCGTTTGAATCAACTTTCTATCTTAAACCGTTAAGCGACAATCGACCGATCCCGCACTAATGACTCACCCTGTAAATTTAAAACTATTTTTATCGTGTTCGGAAGAAAAAACTGTATCAATTAGCGTTTGAATATACTTTCTATCTCAAACCGTTAAGCGACAATCGACCGATCCCGCACTAATGGCTCAATCTGTATATTTGAAAATATTGTTATCGTGTTCGGAAGAAAAAACTGTATTAATTAGCGTTTAAATCAACTTTCTATCTCAAACCTTTAAGCGACAATCGACCGATCCCGCACTAATAGCTCACCCTGTATATTTGAAAATATTGTTATCGTGTTCGGAAGAAAAAACTGTACCAATTAGCGTTTGAATCAACTTTCTATCTCAAACCGTTAAGCGACAATCGACCGATCCCGCACTAATGACTCACCCTGTATATTTGAAAATATTTTTATTGTGTTCGGAAGAAAAAACTGTATCAATTACCGTTTGAATCAACTTTCTATCTCAAACCGTTAAGCGGCAATCGTCCGATCCCGCACTAATGATTTACCCTGTATATTTGAAAATATTGTTATCGTGTTCGGAAGAAAAAACTGTATCACTTGGCGTTTGAATCAACTTTCTATCTCAAACCGTTAAGCGGCAATCGACCGATTCCGCACTAATGACTCACCCTGTATATTTAAAAATATTTTTATCGTGTTCGGAAGAAAAAACTGTATCACTTAGCGTTTGAATCAACTTTCTATCTCAAACCGTTAAACAGAAATCGACCTATCCCGCACTTATGGCTCACCCTGTATATTTGACAATATTGTCATCGTGTTCGGAAGAAAAAACTGTATCAATTAGCGTTTGAATCAACTTTCTATCTCAAACCGTTAAGCGACAATCAACCGATCCCGCAATAATGACTCACCCTGTATATTTGAAAATATTTTTATTGTGTTCGGAAGAAAAAACTGTATAAATTAGCGTTTGAATCAACTTTCTATCTCAAACCTTTAAGCGACAATCGACCGATCCCGCACTTATGACTCACCCTGTATAGTTGAAAATATTGTTATCGTGTTCGGAAGAAAATACTGTATCAATTAGCGTTTGAATTAACTTTCTATCTCAAACCGTTAAGCGACAATCGACCGATCCCGCACTAATGACTCACCCTGTATATTTGAAAATATTTTTATTGTGTTCGGAAGAAAAAACTGTATCAATTAGCGTTTGAATCAACTTTCTATCTCAAACCGTTAAGCGACAATCGACCGATCCCGCACTAATGACTCACCCTGTATATTTGAAAATATTTTTATTGTGTTCGGAAGAAAAAACTGTATCAATTAGCGTTTGAATCAACTTTCTATCTCAAACCGTTAAGCGACAATCGACCAATCCCGCACTTATGACTTACCCTTTTTATTTGAAACTATTGTTATCGTGTTTGGAAGAAAAAACTGTATCAATTAGCGTTTGAATCAACTTTCTATCTCAAACCGTTAAGCGACAATCGACCGATCCCGCACTAATGACTCACCCTGTATATTTGAAAATATTGTTATCGTGTTCGGAAGAAAAAACTGTATCAATTAGCGTTTGAATCAACTGTCTATCTCAAACCGTTAAGCGACAATCGACCGATCCCGCACTAATGACTCACCCTGTATATTTGAAAATATTGTTATCGTGTTCGGAAGAAAAAACTGTATCAATTAGCGTTTGAATCAACTTTCTTTCTCAAACCGTTAAGCGGCAATCGACGGATCCCGCACTAATTACTTACCCTGTATATTTAAAAATATTTTTATCGTGTTCGGAAGAAAAAACTGTATCAATTAGCGTTTGAATCAACTTTCTATCTCAAACCGTTAAGCGGCAATCGACCGATCCCGCACTAATGGCTCACCCTGTATATTTGAAAATATTTTTATTGTGTTCGGAAGAAAAAACTGTATCAATTAGCGTTTGAATCAACTTTCTATCTCAAACCTTTAAGCGACAATCGACCGATCCCGCACTAATGGCTCACCCTGTATATTTGAAAATATTGTTATCGTGTTTGGAAGAAAACACTATCAATTAGCGTTTGAATCAACTTTCTATCTCAAACCGTTAAGCGACAATCGACCGATCCCGCACTAATGACTCACCCTGTATATTTGAAAATATTTTTATTGTGTTCGGAAGAAAAAACTGTATCAATTAGCATTTGAATCAACTTTCTATCTCAAACCGTTAAGTGGCAATCGACCGATCCCGCACTAATGACTCACCCTGTATATTTGAAAATATTGTTATCGTGTTCGGAAGAAAAAACTGTATCAATTAGCGTTTGAATCAACTTTCTTTCTCAAACCGTTAAGCGACAATCGACCGATCCCGTACTAATGGCTCACCCTGTATATTTAAATATATTGTTATCGTGTTCGGAAGAAAAAACTGTATCAATTAGCGTTTGAATCAACTTTCTATCACAAACCTTTAAGCGACAATCGACCGATCCCGCACTAATGACTCACCCTGTATATTTGAAAATATTGTTATCGTGTTCGGAAGAAAAAACTGTATCAATTAGCGTTTGAATCAACTTTCTATCTCAAACCTTTAAGCGACAATCGACCGATCCCGCACTAATGACTCACCCTGTAGTTTTGAAAATATTTTTATTGTGTTCGGAAGAAAAAACTGTATTAATTAGCGTTTGAATCAACTTTCTATTTCAAACCGTTAAGCGGCTATCGACCGATCTTGCACTAATGACTCACCCTGTATATTTGAAAATATTGTTATCGTGTTCGGAAGAAAAAACTGTATCAATTAGCGTTTGAATCAACTTTCTATCTCAAACCGTTAAGCGACAATCGACCGATCCCGCACTAATGACTCACCCTGTATATTTGAAAATATTGTTATCGTGTTCGGAAGAAAAAACTGTATCAATTAGCGTTTGAATCAACTTTCTATCTCAAACCGTTAAGCGGCAATCGACCGATTCCGCACTAATGACTCACCCTGTATATTTAAAAATATTTTTATCGTGTTCGGAAGAAAAAACTGTATCACTTAGCGTTTGAATCAACTTTCTATCTCAAACCGTTAAGCAGAAATCGACCGATCCCGCACTTATGGCTCACCCTGTATGTTTGACAATATTGTCATCGTGTTCGGAAGAAAAAACTGTATCAATTAGCGTTTGAATCAACTTTCTATCTCAAACCGTTAAGCGACAATCAACCGATCCCGCACTAATGACTCACCCTGTATATTTGAAAATATTTTTATTGTGTTCGGAAGAAAAAACTGTATAAATTAGCGTTTGAATCAACTTTCTATCTCAAACCTTTAAGCGACAATCGACCGATCCCGCACTAATGGCTCACCCTGTATATTTGAAAATATTGTTATCGAGTTTGGAAGAAAAAACTGTATTAATTATCGTTTGAATCAACTTTCTATCTCAAACCTTTAAGCGACAATCGACCGATCCCGCACTAATGGCTCACCCTGTATATTTGAAAATATAGTCATCGTGTTCGGAAGAAAAAACTGTATCAATTAGCGTTTGAATCAACTTTCTATCTCAAACCGTTAAGCGACAATCAACCGATCCCGCACTAATGGCTCACCCTGTATATTTGAAAATATTTTTATTGTGTTCGGAAGAAAAAACTGTATCAATTAGCGTTTGAATCAACTATCTATCTCAAACCGTTAAGCGGCAATCGACCGATCCCGCACTAATGACTTACCCTGTATATTTGAAAATATTGTTATCGTGTTCGGAAGAAAAAACTGTATCAATTAGCGTTTGAATCAACTTTCTATCTCAAACCGTTAAGCGACAATCGACCGATCCCGCACTAATGGCTCACCCTGTATATTTGAAAATATTGTTATCGTGTTCGGAAGAAAGCACCATCAATTAGCGTTTGAATCAACTTTCTATCTCAAACCGTTAAGCGACAATCGACCGATCCCGCACTAATGACTCACCACGTATATTTGAAAATATTTTTATTGTGTTCGGAAGAAAAAACTGTATCAATTAGCGTTTGAATCAACTTTCTATCTCAAACCGTTAAGCGGCAATCGACCGATCCCGCACTAATAATTCACCCTGTATATTTAAAAATATTGTTATCGTGTTCGGAAGAAAAAACTGTATCAATTAGCGTTTAAATCAACTTTCTTTCTCAAACCGTTAAGCGACAATCGACCGATCCCGTACTAATGGCTCACCCTGTATATTTAAAAATATTGTTATCGTGTTCGGAAGAAAAAACTGTATCAATTAGCGTTTGAATCAACTTTCTATCACAAACCTTTAAGCAACAATAGACCGATCCCACACTAATGACTCACCCTGTATATTTGAAAATATTGTTATCGTGTTCGGAAAAAAAACTGTATCAATTAGCGTTTGAATCAACTTTCTATCTCAAACCTTTAAGCGACAATCGACCGATCCCGCACTTATGACTCACCCTGTAGTTTTGAAAATATTTTTATTGTGTTCGGAAGAAAAAACTGTATTAATTAGCGTTTGAATCAACTTTCTATTTCAAACCGTTAAGCGGCAATCGACCGATCTTGCACTAATGACTCACCCTGTATATTTGAAAATATTGTTATCGTGTTCGGAAGAAAAAACTGTATCAATTAGCGTTTGAATCAACTTTCTATCTCAAACCGTTAAGCGACAATCGACCGATCTCGCACTAATGACTCACCCTGTATATTTAAAAATATTTTTATTGTGTTCGGAAGAAAAAACTGTATCAATTAGCGTTTGAATCAACTTTCTATCTCAAACCATTAAGCGGCAATCGACCGATCCCGCACTAATGACTTACCCTGTATATTTAAAAATATTGTTATCGTGTTCGGAAGAAAAAACTGTATCAATTAGCGTTTGAATCAACTTTCTATCTCAAACCTTTAAGCGACAATCGACCGATCCTGCACTAATGGCTCACCCTGTATATTTGAAAATATTGTTATCGTGTTCGGAAGAAAAAACTGTATCAATTACCGTTTGAATCAACTATCTATCTCAAACCGTTAAGCGACAATCGACTGATCCCGCACTAATGGCTTACCCTGTATATTTGAAAATATTGTTATCGTGTTCGGAAGAAAAAACTGTATCAATTAGCGTTTGAATCAACTTTCTATCTCAAACCGTTAAGCGGCAATCGACCGATTCCGCACTAATGACTCACCCTGTATATTTGAAAATATTCTTATCGTGTTCGGAAGAAAAAACTGTATCAATTAGCGTTTGAATCAACTTTCTATCTCAAACCGTTAAGCGACAATCGACCGATCCCGCACTAATGGCTCAATCTGTATATTTGAAAATATTGTTATCGTGTTCGGAAGAAAGCACTATCAATTAGCGTTTGAATCAACTTTCTTTCTCAAACCGTTAAGCGACAATCGACCGATCCCGCACTAATGACTCACCACGTATATTTGAAAATATTTTTATTGTGTTCGGAAGAAAAAACTGTATCAATTAGCGTTTGAATCAACTTTCTATCTCAAACCGTTAAGCGGCAATCGACCGATCCCGCACTAATAATTCACCCTGTATATTTAAAAATATTGTTATCGTGTTCGGAAGAAAAAACTGTATCAATTAGCGTTTGAATCAACTTTCTTTCTCAAACCGTTAAGCGACAATTGACTGATCCCGTACTAATGGCTCACCCTGTATATTTAAATATATTGTTATCGTGTTCGGAAGAAAAAACTGTATCAATTAGCGTTTGAATCAACTTTCTATCACAAACCCTTAAGCAACAATCGACCGATCCCACACTAATGACTCACCCTGTATATTTGAAAATATTGTTATCGTGTTTGGAAAAAAAACTGTATCAATTAGCGTTTGAATCAACTTTCTATCTCAAACCTTTAAGCGACAATCGACCGATCCCGCACTAATGACTCACCCTGTAGTTTTGAAAATATTTTTATTGTGTTCGGAAGAAAAAACTGTATTAATTAGCGTTTGAATCAACTTTCTATTTCAAACCGTTAAGCGGCAATCGACCGATCTTGCACTAATGACTCACCCTGTATAT
This sequence comes from Elmis aenea, assembly GCA_947652605.1. Taxonomy (NCBI): domain Eukaryota; kingdom Metazoa; phylum Arthropoda; class Insecta; order Coleoptera; family Elmidae; genus Elmis; species Elmis aenea. Next base: position 17,674,228 of record OX393583.1, read on the forward strand.
TTGAAAATATTGTTATCGTGTTCGGAAGAAAAAACTGTATCAATTAGCGTTTGAATCAACTTTCTATCTCAAACCGTTAAGCGACAATCGACCGATCCCGCACTAATGACTCACCCTGTATATTTAAAAATATTTTTATTGTGTTCGGAAGAAAAAACTGTATCAATTAGCGTTTAAATCAACTTTCTATCTCAAACCATTAAGCGGCAATCGACCGATCCCGCACTAATGACTTACCCTGTATATTTAAAAATATTGTTATCGTGTTCGGAAGAAAAAACTGTATCAATTAGCGTTTGAATCAACTTTCTATCTCAAACCTTTAAGCGACAATCGACCGATCCTGCACTAATGGCTCACCCTGTATATTTGAAAATATTGTTATCGTGTTCGGAAGAAAAAACTGTATCAATTACCGTTTGAATCAACTATCTATCTCAAACCGTTAAGCGACAATCGACTGATCCCGCACTAATGGCTCACCCTGTATATTTGAAAATATTGTTATCGTGTTCGGAAGAAAAAACTGTATCAATTAGCGTTTGAATCAACTTTCTATCTCAAACCGTTAAGCGGCAATCGACCGATTCCGCACTAATGACTCACCCTGTATATTTGAAAATATTCCTATCGTGTTCGGAAGAAAAAACTGTATCAATTAGCGTTTGAATCAACTTTCTATCTTAAACCGTTAAGCGACAATCGACCGATCCCGCACTAATGACTCACCCTGTATATTTAAAACTATTTTTATCGTGTTCGGAAGAAAAAACTGTATCAATTAGCGTTTGAATCAACTTTCTATCTCAAACCGTTAAGCGACAATCGACCGATCCCGCACTAATGGCTCAATCTGTATATTTGAAAATATTGTTATCGTGTTCGGAAGAAAAAACTGTATTAATTAGCGTTTAAATCAACTTTCTATCTCAAACCTTTAAGCGACAATCGACCGATCCCGCACTAATGGCTCACCCTGTATATTTGAAAATATTGTTATCGTGTTCGGAAGAAAAAACTGTACCAATTAGCGTTTGAATCAACTTTCTATCTCAAACCGTTAAGCGACAATCGACCGATCCCGCACTAATGACTCACCCTGTATATTTGAAAATATTTTTATTGTGTTCGGAAGAAAAAACTGTATCAATTACCGTTTGAATCAACTTTCTATCTCAAACCGTTAAGCGGCAATCGTCCGATCCCGCACTAATGATTTACCCTGTATATTTGAAAATATTGTTATCGTGTTCGGAAGAAAAAACTGTATCACTTGGCGTTTGAATCAACTTTCTATCTTAAACCGTTAAGCGGCAATCGACCGATTCCGCACTAATGACTCACCCTGTATATTTAAAAATATTTTTATCGTGTTCGGAAGAAAAAACTGTATCAATTACCGTTTGAATCAACTTTCTATCTCAAACCGTTAAACAGAAATCGACCGATCCCGCACTTATGGCTCACCCTGTATATTTGACAATATTGTCATCGTGTTCGGAAGAAAAAACTGTATCAATTAGCGTTTGAATCAACTTTCTATCTCAAACCGTTAAGCGACAATCAACCGATCCCGCACTAATGACTCACCCTGTATATTTGAAAATATTTTTATTGTGTTCGGAAGAAAAAACTGTATAAATTAGCGTTTGAATCAACTTTCTATCTCAAACCGTTAAGCGACAATCGACCGATCCCGCACTAATGGCTCAATCTGTATATTTGAAAATATTTTTATTGTGTTCGGAAGAAAAAACTGTATTAATTAGCGTTTGAATCAACTTTCTATTTCAAACCGTTAAGCGGCAATCGACCGATCTTGCACTAATGACTCACCCTGTATATTTGAAAATATTGTTATCGTGTTCGGAAGAAAAAACTGTATCAATTAGCGTTTGAATCAACTTTCTATCTCAAACCGTTAAGCGGCAATCGACCGATTCCGCACTAATGACTCACCCTGTTTATTTAAAAATATTTTTATCGTGTTCGGAAGAAGAAACTGTATCACTTAGCGTTTGAATCAACTTTCTATCTCAAACCGTTAAGCAGAAATCGACCGATCCCGCACTTATGGCTCACCCTGTATATTTGACAATATTGTCATCGTGTTCGGAAGAAAAAACTGTATCAATTAGCGTTTGAATCAACTTTCTATCTCAAACCGTTAAGCGACAATCAACCGATCCCGCACTAATGACTCACCCTGTATATTTGAAAATATTTTTATTGTGTTCGGAAGAAAAAACTGTATAAATTAGCGTTTGAATCAACTTTCTATCTCAAACCTTTAAGCGACAATCGACCGATCCCGCACTAATGGCTCACCCTGCTAATGGCTCACCCTGTATATTTGAAAATATTGTTATCGTGTTTGGAAGAAAAAACTGTATTAATTATCGTTTGAATCAACTTTCTATCTCAAACCTTTAAGCGACAATCGACCGATCCCGCACTAATGGCTCACCCTGTATATTTGAAAATATAGTCATCGTGTTCGGAAGAAAAAACTGTATCAATTAGCGTTTGAATCAACTTTCTATCTCAAACCGTTAAGCGACAATCAACCGATCCCGCACTAATGGCTCACCCTGTATATTTGAAAATATTTTTATTGTGTTCGGAAGAAAAAACTGTATCAATTAGCGTTTGAATCAACTTTCTATCTCAAACCGTTAAGCGGCAATCGACCGATCCCGCACTAATGACTTACCCTGTATATTTGAAAATATTGTTATCGTGTTCGGAAGAAAAAACTGTATCAATTAGCGTTTGAATCAACTTTCCATCTCAAACCGTTAAGCGACAATCGACCGATCCCGCACTAATGGCTCACCCTGTATATTTGAAAATATTGTTATCGTGTTCGGAAGAAAGCACTATCAATTAGCGTTTGAATCAACTTTCTATCTCAAATCGTTAAGCGACAATCGACCGATCCCGCACTAATGACTCACCACGTATATTTGAAAATATTTTTATTGTGTTCGGAAGAAAAAACTGTATCAATTAGCGTTTGAATCAACTTTCTATCTCAAACCGTTAAGCGGCAATCGACCGATCCCGCACTAATAATTCACCCTGTATATTTGAAAATATTGTTATCGTGTTCGGAAGAAAAAACTGTATCAATTAGCGTTTGAATCAACTTTCTTTCTCAAACCGTTAAGCGACAATCGAGCGATCCCGTACTAATGGCTCACCCTGTATATTTAAATATATTGTTATCGTGTTCGGAAGAAAAAACTGTATCAATTAGCGTTTGAATCAACTTTCTATCACAAACCTTTAAGCAACAATCGACCGATCCCACACTAATGACTCACCCTGTATATTTGAAAATATTGTTATCGTGTTCGGAAAAAAAACTGTATCAATTAGCGTTTGAATCAACTTTCTATCACAAACCTTTAAGCAACAATCGACCGATCCCACACTAATGACTCACCCTGTAGTTTTGAAAATATTTTTATTGTGTTCGGAAGAAAAAACTGTATTAATTAGCGTTTGAATCAACTTTCTATTTCAAACCGTTAAGCGGCAATCGACCGATCTTGCACTAATGACTCACCCTGTATATTTGAAAATATTGTTATCGTGTTCGGAAGAAAAAACTGTATCAATTAGCGTTTGAATCAACTTTCTATCTTAAACCGTTAAGCGACAATCGACCGATCCCGCACTAATGACTCACCCTGTATATTTAAAAATATTTTTATTGTGTTCGGAAGAAAAAACTGTATCAATTAGCGTTTGAATCAACTTTCTATCTCAAACCATTAAGCGGCAATCGACCGATCCCGCACTAATGACTTACCCTGTATATTTAAAAATATTGTTATCGTGTTCGGAAGAAAAAACTGTATCAATTAGCGTTTGAATCAACTTTCTATCTCAAACCTTTAAGCGACAATCGACCGATCCTGCACTAATGGCTCACCCTGTATATTTGAAAATATTGTTATCGTGTTCGGAAGAAAAAACTGTATCAATTACCGTTTGAATCAACTATCTATCTCAAACCGTTGAGCGACAATCGACTGATCCCGCACTAATGGCTTACCCTGTATATTTGAAAATATTGTTATCGTGTTCGGAAGAAAAAACTGTATCAATTAGCGTTTGAATCAACTTTCTATCTCAAACCGTTAAGCGGCAATCGACCGATTTTGCACTAATGACTCACCCTGTATATTTGAAAATATTCTTATCGTGTTCGGAAGAAAAAACTGTATCAATTAGCGTTTGAATCAACTTTCTATCTCAAACCGTTAAGCGACAATCGACCGATCCCGCACTAATGGCTCAATCTGTATATTTGAAAATATTGTTTTCGTGTTCGGAAGAAAGCACTATCAATTAGCGTTTGAATCAACTTTCTATCTCAAACCGTTAAGCGACAATCGACCGATCCCGCACTAATGACTCACCACGTATATTTGAAAATACTTTTATTGTGTTCGGAAGAAAAAACTGTATCAATTAGCGTTTGAATCAACTTTCTATCTCAAACCGTTAAGCGGCAATCGACCGATCCCGCACTAATAATTCACCCTGTATATTTAAAAATATTGTTATCGTGTTCGGAAGAAAAAACTGTATCAATTAGCGTTTGAATCAACTTTCTTTCTCAAACCGTTAAGCGACAATCGACCGATCCCGTACTAATGGCTCACCCTGTATATTTAAATATATTGTTATCGTGTTCGGAAGAAAAAACTGTATCAATTAGCGTTTGAATCAACTTTCTATCACAAACCCTTAAGCAACAATCGACCGATCCCACACTAATGACTCACCCTGTATATTTGAAAATATTGTTATCGTGTTCGGAAAAAAAACTGTATCAATTAGCGTTTGAATCAACTTTCTATCTCAAACCTTTAAGCGACAATCGACCGATCCCGCACTAATGACTCACCCTGTATATTTGAAAATATTGTTATCGTGTTCGGAAGAAAAAACTGTATCAATTAGCGTTTAAATCAACTTTCTATCTCAAACCGTTAAGCGGCAATCGACCGATCTTGCACTAATGGCTCACCCTGTATATTTGAAAATATTGTTATCGTGTTCGGAAGAAAAAACTGTATCAATTACCGTTTGAATCAACTATCTATCTCAAACCGTTAAGCGACAATCGACTGATCCCGCACTAATGGCTTACCCTGTATATTTGAAAATATTGTTATCGTGTTCGGAAGAAAAAACTGTATCAATTAGCGTTTGAATCAACTTTCTATCTCAAACCGTTAAGCGGCAATCGACCGATTCCGCACTAATGACTCACCCTGTATATTTGAAAATATTCCTATCGTGTTCGGAAGAAAAAACTGTATCAATTAGCGTTTGAATCAACTTTCTATCTTAAACCGTTAAGCGACAATCGACCGATCCCGCACTAATGACTCACCCTGTATATTTAAAACTATTTTTATCGTGTTCGGAAGAAAAAACTGTATCAATTAGCGTTTGAATCAACTTTCTATCTCAAACCGTTAAGCGACAATCGACCGATCCCGCACTAATGGCTCAATCTGTATATTTGAAAATATTGTTATCGTGTTCGGAAGAAAAAACTGTATTAATTAGCGTTTAAATCAACTTTCTATCTCAAACCTTTAAGCGACAATCGACCGATCCCGCACTAATGGCTCACCCTGTATATTTGAAAATATTGTTATCGTGTTCGGAAGAAAAAACTGTACCAACTAGCGTTTGAATCAACTTTCTATCTCAAACCGTTAAGCGACAATCGACCGATCCCGCACTAATGACTTACCCTGTATATTTGAAAATATTGTTATCGTGTTCGGAAGAAAAAACTGTATCAATTAGCGTTTGAATCAACTTTCTATCTCAAACCGTTAAGCGGCAATCGACCGATTCCGCACTAATGACTCACCCTGTATATTTAAAAATATTTTTATCGTGTTCGGAAGAAAAAACTGTATCACTTAGCGTTTGACTCAACTTTCTATCTCAAACCGTTAAGCAGAAATCGACCTATCCCGCACTTATGGCTCACCCTGTATATTTGACAATATTGTCATCGTGTTCGGAAGAAAAAACTGTATCAATTAGCGTTTGAATCAACTTTCTATCTCAAACCGTTAAGCGACAATCAACCGATCCCGCACTAATGACTCACCCTGTATATTTGAAAATATTTTTATTGTGTTCGGAAGAAAAAACTGTATAAATTAGCGTTTGAATCAACTTTCTATCTCAAACCTTTAAGCGACAATCGACCGATCCCGCACTAATGGCTCACCCTGTATATTTGAAAATATTGTTATCGTGTTTGGAAGAAAAAACTGTATTAATTATCGTTTGAATCAACTTTCTATCTCAAACCTTTAAGCGACAATCGACCGATCCCGCACTAATGGCTCAATCTGTATATTTGAAAATATTGTTATCGTGTTCGGAAGAAAAAACTGTATTAATTAGCGTTTAAATCAACTTTCTATCTCAAACCTTTAAGCGACAATCGACCGATCCCGCACTAATGGCTCACCCTGTATATTTGAAAATATTGTTATCGTGTTCGGAAGAAAAAACTGTACCAATTAGCGTTTGAATCAACTTTCTATCTCAAACCGTTAAGCGACAATCGACCGATCCCGCACTAATGACTCACCCTGTATATTTGAAAATATTTTTATTGTGTTCGGAAGAAAAAACTGTATCAATTACCGTTTGAATCAACTTTCTATCTCAAACCGTTAAGCGGCAATTGTCCGATCCCGCACTAATGATTTACCCTGTATATTTGAAAATATTGTTATCGTGTTCGGAAGAAAAAACTGTATCACTTGGCGTTTGAATCAACTTTCTATCTTAAACCGTTAAGCGGCAATCGACCGATTCCGCACTAATGACTCACCCTGTATATTTAAAAATATTTTTATCGTGTTCGGAAGAAAAAACTGTATCACTTAGCGTTTGAATCAACTTTCTATCTCAAACCGTTAAACAGAAATCGACCGATCCCGCACTTATGGCTCACCCTGTATATTTGACAATATTGTCATCGTGTTCGGAAGAAAAAACTGTATCAATTAGCGTTTGAATCAACTTTCTATCTCAAACCGTTAAGCGACAATCAACCGATCCCGCACTAATGACTCACCCTGTATATTTGAAAATATTTTTATTGTGTTCGGAAGAAAAAACTGTATAAATTAGCGTTTGAATCAACTTTCTATCTCAAACCGTTAAGCGACAATCGACCGATCCCGCACTAATGGCTCAATCTGTATATTTGAAAATATTTTTATTGTGTTCGGAAGAAAAAACTGTATTAATTAGCGTTTGAATCAACTTTCTATTTCAAACCGTTAGGCGGCAATCGACCGATCTTGCACTAATGACTCACCCTGTATATTTGAAAATATTGTTATCGTGTTCGGAAGAAAAAACTGTATCAATTAGCGTTTGAATCAACTTTCTATCTCAAACCGTTAAGCGGCAATCGACCGATTCCGCACTAATGACTCACCCTGTATATTTAAAAATATTTTTATCGTGTTCGGAAGAAAAAACTGTATCACTTAGCGTTTGAATCAACTTTCTATCTCAAACCGTTAAGCAGAAATCGACCGATCCCGCACTTATGGCTCACCCTGTATATTTGACAATATTGTCATCGTGTTCGGAAGAAAAAACTGTATCAATTAGCGTTTGAATCAACTTTCTATCTCAAACCGTTAAGCGACAATCAACCGATCCCGCACTAATGACTCACCCTGTATATTTGAAAATATTTTTATTGTGTTCGGAAGAAAAAACTGTATAAATTAGCGTTTGAATCAACTTTCTATCTCAAAACTTTAAGCGACAATCGACCGATCCCGCACTAATGGCTCACCCTGTATATTTGAAAATATTGTTATCGAGTTTGGAAGAAAAAACTGTATTAATTATCGTTTGAATCAACTTTCTATCTCAAACCTTTAAGCGACAATCGACCGATCCCGCACTAATTACTCACCCTGTATATTTGAAAATATTTTTATTGTGTTCGGAAGAAAAAACTGTATCAATTAGCGTTTGAATCAACTATCTATCTCAAACCGTTAAGCGGCAATCGACCGATCCCGCACTAATGACTTACCCTGTATATTTGAAAATATTGTTATCGTGTTCGGAAGAAAAAACTGTATCAATTAGCGTTTGAATCAACTTTCTATCTCAAACCGTTAAGCGACAATCGACCGATCCCGCACTAATGGCTCACCCTGTATATTTGAAAATATTTTTATTGTGTTCGGAAGAAAAAACTGTATCAATTAGCGTTTGAATCAACTATCTATCTCAAACCGTTAAGCGGCAATCGACCGATCCCGCACTAATGACTTACCCTGTATATTTGAAAATATTGTTATCGTGTTCGGAAGAAAAAACTGTATCAATTAGCGTTTGAATCAACTTTCTATCTCAAACCGTTAAGCGACAATCGACCGATCCCGCACTAATGGCTCACCCTGTATATTTGAAAATATTGTTATCGTGTTCGGAAGAAAGCACCATCAATTAGCGTTTGAATCAACTTTCTATCTCAAACCGTTAAGCGACAATCGACCGATCCCGCACTAATGACTCACCAAGTATATTTGAAAATATTTTTATTGTGTTCGGAAGAAAAAACTGTATCAATTAGCGTTTGAATCAACTTTCTATCTCAAACCGTTAAGCGGCAATCGACCGATCCCGCACTAATAATTCACCCTGTATATTTAAAAATATTGTTATCGTGTTCGGAAGAAAAAACTGTATCAATTAGCGTTTAAATCAACTTTCTTTCTCAAACCGTTAAGCGACAATCGACCGATCCCGTACTAATGGCTCACCCTGTATATTTAAAAATATTGTTATCGTGTTCGGAAGAAAAAACTGTATCAATTAGCGTTTGAATCAACTTTCTATCACAAACCTTTAAGCAACAATAGACCGATCCCACACTAATGACTCACCCTGTATATTTGAAAATATTGTTATCGTGTTCGGAAAAAAAACTGTATCAATTAGCGTTTGAATCAACTTTCTATCTCAAACCTTTAAGCGACAATCGACCGATCCCGCACTTATGACTCACCCTGTAGTTTTGAAAATATTTTTATTGTGTTCGGAAGAAAAAACTGTATTAATTAGCGTTTGAATCAACTTTCTATTTCAAACCGTTAAGCGGCAATCGACCGATCTTGCACTAATGACTCACCCTGTATATTTGAAAATATAGTTATCGTGTTCGGAAGAAAAAACTGTATCAATTAGCGTTTGAATCAAATTTCTATCTCAAACCGTTAAGCGACAATCGACCGATCCCGCACTAATGACTCACCCTGTATATTTAAAAATATTTTTATTGTGTTCGGAAGAAAAAACTGTATCAATTAGCGTTTGAATCAACTTTCTATCTCAAACCATTAAGCGGCAATCGACCGATCCCGCACTAATGACTTACCCTGTATATTTGAAAATATTGTTATCGTGTTCGGAAGAAAAAACTGTATCAATTACCGTTTGAATCAACTATCTATCTCAAACCGTTAAGCGACAATCGACTGATCCCGCACTAATAGCTTACCCTGTATATTTGAAAATATTGTTATCGTGTTCGGAAGAAAAAACTGTATCAATTAGCGTTTGAATCAACTTTCTATCTCAAACCTTTAAGCGACAATCGACCGATCCTGCACTAATGGTTCACCCTGTATATTTGAAAATATTGTTATCGTGTTCGGAAGAAAAAACTGTATCAATTACCGTTTGAATCAACTATCTATCTCAAACCGTTAAGCGACAATCGACTGATCCCGCACTAATAGCTTACCCTGTATATTTGAAAATATTGTTATCGTGTTCGGAAGAAAAAACTGTATCAATTAGCGTTTGAATCAACTTTCTATCTCAAACCGTTAAGCGGCAATCAACCGATTCCGCACTAATGACTCACCCTGTATATTTGAAAATATTCTTATCGTGTTCGGAAGAAAAAACTGTATCAATTAGCGTTTGAATCAACTTTCTATCTCAAACCGTTAAGCGACAATCGACCGATCCCGCACTAATGGCTCAATCTGTATATTTGAAAATATTGTTATCGTGTTCGGAAGAAAGCACTATCAATTAGCGTTTGAATCAACTTTCTATCTCAAACCGTTAAGCGACAATCGACCGATCCCGCACTAATGACTCACCACGTATATTTGAAAATATTTTTATTGTGTTCGGAAGAAAAAACTGTATCAATTAGCGTTTGAATCAACTTTCTATCTCAAACCGTTAAGCGGCAATCGACCGATCCCGCACTAATAATTCACCCTGTATATTTAAAAATATTGTTATCGTGTTCGGAAGAAAAAACTGTATCAATTAGCGTTTGAATCAACTTTCTTTCTCAAACCGTTAAGCGACAATCGACCGATCCCGTACTAATGGCTCACCCTGTATATTTAAATATATTGTTATCGTGTTCGGAAGAAAAAACTGTATCAATTAGCGTTTGAATCAACTTTCTATCACAAACCCTTAAGCAACAATCGACCGATCCCACACTAATGACTCACCCTGTATATTTGAAAATATTGTTATCGTGTTTGGAAAAAAAACTGTATCAATTAGCGTTTGAATCAACTTTCTATCTCAAACCTTTAAGCGACAATCGACCGATCCCGCACTAATGACTCACCCTGTAGTTTTGAAAATATTTTTATTGTGTTCGGAAGAAAAAACTGTATTAATTAGCGTTTGAATCAACTTTCTATTTCAAACCGTTAAGCGGCAATCGACCGATCTTGCACTAATGACTCACCCTGTATATTTGAAAATATTGTTATCGTGTTCGGAAGAAAAAACTGTATCAATTAGCGTTTGAATCAACGTTCTATCTCAAACCGTTAAGCGACAATCGACCGATCCCGCACTAATGACTCACCCTGTATATTTAAAAATATTTTTATTGTGTTCGGAAGAAAAAACTGTATCAATTAGCGTTTGAATCAACTTTCTATCTCAAACCATTAAGCGGCAATCGACCGATCCCGCACTAATGACTTACCCTGTATATTTAAAAATATTGTTATCGTGTTCGGAAGAAAAAACTGTATCAATTAGCGTTTGAATCAACTTTCTATCTCAAACCTTTAAGCGACAATCGACCGATCCTGCACTAATGGCTCACCCTGTATATTTAAAAATATTGTTATCGTGTTCGGAAGAAAAAACTGTATCAATTACCGTTTGAATCAACTATCTATCTCAAACCGTTAAGCGACAATCGACTGATCCCGCACTAATGGCTTACCCTGTATATTTGAAAATATTGTTATCGTGTTCGGAAGAAAAAACTGTATCAATTAGCGTTTGAATCAACTTTCTATCTCAAATCGTTAAGCGGCAATCGACCGATTCCGCACTAATGACTCACCCTGTATATTTGAAAATATTCCTATCGTGTTCGGAAGAAAAAACTGTATCAATTACCGTTTGAATCAACTATCTATCTCAAACCGTTAAGCGACAATCGACTGATCCCGCACTAATGGCTTACCCTGTATATTTGAAAATATTGTTATCGTGTTCGGAAGAAAAAACTGTATCAATTAGCGTTTGAATCAACTTTCTATCTCAAACCGTTAAGCGGCAATCGACCGATTCCGCACTAATGACTCACCCTGTATATTTGAAAATATTCCTATCGTGTTCGGAAGAAAAAACTGTATCAATTAGCGTTTGAATCAACTTTCTATCTCAAACCGTTAAGCGACAATCGACCGATCCCGCACTAATGACTCACCCTGTATATTTAAAACTATTTTTATCGTGTTCGGAAGAAAAAACTGTATCAATTAGCGTTTGAATCAACTTTCTATCTCAAACCGTTAAGCGACAATCGACCGATCCCGCACTAATGGCTCAATCTGTATATTTGAAAATATTGTTATCGTGTTCGGAAGAAAAAACTGTATAAATTAGCGTTTAAATCAACTTTCTATCTCAAACCTTTAAGCGACAATCGACCGATCCCGCACTAATGGCTCACCCTGTATATTTGAAAATATTGTTATCGTGTTCGGAAGAAAAAACTGTACCAATTAGCGTTTGAATCAACTTTCTATCTCAAACCGTTAAGCGACAATCGACCGATCCCGCACTAATGACTCACCCTGTATATTTGAAAATATTGTTATCGTGTTCGGAAGAAAAAACTGTATCAATTAGCGTTTGAATCAACTTTCTATCTCAAACCGTTAAGCGGCAATCGACCGATTCCGCACTAATGACTCACCCTGTATATTTAAAAATATTTTTATCGTGTTCGGAAGAAAAAACTGTATCACTTAGCGTTTGACTCAACTTTCTATCTCAAACCGTTAAGCAGAAATCGACCTATCCCGCACTTATGGCTCACCCTGTATATTTGACAATATTGTCATCGTGTTCGGAAGAAAAAACTGTATCAATTAGCGTTTGAATCAACTTTCTATCTCAAACCGTTAAGCGACAATCAACCGATCCCGCACTAATGACTCACCCTGTATATTTGAAAATATTTTTATTGTGTTCGGAAGAAAAAACTGTATAAATTAGCGTTTGAATCAACTTTCTATCTCAAACCTTTAAGCGACAATCGACCGATCCCGCACTAATGGCTCACCCTGTATATTTGAAAATATTGTTATCGTGTTTGGAAGAAAAAACTGTATTAATTATCGTTTGAATCAACTTTCTATCTCAAACCTTTAAGCGACAATCGACCGATCCCGCACTAATGGCTCAATCTGTATATTTGAAAATATTGTTATCGTGTTCGGAAGAAAAAACTGTATTAATTAGCGTTTAAATCAACTTTCTATCTCAAACCTTTAAGCGACAATCGACCGATCCCGCACTAATGGCTCACCCTGTATATTTGAAAATATTGTTATCGTGTTCGGAAGAAAAAACTGTACCAATTAGCGTTTGAATCAACTTTCTATCTCAAACCGTTAAGCGACAATCGACCGATCCCGCACTAATGACTCACCCTGTATATTTGAAAATATTTTTATTGTGTTCGGAAGAAAAAACTGTATCAATTACCGTTTGAATCAACTTTCTATCTCAAACCGTTAAGCGGCAATTGTCCGATCCCGCACTAATGATTTACCCTGTATATTTGAAAATATTGTTATCGTGTTCGGAAGAAAAAACTGTATCACTTGGCGTTTGAATCAACTTTCTATCTTAAACCGTTAAGCGGCAATCGACCGATTCCGCACTAATGACTCACCCTGTATATTTAAAAATATTTTTATCGTGTTCGGAAGAAAAAACTGTATCACTTAGCGTTTGAATCAACTTTCTATCTCAAACCGTTAAACAGAAATCGACCGATCCCGCACTTATGGCTCACCCTGTATATTTGACAATATTGTCATCGTGTTCGGAAGAAAAAACTGTATCAATTAGCGTTTGAATCAACTTTCTATCTCAAACCGTTAAGCGACAATCAACCGATCCCGCACTAATGACTCACCCTGTATATTTGAAAATATTTTTATTGTGTTCGGAAGAAAAAACTGTATAAATTAGCGTTTGAATCAACTTTCTATCTCAAACCGTTAAGCGACAATCGACCGATCCCGCACTAATGGCTCAATCTGTATATTTGAAAATATTTTTATTGTGTTCGGAAGAAAAAACTGTATTAATTAGCGTTTGAATCAACTTTCTATTTCAAACCGTTAGGCGGCAATCGACCGATCTTGCACTAATGACTCACCCTGTATATTTGAAAATATTGTTATCGTGTTCGGAAGAAAAAACTGTATCAATTAGCGTTTGAATCAACTTTCTATCTCAAACCGTTAAGCGGCAATCGACCGATTCCGCACTAATGACTCACCCTGTATATTTAAAAATATTTTTATCGTGTTCGGAAGAAAAAACTGTATCACTTAGCGTTTGAATCAACTTTCTATTTCAAACCGTTAAGCAGAAATCGACCGATCCCGCACTTATGGCTCACCCTGTATATTTGACAATATTGTCATCGTGTTCGGAAGAAAAAACTGTATCAATTAGCGTTTGAATCAACTTTCTATCTCAAACCGTTAAGCGACAATCAACCGATCCCGCACTAATGACTCACCCTGTATATTTGAAAATATTTTTATTGTGTTCGGAAGAAAAAACTGTATAAATTAGCGTTTGAATCAACTTTCTATCTCAAAACTTTAAGCGACAATCGACCGATCCCGCACTAATGGCTCACCCTGTATATTTGAAAATATTGTTATCGAGTTTGGAAGAAAAAACTGTATTAATTATCGTTTGAATCAACTTTCTATCTCAAACCTTTAAGCGACAATCGACCGATCCCGCACTAATTACTCACCCTGTATATTTGAAAATATTTTTATTGTGTTCGGAAGAAAAAACTGTATCAATTAGCGTTTGAATCAACTATCTATCTCAAACCGTTAAGCGGCAATCGACCGATCCCGCACTAATGACTTACCCTGTATATTTGAAAATATTGTTATCGTGTTCGGAAGAAAAAACTGTATCAATTAGCGTTTGAATCAACTTTCTATCTCAAACCGTTAAGCGACAATCGACCGATCCCGCACTAATGGCTCACCCTGTATATTTGAAAATATTTTTATTGTGTTCGGAAGAAAAAACTGTATCAATTAGCGTTTGAATCAACTATCTATCTCAAACCGTTAAGCGGCAATCGACCGATCCCGCACTAATGACTTACCCTGTATATTTGAAAATATTGTTATCGTGTTCGGAAGAAAAAACTGTATCAATTAGCGTTTGAATCAACTTTCTATCTCAAACCGTTAAGCGACAATCGACCGATCCCGCACTAATGGCTCACCCTGTATATTTGAAAATATTGTTATCGTGTTCGGAAGAAAGCACCATCAATTAGCGTTTGAATCAACTTTCTATCTCAAACCGTTAAGCGACAATCGACCGATCCCGCACTAATGACTCACCAAGTATATTTGAAAATATTTTTATTGTGTTCGGAAGAAAAAACTGTATCAATTAGCGTTTGAATCAACTTTCTATCTCAAACCGTTAAGCGGCAATCGACCGATCCCGCACTAATAATTCACCCTGTATATTTAAAAATATTGTTATCGTGTTCGGAAGAAAAAACTGTATCAATTAGCGTTTAAATCAACTTTCTTTCTCAAACCGTTAAGCGACAATCGACCGATCCCGTACTAATGGCTCACCCTGTATATTTAAAAATATTGTTATCGTGTTCGGAAGAAAAAACTGTATCAATTAGCGTTTGAATCAACTTTCTATCACAAACCTTTAAGCAACAATAGACCGATCCCACACTAATGACTCACCCTGTATATTTGAAAATATTGTTATCGTGTTCGGAAAAAAAACTGTATCAATTAGCGTTTGAATCAACTTTCTATCTCAAACCTTTAAGCGACAATCGACCGATCCCGCACTTATGACTCACCCTGTAGTTTTGAAAATATTTTTATTGTGTTCGGAAGAAAAAACTGTATTAATTAGCGTTTGAATCAACTTTCTATTTCAAACCGTTAAGCGGCAATCGACCGATCTTGCACTAATGACTCACCCTGTATATTTGAAAATATTGTTATCGTGTTCGGAAGAAAAAACTGTATCAATTAGCGTTTGAATCAAATTTCTATCTCAAACCGTTAAGCGACAATCGACCGATCCCGCACTAATGACTCACCCTGTATATTTAAAAATATTTTTATTGTGTTCGGAAGAAAAAACTGTATCAATTAGCGTTTGAATCAACTTTCTATCTCAAACCATTAAGCGGCAATCGACCGATCCCGCACTAATGACCTACCCTGTATATTTGAAAATATTGTTATCGTGTTCGGAAGAAAAAACTGTATCAATTACCGTTTGAATCAACTATCTATCTCAAACCGTTAAGCGACAATCGACTGATCCCGCACTAATAGCTTACCCTGTATATTTGAATATATTGTTATCGTGTTCGGAAGAAAAAACTGTATCAATTAGCGTTTGAATCAACTTTCTATCTCAAACCTTTAAGCGACAATCGACCGATCCTGCACTAATGGCTCACCCTGTATATTTGAAAATATTGTTATCGTGTTCGGAAGAAAAAACTGTATCAATTACCGTTTGAATCAACTATCTATCTCAAACCGTTAAGCGACAATCGACTGATCCCGCACTAATAGCTTACCCTGTATATTTGAAAATATTGTTTGCGTGTTCGGAAGAAAAAACTGTATCAATTAGCGTTTGAATCAACTTTCTATCTCAAACCGTTAAGCGGCAATCGACCGATTCCGCACTAATGACTCACCCTGTATATTTGAAAATATTCTTATCGTGTTCGGAAGAAAAAACTGTATCAATTAGCGTTTGAATCAACTTTCTATCTCAAACCGTTAAGCGACAATCGACCGATCCCGCACTAATGGCTCAATCTGTATATTTGAAAATATTGTTATCGTGTTCGGAAGAAAGCACTATCAATTAGCGTTTGAATCAACTTTCTATCTCAAACCGTTAAGCGACAATCGACCGATCCCGCACTAATGACTCACCACGTATATTTGAAAATATTTTTATTGTGTTCGGAAGAAAAAACTGTATCAATTAGCGTTTGAATCAACTTTCTATCTCAAACCGTTAAGCGGCAATCGACCGATCCCGCACTAATAATTCACCCTGTATATTTAAAAATATTGTTATCGTGTTCGGAAGAAAAAACTGTATCAATTAGCGTTTGAATCAACTTTCTTTCTCAAACCGTTAAGCGACAATCGACCGATCCCGTACTAATGGCTCACCCTGTATATTTAAATATATTGTTATCGTGTTCGGAAGAAAAAACTGTATCAATTAGCGTTTGAATCAACTTTCTATCTCAAACCGTTAAGCGGCAATCGACCGATTCCGCACTAATGACTCACCCTGTATATTTAAAAATATTTTTATCGTGTTCGGAAGAAAAAACTGTATCAATTAGCGTTTGAATCAACTTTCTTTCTCAAACCGTTAAGCGACAATCGACCGATCCCGTACTAATGGCTCACCCTGTATATTTAAATATATTGTTATCGTGTTCGGAAGAAAAAACTGTATCAATTAGCGTTTGAATCAACTTTCTATCTCAAACCGTTAAGCGACAATCGACCGATCCCGCACTAATGACTCACCACGTATATTTGAAAATATTTTTATTGTGTTCGGAAGAAAAAACTGTATCAATTAGCGTTTGAATCAACTTTCTATCTCAAACCGTTAAGCGGCAATCGACCGATCCCGCACTAATAATTCACCCTGTATATTTAAAAATATTGTTATCGTGTTCGGAAGAAAAAACTGTATCAATTAGCGTTTGAATCAACTTTCTTTCTCAAACCGTTAAGCGACAATCGACCGATCCCGTACTAATGGCTCACCCTGTATATTTAAATATATTGTTATCGTGTTCGGAAGAAAAAACTGTATCAATTAGCGTTTGAATCAACTTTCTATCACAAACCCTTAAGCAACAATCGACCGATCCCACACTAATGACTCACCCTGTATATTTGAAAATATTGTTATCGTGTTTGGAAAAAAAACTGTATCAATTAGCGTTTGAATCAACTTTCTATCTCAAACCTTTAAGCGACAATCGACCGATCCCGCACTAATGACTCACCCTGTAGTTTTGAAAATATTTTTATTGTGTTCGGAAGAAAAAACTGTATTAATTAGCGTTTGAATCAACTTTCTATTTCAAACCGTTAAGCGGCAATCGACCGATCTTGCACTAATGACTCACCCTGTATATTTGAAAATAT
The DNA here is from genome assembly GCA_947652605.1 of Elmis aenea. NCBI lineage: Eukaryota > Metazoa > Arthropoda > Insecta > Coleoptera > Elmidae > Elmis > Elmis aenea. Next base: position 17,692,071 of record OX393583.1, read on the forward strand.
TGTTATCGTGTTCGGAAGAAAAAACTGTATCAATTAGCGTTTGAATCAACTTTCTATCTCAAACCGTTAAGCGACAATCGACCGATCCCGCACTAATGACTCACCCTGTATATTTAAAAATATTTTTATTGTGTTCGGAAGAAAAAACTGTATCAATTAGCGTTTGAATCAACTTTCTATCTCAAACCATTAAGCGGCAATCGACCGATCCCGCACTAATGACTTACCCTGTATATTTAAAAATATTGTTATCGTGTTCGGAAGAAAAAACTGTATCAATTAGCGTTTGAATCAACTTTCTATCTCAAACCTTTAAGCGACAATCGACCGATCCTGCACTAATGGCTCACCCTGTATATTTAAAAATATTGTTATCGTGTTCGGAAGAAAAAACTGTATCAATTACCGTTTGAATCAACTATCTATCTCAAACCGTTAAGCGACAATCGACTGATCCCGCACTAATGGCTTACCCTGTATATTTGAAAATATTGTTATCGTGTTCGGAAGAAAAAACTGTATCAATTAGCGTTTGAATCAACTTTCTATCTCAAATCGTTAAGCGGCAATCGACCGATTCCGCACTAATGACTCACCCTGTATATTTGAAAATATTCCTATCGTGTTCGGAAGAAAAAACTGTATCAATTACCGTTTGAATCAACTATCTATCTCAAACCGTTAAGCGACAATCGACTGATCCCGCACTAATGGCTTACCCTGTATATTTGAAAATATTGTTATCGTGTTCGGAAGAAAAAACTGTATCAATTAGCGTTTGAATCAACTTTCTATCTCAAACCGTTAAGCGGCAATCGACCGATTCCGCACTAATGACTCACCCTGTATATTTGAAAATATTCCTATCGTGTTCGGAAGAAAAAACTGTATCAATTAGCGTTTGAATCAACTTTCTATCTCAAACCGTTAAGCGACAATCGACCGATCCCGCACTAATGGCTCAATCTGTATATTTGAAAATATTGTTATCGTGTTCGGAAGAAAAAACTGTATTAATTAGCGTTTAAATCAACTTTCTATCTCAAACCTTTAAGCGACAATCGACCGATCCCGCACTAATGGCTCACCCTGTATATTTGAAAATATTGTTATCGTGTTCGGAAAAAAAAACTGTACCAATTAGCGTTTGAATCAACTTTTTATCTCAAACCGTTAAGCGACAATCGACCGATCCCGCACTAATGACTCACCCTGTATATTTGAAAATATTTTTATTGTGTTCGGAAGAAAAAACTGTATCAATTACCGTTTGAATCAACTTTCTATCTCAAACCGTTAAGCGGCAATCGTCCGATCCCGCACTAATGATTTACCCTGTATATTTGAAAATATTGTTATCGTGTTCGGAAGAAAAAACTGTATCACTTGGCGTTTGAATCAACTTTCTATCTTAAACCGTTAAGCGGCAATCGACCGATTCCGCACTAATGACTCACCCTGTATATTTAAAAATATTTTTATCGTGTTCGGAAGAAAAAACTGTATCACTTAGCGTTTGAATCAACTTTCTATCTCAAACCGTTAAACAGAAATCGACCGATCCCGCACTTATGGCTCACCCTGTATATTTGACAATATTGTCATCGTGTTCGGAAGAAAAAACTGTATCAATTAGCGTTTAAATCAACTTTCTATCTCAAACCGTTAAGCGACAATCAACCGATCCCGCACTAATGACTCACCCTGTATATTTGAAAATATTTTTATTGTGTTCGGAAGAAAAAACTGTATAAATTAGCGTTTGAATCAACTTTCTATCTCAAACCGTTAAGCGACAATCGACCGATCCCGCACTAATGGCTCAATCTGTATATTTGAAAATATTTTTATTGTGTTCGGAAGAAAAAACTGTATTAATTAGCGTTTGAATCAACTTTCTATTTCAAACCGTTAAGCGGCAATCGACCGATCTTGCACTAATGACTCACCCTGTATATTTGAAAATATTGTTATCGTGTTCGGAAGAAAAAACTGTATCAATTAGCGTTTGAATCAACTTTCTATCTCAAACCGTTAAGCGGCAATCGACCGATTCCGCACTAATGACTCACCCTGTATATTTAAAAATATTTTTATCGTGTTCGGAAGAAGAAACTGTATCACTTAGCGTTTGAATCAACTTTCTATCTCAAACCGTTAAGCAGAAATCGACCGATCCCGCACTTAAGGCTCACCCTGTATATTTGACAATATTGTCATCGTGTTCGGAAGAAAAAACTGTATCAATTAGCGTTTGAATCAACTTTCTATCTCAAACCGTTAAGCGACAATCAACCGATCCCGCACTAATGACTCACCCTGTATATTTGAAAATATTTTTATTGTGTTCGGAAGAAAAAACTGTATAAATTAGCGTTTGAATCAACTTTCTATCTCAAACCTTTAAGCGACAATCGACCGATCCCGCACTAATGGCTCACCCTGCTAATGGCTCACCCTGTATATTTGAAAATATTGTTATCGTGTTTGGAAGAAAAAACTGTATTAATTATCGTTTGAATCAACTTTCTATCTCAAACCTTTAAGCGACAATCGACCGATCCCGCACTAATGGCTCACCCTGTATATTTGAAAATATAGTCATCGTGTTCGGAAGAAAAAACTGTATCAATTAGCGTTTGAATCATTTTTCTATCTCAAACCGTTAAGCGGCAATCGACCGATCCCGCACTAATAATTCACCCTGTATATTTAAAAATATTGTTATCGTGTTCGGAAGAAAAAACTGTATCAATTAGCGTTTAAATCAACTTTCTTTCTCAAACCGTTAAGCGACAATCGACCGATCCCGTACTAATGGCTCACCCTGTATATTTAAAAATATTGTTATCGTGTTCGGAAGAAAAAACTGTATCAATTAGCGTTTGAATCAACTTTCTATCACAAACCTTTAAGCAACAATAGACCGATCCCACACTAATGACTCACCCTGTATATTTGAAAATATTGTTATCGTGTTCGGAAAAAAAACTGTATCAATTAGCGTTTGAATCAACTTTCTATCTCAAACCTTTAAGCGACAATCGACCGATCCCGCACTTATGACTCACCCTGTAGTTTTGAAAATATTTTTATTGTGTTCGGAAGAAAAAACTGTATTAATTAGCGTTTGAATCAACTTTCTATTTCAAACCGTTAAGCGGCAATCGACCGATCTTGCACTAATGACTCACCCTGTATATTTGAAAATATTGTTATCGTGTTCGGAAGAAAAAACTGTATCAATTAGCGTTTGAATCAAATTTCTATCTCAAACCGTTAAGCGACAATCGACCGATCCCGCACTAATGACTCACCCTGTATATTTAAAAATATTTTTATTGTGTTCGGAAGAAAAAACTGTATCAATTAGCGTTTGAATCAACTTTCTTTCTCAAACCATTAAGCGGCAATCGACCGATCCCGCACTAATGACTTACCCTGTATATTTAAAAATATTGTTATCGTGTTCGGAAGAAAAAACTGTTTCAATTAGCGTTTGAATCAACTTTCTATCTCAAACCTTTAAGCGACAATCGACCGATCCTGCACTAATGGCTCACCCTGTATATTTGAAAATATTGTTATCGTGTTCGGAAGAAAAAACTGTATCAATTACCGTTTGAATCAACTATCTATCTCAAACCGTTAAGCGACAATCGACTGATCCCGCACTAATGGCTTACCCTGTATATTTGAAAATATTGTTATCGTGTTCGAAAGAAAAAACTGTATCAATTAGCGTTTGAATCAACTTTCTATCTCAAACCGTTAAGCGGCAATCGACCGATTCCGCACTAATGACTCACCCTGTATATTTGAAAATATTCTTATCGTGTTCGGAAGAAAAAACTGTATCAATTAGCGTTTGAATCAACTTTCTATCTCAAACCGTTAAGCGACAATCGACCGATCCCGCACTAATGGCTCAATCTGTATATTTGAAAATATTGTTATCGTGTTCGGAAGAAAAAACTGTATCAATTAGCGTTTGAATCAACTTTCTATCTCAAACCTTTAAGCGACAATCGACCGATCCCGCACTTATGACTCACCCTGTAGTTTTGAAAATATTTTTATTGTGTTCGGAAGAAAAAACTGTATTAATTAGCGTTTGAATCAACTTTCTATTTCAAACCGTTAAGCGGCAATCGACCGATCTTGCACTAATGACTCACCCTGTATATTTGAAAATATTGTTATCGTGTTCGGAAGAAAAAACTGTATCAATTAGCGTTTGAATCAAATTTCTATCTCAAACCGTTAAGCGACAATCGACCGATCCCGCACTAATGACTCACCCTGTATATTTAAAAATATTTTTATTGTGTTCGGAAGAAAAAACTGTATCAATTAGCGTTTGAATCAACTTTCTATCTCAAACCATTAAGCGGCAATCGACCGATCCCGCACTAATGACTTACCCTGTATATTTGAAAATATTGTTATCGTGTTCGGAAGAAAAAACTGTATCAATTACCGTTTGAATCAACTATCTATCTCAAACCGTTAACCCTTCGTTACTCGGGTGGGGTGTAGCATACCCCAGTCGCCATATTTATGCCTATTTCTAAAAGATGGAATGATTTGGCGCTTTGACACTTTGAGTAGCTGTAAGTTACCTAACGTACTGCACGTAGAACAGCCCACGTCATTCGAAGGTGGACGCTTTAGCTGATAACAGCGTATTAGATCGGTTTCGGGTGTGTCACACCCCACCCGAGCACTTACGGTAAGTTTTTGTTGCTGGGTTCCCTTTATAGCTTATTTGTTTATTACGAAATTCGAGCGTTTGCAAATGAGTTACGAGCAAGCACGGGATAGGCTTATTAAACTTTTAGAAGAGGTTGAGAGTGAAACTGAACAGAGTGATTCCGAATTAGCGCCAGAGTCAAATTCAGACTTAGAATCAGAACATATCAGCCACAGTGAACATGATACAGACTCATCAGAGTTTAGTTGAATTAAATTGCGTTTAAAATATTTCTTTTGCATTCACCTAACCACAATTAATCCTTAATCCCTGCAAAGCTAGAATGAACAGACTACACGATCATTTCTCCATAAATAACAGTGGGGTTTATTACACCCCACCCGAGCACTAATGGAAGTTTACGAAACCCGAGTAACGAAGGGTTAAGCGACAATCGACTGATCCCGCACTAATAGCTTACCCTGTATATTTGAAAATATTGTTATCGTGTTCGGAAGAAAAAACTGTATCAATTAGCGTTTGAATCAACTTTCTATCTCAAACCTTTAAGCGACAATCGACCGATCCTGCACTAATGGCTCACCCTGTATATTTGAAAATATTGTTATCGTGTTCGGAAGAAAAAACTGTATCAATTACCGTTTGAATCAACTATCTATCTCAAACCGTTAAGCGACAATCGACTGATCCCGCACTAATGGCTTACCCTGTATATTTGAAAATATTGTTATCGTGTTCGGAAGAAAAAACTGTATCAATTAGCGTTTGAATCAACTTTCTATCTCAAACCGTTAAGCAGCAATCGACCGATTCCGCACTAATGACTCACCCTGTATATTTGAAAATATTCTTATCGTGTTCGGAAGAAAAAACTGTATCAATTAGCGTTTGAATCAACTTTCTATCTCAAACCGTTAAGCGACAATCGACCGATCCCGCACTAATGGCTCAATCTGTATATTTGAAAATATTGTTATCGTGTTCGGAAGAAAAAACTGTATCAATTAGCGTTTGAATCAACTTTCTATCTCAAACCGTTAAGCGACAATCGACCGATCCCGCACTAATGACTCACCACGTATATTTGAAAATATTTTTATTGTGTTCGGAAGAAAAAACTGTATCAATTAGCGTTTGAATCAACTTTCTATCTCAAACCGTTAAGCGGCAATCGACCGATCCCGCACTAATAATTCACCCTGTATATTTAAAAATATTGTTATCGTGTTCAAAAGAAAAAACTGTATCAATTAGCGTTTGAATCAACTTTCTTTCTCAAACCGTTAAGCGACAATCGACCGATCCCGTACTAATGGCTCACCCTGTATATTTAAATATATTGTTATCGTGTTCGGAAGAAAAAACTGTATCAATTAGCGTTTGAATCAACTTTCTATCACAAACCCTTAAGCAACAATCGACCGATCCCACACTAATGACTCACCCTGTATATTTGAAAATATTGTTATCGTGTTTGGAAAAAAAACTGTATCAATTAGCGTTTGAATCAACTTTCTATCTCAAACCTTTAAGCGACAATCGACCGATCCCGCACTAATGACTCACCCTGTAGTTTTGAAAATATTTTTATTGTGTTCGGAAGAAAAAACTGTATTAATTAGCGTTTGAATCAACTTTCTATTTCAAACCGTTAAGCGGCAATCGACCGATCTTGCACTAATGACTCACCCTGTATATTTGAAAATATTGTTATCGTGTTCGGAAGAAAAAACTGTATCAATTAGCGTTTGAATCAACTTTCTATCTCAAACCGTTAAGCGACAATCGACCGATCCCGCACTAATGACTCACCCTGTATATTTAAAAATATTTTTATTGTGTTCGGAAGAAAAAACTGTATCAATTAGCGTTTGAATCAACTTTCTATCTCAAACCATTAAGCGGCAATCGACCGATCCCGCACTAATGACTTACCCTGTATATTTAAAAATATTGTTATCGTGTTCGGAAGAAAAAACTGTATCAATTAGCGTTTGAATCAACTTTCTATCTCAAACCTTTAAGCGACAATCGACCGATCCTGCACTAATGGCTCACCCTGTATATTTGAAAATATTGTTATCGTGTTCGGAAGAAAAAACTGTATCAATTACCGTTTGAATCAACTATCTATCTCAAACCGTTAAGCGACAATCGACTGATCCCGCACTAATGGCTTACCCTGTATATTTGAAAATATTGTTATCGTGTTCGGAAGAAAAAACTGTATCAATTAGCGTTTGAATCAACTTTCTATCTCAAATCGTTAAGCGGCAATCGACCGATTCCGCACTAATGACTCACCCTGTATATTTGAAAATATTCCTATCGTGTTCGGAAGAAAAAACTGTATCAATTACCGTTTGAATCAACTATCTATCTCAAACCGTTAAGCGACAATCGACTGATCCCGCACTAATGGCTTACCCTGTATATTTGAAAATATTGTTATCGTGTTCGGAAGAAAAAACTGTATCAATTAGCGTTTGAATCAACTTTCTATCTCAAACCGTTAAGCGGCAATCGACCGATTCCGCACTAATGACTCACCCTGTATATTTGAAAATATTCCTATCGTGTTCGGAAGAAAAAACTGTATCAATTAGCGTTTGAATCAACTTTCTATCTCAAACCGTTAAGCGACAATCGACCGATCCCGCACTAATGGCTCAATCTGTATATTTGAAAATATTGTTATCGTGTTCGGAAGAAAAAACTGTATTAATTAGCGTTTAAATCAACTTTCTATCTCAAACCTTTAAGCGACAATCGACCGATCCCGCACTAATGGCTCACCCTGTATATTTGAAAATATTGTTATCGTGTTCGGAAGAAAAAACTGTACCAATTAGCGTTTGAATCAACTTTCTATCTCAAACCGTTAAGCGACAATCGACCGATCCCGCACTAATGACTCACCCTGTATATTTGAAAATATTTTTATTGTGTTCGGAAGAAAAAACTGTATCAATTACCGTTTGAATCAACTTTCTATCTCAAACCGTTAAGCGGCAATCGTCCGATCCCGCACTAATGATTTACCCTGTATATTTGAAAATATTGTTATCGTGTTCGGAAGAAAAAACTGTATCACTTGGCGTTTGAATCAACTTTCTATCTTAAACCGTTAAGCGGCAATCGACCGATTCCGCACAAATGACTCACCCTGTATATTTAAAAATATTTTTATCGTGTTCGGAAGAAAAAACTGTATCACTTAGCGTTTGAATCAACTTTCTATCTCAAACCGTTAAACAGAAATCGACCGATCCCGCACTTATGGCTCACCCTGTATATTTGACAATATTGTCATCGTGTTCGGAAGAAAAAACTGTATCAATTAGCGTTTAAATCAACTTTCTATCTCAAACCGTTAAGCGACAATCAACCGATCCCGCACTAATGACTCACCCTGTATATTTGAAAATATTTTTTTTGTGTTCGGAAGAAAAAACTGTATAAATTAGCGTTTAAATCAACTTTCTATCTCAAACCGTTAAGCGACAATCGACCGATCCCGCACTAATGGCTCAATCTGTATATTTGAAAATATTTTTATTGTGTTCGGAAGAAAAAACTGTTTTAATTAGCGTTTGAATCAACTTTCTATTTCAAACCGTTAAGCGGCAATCGACCGATCTTGCACTAATGACTCACCCTGTATATTTGAAAATATTGTTATCGTGTTCGGAAGAAAAAACTGTATCAATTAGCGTTTGAATCAACTTTCTATCTCAAACCGTTAAGCGGCAATCGACCGATTCCGCACTAATGACTCACCCTGTATATTTAAAAATATTTTTATCGTGTTCGAAAGAAGAAACTGTATCACTTAGCGTTTGAATCAACTTTCTATCTCAAACCGTTAAGCAGAAATCGACCGATCCCGCACTTATGGCTCACCCTGTATATTTGACAATATTGTCATCGTGTTCGGAAGAAAAAACTGTATCAATTAGCGTTTGAATCAACTTTCTATCTCAAACCGTTAAGCGACAATCAACCGATCCCGCACCAATGACTCACCCTGTATATTTGAAAATATTTTTATTGTGTTCGGAAGAAAAAACTGTATAAATTAGCGTTTGAATCAACTTTCTATCTCAAACCTTTAAGCGACAATCGACCGATCCCGCACTAATAACTCACCCTGCTAATGGCTCACCCTGTATATTTGAAAATATTGTTATCGTGTTTGGAAGAAAAAACTGTATTAATTATCGTTTGAATCAACTTTCTATCTCAAACCTTTAAGCGACAATCGACCGATCCCGCACTAATGGCTCACCCTGTATATTTGAAAATATAGTCATCGTGTTCGGAAGAAAAAACTGTATCAATTAGCGTTTGAATCAACTTTTTATCTCAAACCGTTAAGCGACAATCAACCGATCCCGCACTAATGGCTCACCCTGTATATTTGAAAATATTTTTATTGTGTTCGGAAGAAAAAACTGTATCAATTAGCGTTTGAATCAACTTTCTATCTCAAACCGTTAAGCGGCAATCGACCGATCCCGCACTAATGACTTACCCTGTATATTTGAAAATATTGTTATCGTGTTCGGAAGAAAAAACTGTATCAATTAGCGTTTGAATCAACTTTCTATCTCAAACCGTTAAGCGACAATCGACCGATCCCGCACTAATGGCTCACCCTGTATATTTGAAAATATTGTTATCGTGTTCGGAAGAAAGCACTATCAATTAGCGTTTGAATCAACTTTCTATCTCAAACCGTTAAGCGACAATCGACCGATCCCGCACTAATGACTCACCACGTATATTTGAAAATATTTTTATTGTGTTCGGAAGAAAAAACTGTATCAATTAGCGTTTGAATCAACTTTCTATCTCAAACCGTTAAGCGGCAATCGACCGATCCCGCACTAATAATTCACCCTGTATATTTGAAAATATTGTTATCGTGTTCGGAAGAAAAAACTGTATCAATTAGCGTTTGAATCAACTTTTTTTCTCAAACCGTTAAGCGACAATCGAGCGTGCCCGTACTAATGGCTCACCCTGTATATTTAAATATATTGTTATCGTGTTCGGAAGAAAAAACTGTATCAATTAGCGTTTGAATCAACTTTCTATCACAAACCTTTAAGCAACAATCGACCGATCCCACACTAATGACTCACCCTGTATATTTGAAAATATTGTTATCGTGTTCGGAAAAAAAACTGTATCAATTAGCGTTTGAATCAACTTTCTATCACAAACCTTTAAGCAACAATCGACCGATCCCACACTAATGACTCACCCTGTAGTTTTGAAAATATTTTTATTGTGTTCGGAAAAAAAAACTGTATTAATTAGCGTTTGAATCAACTTTCTATTTCAAACCGTTAAGCGGCAATCGACCGATCTTGCACTAATGACTCACCCTGTATATTTGAAAATATTGTTATCGTGTTCGGAAGAAAAAACTGTATCAATTAGCGTTTGAATCAACTTTCTATCTTAAACCGTTAAGCGACAATCGACCGATCCCGCACTAATGGCTCACCCTGTATATTTGAAAATATTCCTATCGTGTTCGGAAGAAAAAACTGTATCAATTAGCGTTTGAATCAACTTTCTATCTCAAACCTTTAAGCGACAATCGACCGATCCTGCACTAATGGCTCACCCTGTATATTTGAAAATATTGTTATCGTGTTCGGAAGAAAAAACTGTATCAATTAGCGTTTGAATCAACTTTCTATCTCAAACCTTTAAGCGACAATCGACCGATCCTGCACTAATGGCTCACCCTGTATATTTGAAAATATTGTTATCGTGTTCGGAAGAAAAAACTGTATCAATTACCGTTTGAATCAACTATCTATCTCAAACCGTTAAGCGACAATCGACTGATCCCGCACTAATGGCTTACCCTGTATATTTGAAAATATTGTTATCGTGTTCGAAAGAAAAAACTGTATCAATTAGCGTTTGAATCAACTTTCTATCTCAAACCGTTAAGCGGCAATCGACCGATTCCGCACTAATGACTCACCCTGTATATTTGAAAATATTCTTATCGTGTTCGGAAGAAAAAACTGTATCAATTAGCGTTTGAATCAACTTTCTATCTCAAACCGTTAAGCGACAATCGACCGATCCCGCACTAATAGCTCAATCTGTATATTTGAAAATATTGTTATCGTGTTCGGAAGAAAGCACTATCAATTAGCGTTTGAATCAACTTTCTATCTCAAACCGTTAAGCGACAATCGACCGATCCCGCACTAATGACTCACCCTGTATATTTGAAAATATTCTTATCGTGTTCGGAAGAAAAAACTGTATCAATTAGCGTTTGAATCAACTTTCTTTCTCAAACCGTTAAGCGACAATCGAGCGTGCCCGTACTAATGGCTCACCCTGTATATTTAAATATATTGTTATCGTGTTCGGAAGAAAAAACTGTATCAATTAGCGTTTGAATCAACTTTCTATCTCAAACCGTTAAGCGGCAATCGACCGATCCCGCACTAATAATTCACCCTGTATATTTAAAAATATTGTTATCGTGTTCGGAAGAAAAAACTGTATCAATTAGCGTTTGAATCAACTTTCTTTCTCAAACCGTTAAGCGACAATCGACCGATCCCGTACTAATGGCTCACCCTGTATATTTAAATATATTGTTATCGTGTTCGGAAGAAAAAACTGTATCAATTAGCGTTTGAATCAACTTTCTATCACAAACCCTTAAGCAACAATCGACCGATCCCACACTAATGACTCACCCTGTATATTTGAAAATATTGTTATCGTGTTCGGAAAAAAAACTGTATCAATTAGCGTTTGAATCAACTTTCTATCTCAAACCGTTAAGCGACAATCGACCGATCCCGCACTAATGACTCACCCTGTATATTTGAAAATATTGTTATCGTGTTCGGAAGAAAAAACTGTATCAATTAGCGTTTAAATCAACTTTCTATCTCAAACCGTTAAGCAGCAATCGACCGATCCTGCACTAATGGCTCACCCTGTATATTTGAAAATATTGTTATCGTGTTCGGAAGAAAAAACTGTATCAATTACCGTTTGAATCAACTATCTATCTCAAACCGTTAAGCGACAATCGACTGATCCCGCACTAATGGCTTACCCTGTATATTTGAAAATATTGTTATCGTGTTCGGAAGAAAAAACTGTATCAATTAGCGTTTGAATCAACTTTCTATCTCAAACCGTTAAGCGGCAATCGACCGATTCCGCACTAATGACTCACCCTGTATATTTGAAAATATTCCTATCGTGTTCGGAAGAAAAAACTGTATCAATTAGCGTTTGAATCAACTTTCTATCTTAAACCGTTAAGCGACAATCGACCGATCCCGCACTAATGACTCACCCTGTAAATTTAAAACTATTTTTATCGTGTTCGGAAGAAAAAACTGTATCAATTAGCGTTTGAATCAACTTTCTATCTCAAACCGTTAAGCGACAATCGACCGATCCCGCACTAATGGCTCAATCTGTATATTTGAAAATATTGTTATCGTGTTCGGAAGAAAAAACTGTACCAATTAGCGTTTGAATCAACTTTCTATCTCAAACCGTTAAGCGACAATCGACCGATCCCGCACTAATGACTTACCCTGTATATTTGAAAATATTTTTATTGTGTTCGGAAGAAAAAACTGTATCAATTACCGTTTGAATCAACTTTCTATCTCAAACCGTTAAGCGGCAATCGTCCGATCCCGCACTAATGATTTACCCTGTATATTTGAAAATATTGTTATCGTGTTCGGAAGAAAAAACTGTATCACTTGGCGTTTGAATCAACTTTCTATCTTAAACCGTTAAGCGGCAATCGACCGATTCCGCACTAATGACTCACCCTGTATATTTAAAAATATTTTTATCGTGTTCGGAAGACAAAACTGTATCACTTAGCGTTTGAATCAACTTTCTATCTCAAACCGTTAAACAGAAATCGACCGATCCCGCACTTATGGCTCACCCTGTATATTTGACAATATTGTCATCGTGTTCGGAAGAAAAAACTGTATCAATTAGCGTTTGAATCAACTTTCTATCTCAAACCGTTAAGCGACAATCAACCGATCCCGCACTAATGACTCACCCTGTATATTTGAAAATATTTTTATTGTGTTCGGAAGAAAAAACTGTATAAATTAGCGTTTGAATCAACTTTCTATCTCAAACCGTTAAGCGACAATCGACCGATCCCGCACTAATGGCTCAATCTGTATATTTGAAAATATTTTTATTGTGTTCGGAAGAAAAAACTGTATTAATTAGCGTTTGAATCAACTTTCTATTTCAAACCGTTAAGCGGCAATCGACCGATCTTGCACTAATGACTCACCCTGTATATTTGAAAATATTGTTATCGTGTTCGGAAGAAAAAACTGTATCAATTAGCGTTTGAATCAACTTTCTATCTCAAACCGTTAAGCGGCAATCGACCGATTCCGCACTAATGACTCACCCTGTATATTTAAAAATATTTTTATCGTGTTCGGAAGAAGAAACTGTATCACTTAGCGTTTGAATCAACTTTCTATCTCAAACCGTTAAGCAGAAATCGACCGATCCCGCACTTATGGCTCACCCTGTATATTTGACAATATTGTCATCGTGTTCGGAAGAAAAAACTGTATCAATTAGCGTTTGAATCAACTTTCTATTTCAAACCGTTAAGCGACAATCAACCGATCCCGCACTAATGACTCACCCTGTATATTTGAAAATATTTTTATTGTGTTCGGAAGAAAAAACTGTATAAATTAGCGTTTGAATCAACTTTCTATCTCAAACCTTTAAGCGACAATCGACCGATCCCGCACTAATGGCTCACCCTGCTAATGGCTCACCCTGTATATTTGAAAATATTGTTATCGTGTTTGGAAGAAAAAACTGTATTAATTATCGTTTAAATCAACTTTCTATCTCAAACCTTTAAGCGACAATCGACCGATCCCGCACTAATAACTCACCCTGTATATTTGAAAATATAGTCATCGTGTTCGGAAGAAAAAACTGTATCAATTAGCGTTTGAATCAACTTTCTATCTCAAACCGTTAAGCGACAATCAACCGATCCCGCACTAATGGCTCACCCTGTATATTTGAAAATATTTTTATTGTGTTCGGAAGAAAAAACTGTATCAATTAGCGTTTGAATCAACTTTCTATCTCAAACCGTTAAGCGGCAATCGACCGATCCCGCACTAATGACTTACCCTGTATATTTGAAAATATTGTTATCGTGTTCGGAAGAAAAAACTGTATCAATTAGCGTTTGAATCAACTTTCTATCTCAAACCGTTAAGCGACAATCGACCGATCCCGCACTAATGGCTCACCCTGTATATTTGAAAGTATTGTTATCGTGTTCGGAAGAAAGCACTATCAATTAGCGTTTGAATCAACTTTCTATCTCAAACCGTTAAGCGACAATCGACCGATCCCGCACTAATGACTCACCACGTATATTTGAAAATATTTTTATTGTGTTCGGAAGAAAAAACTGTATCAATTAGCGTTTGAATCAACTTTCTATCTCAAACCGTTAAGCGGCAATCGACCGATCCCGCACTAATAATTCACCCTGTATATTTAAAAATATTGTTATCGTGTTCGGAAGAAAAAACTGTATCAATTAGCGTTTGAATCAACTTTCTTTCTCAAACCGTTAAGCGACAATCGAGCGATCCCGTACTAATGGCTCACCCTGTATATTTAAATATATTGTTATCGTGTTCGGAAGAAAAAACTGTATCAATTAGCGTTTGAATCAACTTTCTATCACAAACCTTTAAGCAACAATCGACCGATCCCACACTAATGACTCACCCTGTATATTTGAAAATATTGTTATCGTGTTCGGAAAAAAAACTGTATCAATTAGCGTTTGAATCAACTTTCTATCTTAAACCTTTAAGCGACAATCGACCGATCCCGCACTAATGACTCACCCTGTAGTTTTGAAAATATTTTTATTGTGTTCGGAAGAAAAAACTGTATTAATTAGCGATTGAATCATATTTCTATTTCAAACCGTTAAGCGGCAATCGACCGATCTTGCACTAATGACTCACCCTGTATATTTGAAAATATTGTTATCGTGTTCGGAAGAAAAAACTGTATCAATTAGCGTTTGAATCAACTTTCTATCTCAAACCGTTAAGCGACAATCGACCGATCCCGCACTAATGACTCACCCTGTATATTTAAAAATATTTTTATTGTGTTCGGAAGAAAAAACTGTATCAATTAGCGTTTGAATCAACTTTCTATCTCAAACCCTTAGGCGGCAATCGACCGATCCCGCACTAATGACTTACCCTGTATATTTAAAAATATTGTTATCGTGTTCGGAAGAAAAAACTGTATCAATTAGCGTTTGAATCAACTTTCTATCTTAAACCGTTAAGTGGCAATCGACCGATTCCGCACTAATGACTCACCCTGTATATTTAAAAATATTTTTATCGTGTTCGGAAGAAAAAACTGTATCACTTAGCGTTTGAATCAACTTTCTATCTCAAACCGTTAAACAGAAATCGACCGATCCCGCACTTATGGCTCACCCTGTATATTTGACAATATTGTCATCGTGTTCGGAAGAAAAAACTGTATCAATTAGCGTTTGAATCAACTTTCTATCTCAAACCGTTAAGCGACAATCAACCGATCCCGCACTAATGACTCACCCTGTATATTTGAAAATATTTTTATTGTGTTCGGAAGAAAAAACTGTATAAATTAGCGTTTGAATCAACTTTCTATCTCAAACCGTTAAGCGACAATCGACCGATCCCGCACTAATGGCTCAATCTGTATATTTGAAAATATTTTTATTGTGTTCGGAAGAAAAAACTGTATTAATTAGCGTTTGAATCAACTTTCTATTTCAAACCGTTAAGCGGCAATCGACCGATCTTGCACTAATGACTCACCCTGTATATTTGAAAATATTGTTATCGTGTTCGGAAGAAAAAACTGTATCAATTAGCGTTTGAATCAACTTTCTATCTCAAACCGTTAAGCGGCAATCGACCGATTCCGCACTAATGACTCACCCTGTATATTTAAAAATATTTTTATCGTGTTCGGAAGAAGAAACTGTATCACTTAGCGTTTGAATCAACTTTCTATCTCAAACCGTTAAGCAGAAATCGACCGATCTCGCACTTATGGCTCACCCTGTATATTTGACAATATTGTCATCGTGTTCGGAAGAAAAAACTGTATCAATTAGCGTTTGAATCAACTTTCTATTTCAAACCGTTAAGCGACAATCAACCGATCCCGCACTAATGACTCACCCTGTATATTTGAAAATATTTTTATTGTGTTCGGAAGAAAAAACTGTATAAATTAGCGTTTGAATCAACTTTCTATCTCAAACCTTTAAGCGACAATCGACCGATCCCGCACTAATGGCTCACCCTGCTAATGGCTCACCCTGTATATTTGAAAATATTGTTATCGTGTTTGGAAGAAAAAACTGTATTAATTATCGTTTGAATCAACTTTCTATCTCAAACCTTTAAGCGACAATCGACCGATCCCGCACTAATGGCTCACCCTGTATATTTGAAAATATAGTCATCGTGTTCGGAAGAAAAAACTGTATCAATTAGCGTTTGAATCAACTTTCTATCTCAAACCGTTAAGCGACAATCAACCGATCCCGCACTAATGGCTCACCCTGTATATTTGAAAATATTTTTATTGTGTTCGGAAGAAAAAACTGTATCAATTAGCGTTTGAATCAACTTTCTATCTCAAACCGTTAAGCGGCAATCGACCGATCCCGCACTAATGACTTACCCTGTATATTTGAAAATATTGTTATCGTGTTCGGAAGAAAAAACTGTATCAATTAGCGTTTGAATCAACTTTCTATCTCAAACCGTTAAGCGACAATCGACCGATCCCGCACTAATGGCTCACCCTGTATATTTGAAAGTATTGTTATCGTGTTCGGAAGAAAGCACTATCAATTAGCGTTTGAATCAACTTTCTATCTCAAACCGTTAAGCGACAATCGACCGATCCCGCACTAATGACTCACCACGTATATTTGAAAATATTTTTATTGTGTTCGGAAGAAAAAACTGTATCAATTAGCGTTTGAATCAACTTTCTATCTCAAACCGTTAAGCGGCAATCGACCGATCCCGCACTAATAATTCACCCTGTATATTTAAAAATATTGTTATCGTGTTCGGAAGAAAAAACTGTATCAATTAGCGTTTGAATCAACTTTCTTTCTCAAACCGTTAAGCGACAATCGAGCGATCCCGTACTAATGGCTCACCCTGTATATTTAAATATATTGTTATCGTGTTCGGAAGAAAAAACTGTATCAATTAGCGTTTGAATCAACTTTCTATCACAAACCTTTAAGCAACAATCGACCGATCCCACACTAATGACTCACCCTGTATATTTGAAAATATTGTTATCGTGTTCGGAAAAAAAACTGTATCAATTAGCGTTTGAATCAACTTTCTATCTTAAACCTTTAAGCGACAATCGACCGATCCCGCACTAATGACTCACCCTGTAGTTTTGAAAATATTTTTATTGTGTTCGGAAGAAAAAACTGTATTAATTAGCGTTTGAATCATATTTCTATTTCAAACCGTTAAGCGGCAATCGACCGATCTTGCACTAATGACTCACCCTGTATATTTGAAAATATTGTTATCGTGTTCGGAAGAAAAAACTGTATCAATTAGCGTTTGAATCAACTTTCTATCTCAAACCGTTAAGCGACAATCGACCGATCCCGCACTAATGACTCACCCTGTATATTTAAAAATATTTTTATTGTGTTCGGAAGAAAAAACTGTATCAATTAGCGTTTGAATCAACTTTCTATCTCAAACCCTTAGGCGGCAATCGACCGATCCCGCACTAATGACTTACCCTGTATATTTAAAAATATTGTTATCGTGTTCGGAAGAAAAAACTGTATCAATTAGCGTTTGAATCAACTTTCTATCTCAAACCGTTAAGCGACAATCGACCGATCCCGCACTAATGGCTCACCCTGTATATTTGAAAATATTGTTATCGTGTTCGGAAGAAAAACCTGTATCAATTACCGTTTGAATCAACTATCTATCTCAAACCGTTAAGCGACAATCGACTGATCCCGCACTAATGGCTTACCCTGTATATTTGAAAATATTGTTATCGTGTTCGGAAGAAAAAACTGTATCAATTAGCGTTTGAATCAACTTTCTATCTCAAACCGTTAAGCGGCAATCGACCGATTCCGCACTAATGACTCACCCTGTATATTTGAAAATATTCTTATCGTGTTCGGAAGAAAAAACTGTATCAATTAGCGTTTGAATCAACTTTCTATCTTAAACCGTTAAGCGACAATCGACCGATCCCGCACTAATGACTCACCCTGTATATTTAAAACTATTTTTATCGTGTTCGGAAGAAAAAACTGTATCAATTAGCGTTTGAATCAACTTTCTATCTCAAACCGTTAAGCGACAATCGACCGATCCCGCACTAATGGCTCAATCTGTATATTTGAAAATATTGTTATCGTGTTCGGAAGAAAAAACTGTATTAATTAGCGTTTAAATCAACTTTCTATCTCAAACCTTTAAGCGACAATCGACCGATCCCGCACTAATGGCTCACCCTGTATATTTGAAAATATTGTTATCGTGTTCGGAAGAAAAAACTGTACCAATTAGCGTTTGAATCAACTTTCTATCTCAAACCGTTAAGCGACAATCGACCGATCCCGCACTAATGACTCACCCTGTATATTTGAAAATATTTTTATTGTGTTCGGAAGAAAAAACTGTATCAATTACCGTTTGAATCAACTTTCTATCTCAAACCGTTAAGCGGCAATCGTCCGATCCCGCACTAATGATTTACCCTGTATATTTGAAAATATTGTTATCGTGTTCGGAAGAAAAAACTGTATCACTTGGCGTTTGAATCAACTTTCTATCTCAAACCGTTAAGCGGCAATCGACCGATTCCGCACTAATGGCTCACCCTGTATATTTGAAAATATTGTTATCGTGTTTGGAAGAAAAAACTGTATTAATTATCGTTTGAATCAACTTTCTATCTCAAACCTTTAAGCGACAATCGACCGATCCCGCACTAATGGCTCACCCTGTATATTTGAAAATATAGTCATCGTGTTCGGAAGAAAAAACTGTATCAATTAGCGTTTGAATCAACTTTCTATCTCAAACCGTTAAGCGACAATCAACCGATCCCGCACTAATGGCCTATATATTTGAAAATATTTTTATTGTGTTCGGAAGAAAAAACTGTATCAATTAGCGTTTGAATCAACTTTCTATCTCAAACCGTTAAGCGGCAATCGACCGATCCCGCACTAATGACTTACCCTGTATATATGAAAATATTGTTATCGTGTTCGGAAGAAAAAACTGTATCAATTAGCGTTTGAATCAACTTTCTATCTCAAACCGTGAAGCGACAATCGACCGATCCCGCACTAATGGCTCACCCTGTATATTTGAAAATATTGTTATCGTGTTCGGAAGAAAAATTTGTATCAATTAGCGTTTGAATCAACTTTCTATCTCAAACCGTTAAGCGACAATCGACCGATCCTGCACTAATGACTCACCCTGTATATTTGAAAATATTTTTATTGTGTTCGGAAGAAAAAACTGTATCAATTAGCGTTTGAATCAACTTTCTATCTCAAACCGTTAAGCGGCAATCGACCGATCCCGCACTAATAATTCACCCTGTATATTTAAAAATATTGTTATCGTGTTCGGAAGAAAAAACTGTATCAATTAGCGTTTGAATCAACTTTCTTTCTCAAACCGTTAAGCGACAATCGACCGATCCCGTACTAATGGCTCACCCTGTATATTTAAATATATTGTTATCGTGTTCGGAAGAAAAAACTGTATCAATTAGCGTTTGAATCAACTTTCTATCACAAACCTTTAAGCAACAATCGACCGATCCCACACTAATGACTCACCCTGTATATTTGAAAATATTGTTATCGTGTTCGGAAAAAAAACTGTATCAATTAGCGTTTGAATCAACTTTCTATCTCAAACCTTTAAGCGACAATCGACCGATCCCGCACTAATGACTCACCCTGTAGTTTTGAAAATATTTTTATTGTGTTCGGAAGAAAAAACTGTATTAATTAGCGTTTGAATCAACTTTCTATTTCAAACCGTTAAGCGGCAATCGACCGATCTTGCACTAATGACTCACCCTGTATATTTGAAAATATTGTTATCGTGTTCGGAAGAAAAAACTGTATCAATTAGCGTTTGAATCAACTTTCTATCTCAAACCGTTAAGCGACAATCGACCGATCCCGCACTAATGACTCACCCTGTATATTTAAAAATATTTTTATTGTGTTCGGAAGAAAAAACTGTATCAAATAGCGTTTGAATCAACTTTCTATCTCAAACCATTAAGCGGCAATCGACCGATCCCGCACTAATGACTTACCCTGTATATTTAAAAATATTGTTATCGTGTTCGGAAGAAACAACTGTATCAATTAGCGTTTGAATCAACTTTCTATCTCAAACCTTTAAGCGACAATCGACCGATCCTGCACTAATGGCTCACCCTGTATATTTGAAAATATTGTTATCGTGTTCGGAAGAAAAAACTGTATCAATTACCGTTTGAATCAACTATCTATCTCAAACCGTTAAGCGACAATCGACTGATCCCGCACTAATGGCTTACCCTGTATATTTGAAAATATTGTTATCGTGTTCGGAAGAAAAAACTGTATCAATTAGCGTTTGAATCAACTTTCTATCTCAAACCGTTAAGCGGCAATCGACCGATTCCGCACTAATGACTCACCCTGTATATTTGAAAATATTTTTATCGTGTTCGGAAGAAAAAACTGTATCAATTAGCGTTTGAATCAACTTTCTATCTCAAACCGTTAAGCGGCAATCGACCGATCCTGCACTAATGGCTCACCCTGTATATTTGAAAATATTGTTATCGTGTTCGGAAGAAAAAACTGTAATAATTAGCGTTTGAATCAACTTTCTATCTCAAACCGTCAAGCGACAATTGACCGATCCCGCACTAATGGCTCACCCTGTATATTTGAAAATATTTTTATCGTGTTCGGAAGAAAAAACTGTACCAATTAGCGTTTGAATCAACTTTCTATCTCAAACCGTTAAGCCACAATCGACCGATCCCGCACTAATGACTCACCCTGTATATTTGAAAATATTTTTATTGTGTTCGGAAGAAAAAACTGTATCAATTAGCTATTGAATCAACTTTCTATCTCAAACCAATAAGCGGCAATCGGCCGATCCCGCACTAATGACACCCTGTATATTTGAAAATATTGTTATCGTGTTCGGAAGAAAAAACTGTATCAATTAGCGTTTAAATCAACTTTCTTTTTCAAACCGTTAAGTGGCAATCGACCGATCCCGCACTAATGACTCACCCTGTATATTTGAAAATATTGTTATTGTGTTCGGAAGAAAAAACTGTATCAATTAGCGTTTGAATCAACTTTCTATCTCAAACCGTTAAGCGACAATCGACCGATCCCGCACTAATGGCTCACCCTGTATATTTGAAAATATTGTTATCGTGTTCGGAAGAAAAAACTGTATCAATTAGCGTTTGAATCAACTTTCTTTTTCAAACCGTTAAGTGGCAATCAACCGATCCCGCACTAATGACTCACCCTGTATATTTAAAAATATTGTTATCGTGTTCGGAAGAAAAAACTGTATCAATTAGCGTTTGAATCAACTTTCTATCTCAAACCTTTAAGCGACAATCGACCGATCCCGCACTAATGGCTCACCCTGTATATTTGAAAATATTGTTATCGTGTTCGGAAGAAAAAACTGTATCAATTAGCGTTTGAATCAACTATCTATCTCAAACCGTTAAGCGACAATCGACTGATCCCGCACTAATGGCTTACCCTGTATATTTGAAAATATTGTTATCGTGTTCGGAAGAAAAAACTGTATCAATTAGCGTTTGAATCAACTTTCTATCTCAAACAGTTAAGCAGCAATCGACCGATTCCGCACTAATGACTCACCCTGTATATTTGAAAATATTGTTATCGTGTTTGGAAGAAAAAAACTGTATCAATTAGCGTTTGAATCAACTTTCTATCTTAAACCGTTAAGCGACAATCGACCGATCCTGCACTAATGACTCACCCTGTATATTTAAAAATATTTTAATCGTGTTCGGAAGAAAAAACTGTATCAATTAGCGTTTGAATCAACTTTCTATCTCAAACCGTTAAGCGGCAATCGACCGATCCCGCACTAATGGCTCACATTGTATATTTGAAAATATTGTTATCGTGTTCGGAAGAAAAAACTGTAATAATTAGCGTTTAATCAACTTTCTATCTCAAACCTTTAAGCGACAATTGACCGATCCCGCACTAATGGCTCACCCTGTATATTTGAAAATATTGTTATCGTGTTCGGAAGAAAAAACTGTATAAATTAGCGTTTGAATCAACTTTCTATCTCAAACCGTTAAGCGACAATCGACCGATCCCGCAATAATGACTTACCCTGTATATTTGAAAATATTTTTATTGTGTTCGGAAGAAAAAACTGTATCAATTAGCGTTTGAATCAACTTTCTATCTCAAACCGTTAAGCGGCAATCGACCGATCCCGCACTAATGACTTACCCTGTATATTTGAAAATATTGTTATCGTGTTCGGAAGAAAAAACTGTATCAATTACCGTTTGAATCAACTTTCTTTTTCAAACCGTTAAGTGGCAATCGACCGATCCCGCACTAATGACTCACCCTGTATATTTGAAATTATTGTTATTGTGTTCCGAAGAAAAAACTGTATCAATTAGCGTTTGAATCAACTTTCTATCTCAAACCGTTAAGCGACAATCGACCGATCCCGCACTAATGACTTACCCTGTATATTTGAAAATATTGTTATCGTGTTCGGAAGAAAAAACTGTATCAATTAGCTTTTGAATCAACTTTCTATCTCGAACCGTTAAGCGGCAATTGACCGATCCCGCACTAATGACTTACCCTGTATATTTGAAAATATTGTTATCGTGTTCGGAAGAAAAAACTGTATGAATTAGCGTTTGAATCAACTTTCTATCTCAAACCGTTAAGCGGCAATCGACCGATCCCGCACTAATGACTCACCCTGTATATTTGAAAATATTGTTATCGTGTTCGGAAGAAAAAACTGTATCAATTAGCGTTTGAATCAACTTTCTATCTCAAACCGTTAAGCGACAATCGACCGATCCCGCACTAATGACACACCCTGTATATTTGAAAATATTTTTATTGTGTTGGGAAGAAAAAGCTGTATCAATTAGCGTTTGAATAAACACTATGACACGTTCTTACACAAAAGACCCACACGACTTTACTTTGCTGCCGTCACTATCACTCCCTTAATTTTTCTTTACTTTTCCTAATGATTTTTATGCTGAATCTACATAAATTTGTGCGTTTCACCCGCGGAGTATGTTTAGCCCCGCGCGGCTCACATCTCTCATTTGCTGAATTAACGGAATACATAACACGCGAGAATTTGGAATATGAAACTAATAAACTGCGGAATGATGTTTTGTTTTTGGAATACAAAAATGTGCACTGCAACAATATTCTCTGTATCATTTTCTCTAAATTATTCAAATATGACAATTTTCAGTATGAAGAAGTAGCATTAAATATTCTCGATATTCAAGCTATGGCTGGGCAAGCACTATCTAGTACAATGTTTGAAGGGGAACCTATCGATGATAAATTGAATAGACAATATTCAAACACTTATACTTATGTCGACTTTACACCCTTCTTACCTGTGAAACTTGGCTCAGGAAAAGCTAACATTAATGTGACAAACTTGTTAAGTTCGTTAAGTTCGTCAGGTGACCATTCTGTGGAGATTGTGGTAACACCATTATTACTAAATATTTAAAATAAAGATTTATCAGCGTAGACAACTTACCAAATTTACATATAACTTTAAATTTAAATTTTTAAGTATTAAAGATTATGTAAAATAATGGCGTATTCAATTTTTAGTTAACAGTTCATGAGAAAAATTTACTTTGGTGGGGTAGTAAAAATGAAAATATTGCTACAACTCTCATGGATATACATTTCTATAAACATTTTGAGCGGAGTCTTACGGAACGGTGGTCATCACCTTTATTAAAAGCTATAGAAATATATTTCGAGGCAAAACCAGGAAATATCTCTAAACATATAGCAACTGTCAGTGTTCCCACAGATTTGTCAAAATGGACGCCATTAAAAATTGATTATTTCATGCAAGTGCATCGTATAGGCCCTATTGAAGACACGCCCATGTGCATAGAATTTTTTGGTTTAAAGGCACAAGATATACTTGAGGTAAGAACATAACAAAAGCAGAACTAATGGATTTTTAATTCAGACATTTTTTTTAAATTTTTTAAACTAGGTGGTTATAACACATGCAAGAAGACCGAATTCAAGTGACTTTCAAAAACCCATGAACATTACTGCCAATAAAACTACTTTGTTTTACACAGTTCCTGAGAAAACAGTACAACAAAGCGAATATGGATGGTATTATCTGGCAGTATTGCCTCACAAAAATATGTTCACGGTTTGTTTGTTTGTTTGTTTTTTTTTTTTTTTTGCTGCATACAATATTGTGTTTATGATACAGTAATGATTCACAAAACATCATTTTTGCAACTTTTAGATTTAGTTAAATTACTATTTTATTAGACTTTGTGTAATATACAGGGTGGTCCAAATTTGATGAGGTTACATGGGTATCTTACTTAATATTTAAGATAAAGAAACGGTTAAATTACCAAAAATGTGCAGTTTTTCGAGACTAAATTGGGAATCATTTTCAAAAATATTCTATCATTTTCGGTTTTTAAGTACATAATTAGAAAAAAAGTGTTTTTTTGTCATATTAATAATGTCTCATATATCCGTTATTGTTGTAAATATCAATAAAATTAAAGCATTAATTTTAGATATTTTTTGTGAAATTCGATAATAGGTACTAAAAAAAAAACACGCTCGCCGTTAAAAAGTTGTAACCCAAACTTACCTTTCTTTAAATAAAAGCTATAGTTGGCTATGGCTTTTTTAAATTCCTTATTTTTTCTCATGTCAAATATACAGGGTGTCACACAAAAAACGCCGCAAGCTGTAACTCCGTTGTTTGTGGCCCGATTTTGATGAACAAAAAAGTAAATGAAATGGCTCCTCAAATACTATAAACTGGATTGGATTTTTTTTCAAGTTCAAGTTAAATGTCAAACGATAGCCATTTTTTTTTCAAATGGCACCATCTATTTTGATTACTAAGTTTTTTTTTCTGAATTCAATGATGTAACAATAATTTGATTTTAATGCAAAACTATTAAGAAATAAAAAATAAAAGTTTAACAGAAATAATTTAGGTTTCACAAAATTTTCAAGCGTGCCGTGGAAAACAAAAAAATTAATCAACAAATGTAATTTAAACGTCAATGTGGTATTTTTCTTGGTATAATTTTCTATTTTTCTGTTGAAAAAAATGTAAAAATATACAGGGCGTTCCATTTAAAATAACAAAGTTGGAGTGTTTCTGGCGACACCGCAAGTAATACAAATGTGTGCTTAAAAATCCCGGTTTTTTGCACATATCATAATGTCTAAAATTTCATTAATCTAAAATCAAAACTTATGAAAAAAAGGGGGTGTATCACATTTCATTTGCACCCGGTGTTTATCCAAATTTGAGAAATAAAATAAAAACCTAATTTTACCGCTCCCCCTTGGGGGGTGTAACTCCGAAAGAAGATGAGGAAAAAAAATTACATGAAAGAACCCTCTTAATTTTCGATAAGGAATCACCACCCGATTTTTTTGCAATACTTAAGAAACACCCTGTATAATTAAACCCTTGTGTAATTCAAAAAAACATTGCATGCAAAAATATTTTTGGCAGATATTACACGTACTACGCGTTTGGGAAGCTTTAGATACAAGAAGAAGAAGAAGACGACAGAGAAGCAATAAGGGTCAACTCTCACCGGCGCGGTGGCGATCGCGACCGCGATCGCGAGCGAGATCGCGCCGGTGTGTGTGGACCTTTACTAATTTTTTCGTAATAACAACGGCCCAGTTTAAAATCAAACTCGAACTTGTTTTTGGGTAGATCATTTTATTCTTAACAAAAAGTGCCTCTTAATTTTTCTTTATATTTACCACCGTGTGGCGCGAAGTTTGATTTATTTTACCATTCTTGCGATAAATTTACTCATAAGGTCGATCTAAAAACATTGCTAATATTCGAAATAAAGATGTATTTACTGATTTTTGCAGTTTTTAATAACAAAACATGCTAGTAATGAGGGAAGAAATTCCGCTAAATTAGCGATTAATGAGCATTTACCACTCTTGAAATTTGTACACCATACTTCCATTTTAACTAATACTTCCATAACTTCCACTGACTTCCAATAACTTCCGCTAACTTCTACTAACTATCACTAACTTCCACTTAGTTCCACTGACTTTCACTAACTTCAACTAACTTCTTTTAACTTCCACTAACTTAAGCGAAGAACCAATGCACTACAATAAATATAAACAAATCACTATAATTTCTATTTAACTTAGCGAATGATTTTAACCTCTTAAGTGGACACAACCTCTACGTGCGAGGCCTTTCACAGCGACACGAACTCTAGACCGCTAGCGAGTATTTACGTCATTACCATTGCATAAAAAATTTGGCATGTTTTTAAAAATATTACAAATCAGTACAAAGTTTTAAAAAATTTAATTTTTGGTATGATAAAATCTTTAAAGCAAGGTTCAGGGCAAAGGCCCGTGCTGCAAATTGCACACCAATAACGACTTTCTTTTCTTATTCCTTTTTTGAAGCACAGAACACATAGTAAATGTCGGCAAATGGCGCTGGAAACGGTTTCGAACAAACTAAATAGCTGACGTCATCAAGTGATCCTATATGTAATGACCGAAGCAAAGCAAGCGTACGTTTTCGTCAAATACAATAAGATATACACAATTTTACTCAAAGCGAATATGTACGGCATAATCGCTATTCATGACCAAGGCTGATGACGATTATATTCGGTATAACAGCTTAAGAGGTTAATTTAATATTATGGAAATTATTACAACAAAAGCGTATTCAATATTTTTTTCAAAGCATAAATCACATAAAATTTAGCCAATGAACCAATTTTCGTCGTAATACACTGAATAATGTTGTTCTAAAGCTAGATTCAACTTCTGCAGAGTTTCGTTTTCTAATTCAAAGCTATCTGATTTTACCATAAAATTTTCTGTGTCTGTACAGTCCTGTAATTCTATTGACTCTTTCTCTGTCTTCGATGAAGTTGTTTCGGGACCTGTTCAAAAGACAGAATGTTCAAAATACAGAATCACAAATGAGAGTACACGTTCGGTCTCACTCGTAGTCGCTCGAAGTACATTCGTCAACTTTAAATCAGTGTATTCTTTTGTATTTTATAACTGTACCTATATAAAATATAGCAGCGGTTGCTGCAGAAGTTACTTGGCAATGACGTTTACTTTAATAATTGAAAATATCACTTGTTTACGAAATCATGGCAAACTTTGATGATCGAATTTTTACAAAATTGGCCACATTTTGCAACAAATATAAAACTATATATTTTTGAAAAGGCATAATCAGAAAATGTGGAATAAAAGGGACAATTATTGAAAAATCAGCACAAATAGTGGCATATGCCGACGACCTAGCATTAATAGCAAGAGACAGGAAAACTTTAAAAAAGTCGAGACGCAGGCAAAGAAAAGAGGACTTAAAATAAACCAAGAAAAAACAAAATATATGGAAATAAAAAAGAAGCATACTGAAGGGGAAAACAGAGAAGTAATAGTAGGAAATCATATACCTTCGAGGAAGTAGAAAATTTTAAATATCTGGGAACAGTAATTAATTAATCGCCAGAACCACAAGGGGGAAGAAATGAAACAACGGATACAAGCGGGATACAAAGCATATTATAAATATAAAATATACATGAAAGAGAAGAAAATTAGTAATAATACAAAAATGCGAATCTACAAAACAGCAATACGGTCTGTGGTGATATACGGAGCAGAGACAATGTGCATGACAAGAAAAGAAGAAGAAAATTTTAAAATCTTCGAAAGAAAAATAGTGAGGAAAATTTATGGAGCAAGAAAAATAGAAGAGGAATAGGGTAAAACCCCCAACCATTGGCACTTTAAGGCTATAGAGACAAATAAAACCGTTTATTTAACAATTTATCATGTAAAAGCCCAAAAATGAATTTTTATTACATTCCGCAAAGTTAGTTCTTACTTTTACAGGCATTTTTTTTTTTTAAGATCAATTATGTTCCTTTTTCCTTAAATTTATAAAATTGGTCCGATTTTCTAGTCATTGGCACATTAATACCAATGATTGGCACTTAAATTATTCCAGTAATTGGCACCCCTTACTGTTCGTTAGAACCATTGGGATGTAGGGTGGTATGGTTGGTTGGGAGGGTAGTTTTAGTTAAAATATAGTTTTTATGGTTACCTTAGATACATAGCATAATAGAATAAAATATAACTTTCAAATAATGTTTATTGTTGAAAAATCTAGATTATAAAAATATATAAAAATTAAAAAAATTCTTCATAAAATAATACTTATTAACCGAGGAACAAAAATATATAATACTGCAGTGTTAAAGGCCCAATAATGAGCCACGTGATGCGCATGTTTGACATATAAAGTTTTCCTTGAAGTTTTGGCGTTACTTTAGGCATTGAACATGATAGGTTCTACGACATTTTTGACATCCGATCCCCACATTTGTCAGGTAGATATTCTGGGTACAAATGAAACAAAGGCCTCTACGTATAACAATATTGTTTTTTGGTGGTGAATAATGCACGCTACTTGTCAAGGGAATATCTGAGTCCTCATCTGAATCACTATCCTCAAATAGATTTCTTATGTGACGCTCTTTTACTTTCTTCTCAGATTCAGATTCGCGTCTACATGAATCTCCTGGATTTACTTCGCGATTTATCTTGTTGAAAATTTTATTAGAACTTTTAACCCTTTCCATACTGCTGGTATATATATGTACCACCGAAAGTTTGTAAAATACTAGAACTGTAATTTATCATTGTAAATGGTTCTGATATGTACCAGTCAGTTTTATAGGTCTACCTAGTGTCAAATTGTACAGTTTACGCTGCAAGTGCGCCCACTGAAGTATTTTACACAACACAACAAGAGAATTTGGTTTTGTTAGACACTGGTGGTACTTATATATACCACACTATAACCACATATAACCCTAGTGGTACATATATGTACGACCTTCTCCAAGAGAATTTGTTTGAAAAAAAAAATGTTTTTCCAATAAAGCTTCTTTTTATACTTTATTAAGCCAAAATATTACCGAAAATATTTGAAAACCTTATTCAAATACCGTATTGAAAGGGTTAAGTGCAATCTTCAGAGATTGACTTTCAGGACTCTCTTTAGCATCCGTTCCAATTTTAACATTTTTATCTGCAAAAGTGTTTCTGTTCTTCTGGTTTTTCATGTATAGAGTTGAGTTTTTCTTCGTTGTAGTTGAGTTTTTTTTTCGCTGAAATTATGTTTTTCTTAGCGTCTTCTTTGATCAATTTCTTTTGTCTGTTCTCTTCTTTTTTTCTTTCTTTGGCCTTTTCTTTTACTTCCATTTCTTTTTTATACTGTTTAGAGGTGACGACATAAGAAGATCTTCTAGACTGGTATGTTCCTTTTCTTTCGGGTGTTTTAGGGTGCAAGAGATATTCTGCTATATCCGTTTTTAGTTATGTTATACCAATGATTTTCTAGTATGTTGTTGTTAAATGGGTTTGGCCTTTGGTTTGCATCTAAGAAAGCCTTGACTGAACACTGAATGTCGATTTTTCTTCGTGGAAAGCCTTTCTTATGACTTTCCAGGATATACTCAAAAAGTGTATTTTTCTCTTCTTTCGTGAGATAAGTATGCCTTCCGAATTCGGGTTTTGTGAACTTTGACCCCAACCTAAACTGGAGAGTTGACCTTGGTATTCCGTATTTTTTTGAAACTGTTTTCTTAGGTATGCCAGACTTGACTTTATTCAGAGCACTTTGAAGAATCTGTTCAGAATATTTCTTCACATATTTTTTATCTTTCTTAATCTTGGGCATTTGGAAAAAAAACACATCACCCTGGAGCCTATTCCTAACTTTGATCGATGTGCCAATGTTTGGCGAAATTCAAAAATTATCTTACCCAAATGTTGGCACCGGGTGCCAATATTTAGCGGGAGCGTATATTGCTATACCAAATGTTGGCACCGCTGTTTTTTTATTAAAAAGTTAACCATTCTTATGTTTTGTACAAGAATTATCAACAGAAAATCATAAAATACTATTACTAAAAACTTGCAAATAATACTACTACAAAACTAGCCAGTAACCCAACTTGTTTCTATAGCCTACTACTATGAAAATTGATAAAAACTTACTTTTATGAAGAAGACGTCACACATTTAACCGCATAATTCAGCCATCTTTGAAACAACGGCATGCGTAATGGTTCGAGGATGCACTTCGATGTTGTCAGATTTCATAAAAAATATTCCTAACAGCTGAATTAACTTACTTTTTTATATATAGAGGAAAATATAAAGGAAGTACCAATCATTGGTGAAGTGCCAACGTTTGGGGGTTTTACCCTACATAAGGTTAACGAATAACGAAATTAAAACAATACTAAAAGGAGAAGATATAGTCAAAGTAATAAAAGCTGCAAGAATTAGATGGTATGGACATATAAATAGAAGACAAGATTACTCGATACTTAAAAAGATCTTAAAATGGAAACCACAAGGGACGAGATCGAGAGGAAGACCGAAAATACGCTGGGAAGACCAAGTGATAGCCGACATAGGAAAGATAGGAATAACGGGATGGAGAAAGAAAATGCTGGATAGACAAATGTGGAAACAAATCGTGCAAGGTGCAAAATCAAACAACGAGCTATAGAAAACGAAAACAGAAACAGCGGAGTGACTAGTCGGACAATAATAGTCAGCAGGGCTCTAAAGAGCGGCTATAATTCCATTTATGGGATGTACAGCCTACTATAATAATAATAATAATATATTTTTGAAAAGCTAAAAAAATACTCTTTCACATAAAGTCATGGCCGACTAGGGTTTCTATTTAAAAATATACAAGTTTACTCCATATCTCGAAAGTCAAGATAGCTAAATAAAAATTTCCATTTAAAAAAATGTAAGTTTACTCCATATCTCGAAAGTCAAGGTGGCTAAGAAACAAATACTTTTGTTTTTAGATTAAGCATAAAAATCTTTATACAAAACCTATACAACATGTTCTAATTTAATAGATAAAGAAGTTATAGCAAATTTTCAAAATTGATTAAATTTTATTTTTCGTCTGTAGTGCCAAAATGGAAACCGATAGAAAAAATCTGATTGCATAGGCGTTATTTTCTCAAACAAATAGCCCAAGAAACCGAAATCAGATTTCCCTATCTATTGCGGTAACCCTGTACATACATGCGACGACCTTGAATGAATTGAACCACTAATTTTCAAATACTTCCAAATACTTCCACTAACTTTCAGTTACTTTCACTAACTTCCGCTAACTTTCACAGTTTTGTACACCATACTTCCACAGCGGTTTACCCCTCGGCAATTTGCAAGTTTCTGCTTTTCGCGATATTTATGAGCAAATTGCTGGAGAGAGTAGTAAAATAAATCAAATTTCGCGCCAAACGGTGGTAGATACGAAGAAAAGTGAAGAAAAACTTTTTGTTTAAAATAAAATACTCTACCCAAAAACAAGTTCAAGTTTGTTTTTAGACGGGCCGTACTAGTTTTTTATTAAATTTATTGATACTGACCCGCCACAACTCCGCCACTGGTTGCTTGTGGGGCTCGACATTCTCACCGAATGTGGTAACCTGTAAGGTGGTGCTGTATACCAAACTTGATTTAAATATATTTACTGGTTAAGAAAGGGTTATAGGTACATTATCGATAATTTTTCGAAAATTTCAACACTATATCTTTAAAATGAAGCGTTTATAGACCATGTTGATATAGAATATTCGCATTAAAATAAGCTTTTGTATCCTGTTAAAGTCCTGCTACGAAAAAGTGGACCACCCTGTAAATTTCATTTTGTTTACTTTTATTGTTTATTATTATCTTCACAAACTACTTTGATTGATATCATATTTGGAAATTTTTTGAAAATACCGTGTACCAAAAATATAAAATGCAACCTACAAAAATTTTACAAATAATTAATGTCATTATTAATAAGTTTATTTCACATGTTATCAAATATTCCACATAATTATTACTTGTTTGTGAAATTTTATAGTTACTGTTATCACAACTCAAGTTCTCCTCAGAAATAACAGTTGATTTTTAAATTTTTGTGTCATAATTAATTTTTTTTTATAGTGACAACCGTAGTATACAGTGTGTCCAGAATTCGAGGCTCACCATGGGTAACTTTTAAACCGTAATAGATACAAGGTCGATCAAATGGAACAAAAATTACCTACTTCATAGAGCATTACAGTGATGCTTTTGTTTTTGAAAAAAAAAAACTCAAGGCTAATTTGATATTGATGAAAAACCAAAAATGTGTCATTTCTTTACATGAATTTATCTCAGTTGCTATGATATGAGATATAGCAAAATAAGTTTTTAACAAAAGTGGTAGATATTTTTAATCGCTATAAAATGGCGGCAATATTTTTTTTTAATATTCCATATTTTACAAGATACAGCATAAACTTATATTTTTTTAAATACAAACCATAGTTGACTTTAGTGTCATTCGAGAGCTTATTTTTTTCTCTTTTCAATGATGTAGCACATGATACATTTATTTTGAAATTTGACGGCGCTAACATTAAAAAACGATTTTGATGAAGAAAATTAAGCAAGCCATGAATTAATAACGTCGGGTTTCATCTATTAGCTGATAAGAAACAAAAGAAGGTCTAAACCAAGCAAAAAATCCAATATTGGTAATATTATTTTGTAATTTTTGTTAGCAAAACCAAAGATTATAAATTAATTACGTAGGCTGTGAAACAAATGTTTGTTAGATTTAATTCACGTTATGTCAGTTTTTAACTGTCATTGTTAATACTGCGATAATATGGCTTTCTCCAGTTCTGAAAAAACAGATATGTTTACCGTGTATATTAATGGGGTCTACACACCTACCAATTTGTCGGGACAACCGGCCGACCATTCCGATAAATTGTTTAATGTGTAGTGTTTCACCCGACCAGCACGACAGTTGGAACGGTCGGGTGACCAGGTCATCCAACAAGCTAATCGTCCCACCACATTTCTTTAGATACGGACTATTAAACCGAAAATTTAACATCAAAATGAATAAAAAGCTATGACGTTTATGCAGACAACACCCAACTCGGAGTTCCCGACTGTCGGCCCCGACAAGTTGGCTAATGTGTAGAGGCTTTTACAGATTTTATTTTTTTTCTTGCTTGTTCAGGGTGTTTAAGTGTGATCCAAGACTTAAAAAAACATTAGTGATAGATGTGTAAGTTATTACCATACGTAAATATCATAAGTTAAGTTAAATACAATGATTTTTTTAATTTTTAAGAAAAAGTGCGTTGTAATTATTTGTCTACATCAATTTAACACATTGACTGCCACGTCGCCCATATATTGGTGACACCACTGTGTTCACTGTGGGCCACGTCAGTCATATATGGGCGACACGTTTGATTTTCGTTGGAGCCATGTCAGACAAATAGGGTCGACAGTATATGAGAATTTATTTTGTTTCTTAAAGCGTGGCGTCTGGCGAAACTTTTCTTGTATTGGTTTTGGCCCTGCTCAAAAAATTAGGTAAACAAAAGCAATTATTGAACTTATTCTTCATTTTCCTTTAAAACTCACGTGGCCCCTTGGGAAGTTTTTCCCAAAAGCGCCTTGGCAGTCAATGTGTTAATAGCAATGATTGGAATTAATAATGTAATTTTGTCATTAAATATGAAATTAAATTGATGAATCTATACTTTTCAGTTGCTCATTGGACATTAAAACAGAAATTAACCCATTAACGCCCAAATTAATTTTTTTTGTCACACCTATATGAATTTCAGATAATTTGCTATTTGTGGTCTTCTAAAGACGTTGGTACCTGCCAAAATTTAATACTCCCACTAGTTCATGTGCTAGGGGCTGTCATATGGATAGGACGCTGGGAAGGAGAGATATATTTATACGATAAATTGAAAACTAATTTATATTGCAGTAAAAAATAGAAATAGCTATAATAAGTAAAGATAAAATCTTAACTGAAAAGAAACAATAATGAATGGAATAATTCTTTAAAAAAATATTTAAAACTTAATTGTTTTTATGGTATTGTGAAAAAACAAGTTGTGCATAATTTTTCATTGCACTTGCCCCAAAACGTACGCGTTCCAATTTTTCCCTCTAACAGAAATTGAATGTTTTTCTAGCAACCAATCGTGCTGATCCACACCTCCCATGTACTTATTATAATAATGGATTACTCTCGGTTGAGGAAATGCGACACGTTCTTTTTTTTCCCTACTCCATCGAGGAGCTGAAGCTAATGGTTCCACGGTATCAAAATTTGTTGCCAGAGACACGCATTTGTTGTCGTTCCATTTAACAACTAAAATCTTATTTTTTTTATCGAACTGAAAATCATATGTTCCTCTTGCAGCCTTTTCAGGTTCTTTTGTCGATTTTATTGGGCACTTTGCGAACTAAAGCTACTTCTAAATCGTCGTCATCAGATCAATAGTCTCTCTCGCTTGGCAGTGTGTGATAGCCGGTGAATATGAGGAATCCGAAAAACATTTTTATTTCATCTGCAGTTATAGAAAAGTCATGTTTATTTTTTTGCGTTGATGCGTAACGGATTGTTTCGTCTACTATCATTTGATAAACGTGACTGTCAAAAAGCTGTTCAAAAATACTGACCGATATCAAATCAGCTAAAGCTTCTTTCAGTTCACACAATTTTTCATCAGGCACGTTACCCAGTAAATTTGTTTCATAACTTGAAATAACTTTCTTCCAATCCGTACAATTTTGTTTTTTTTTATCTAATTTTCTTTTCTTTCCGGTTGATGGGTCATTTGAAGTTGAAGGAGCATTCGTTGCGAAGAAAGTTAATGGTGACGTATTCTTCTTCAAAGTCGTCTTTATCGTTATTTATCTCGACTTCTGCAGATCCTGGAATGTCACTTACTACAGGAAATGTAAGATCTTCGTCGTCAATGCCCTCTTCATCTATCATATCGTCGACGTCAGGGGGTAACGCCAGAATGTTTGCTTCAATTTCCTCTTCTATACAATATTCCCAAGCCTCTTCCAAAGTTTTAAAAACTTGTCTATTCATAATTTGTGTGATAAGTTAAAAACCTGTAATGAAAATTCACACATTGTATACATGGCTCAGGTGCTTGCCAATCCCAGCGTCATATTTATAGGACACTGAGATTTGCTAACTCTGGGAGAAAGCTTCGGTGAAAATCGACCAAAAATGATAGTTTACATAGTTAGTTACGTTTATTGGCATATCAAAACTGCAAAAAAAAAATTATTACCAGGGTTATTGTTGTCAAGGGCACTATAGATGTATTACCGCGCACTATTCTCGCAAATAGGTGGTGTTTACATTTATTCTACACCATGGTGCAAAATAATTCTCGTAAACTAATTCAAGAGAAGGAAGCTTACACGTGTTCCTTTCACTGTGGCGAGCGCGGTAAATGTTTGTATATGCCGGAAGAAGGCGCAAAAAAAAATTAAAATATTGTCCTACAAATAGGACACTGGGCGTTAACGGGTTAAGTAAACAATTGTTTGCAACTGCGTGTATCATGGGTTGCATGCTTACAGTGGAAATACGCGCTCCGTATATGTTTTTTAAACATTAATAGCTAATAACAATTACTAAGCCTTCATTTTACTCACATTTTAGTTGCTATACTTACTATTGAATCTATTTGCCACATGTCAATTGGGTTTTTACCTTCAAATTTCGTTTAAAAATTGATTTATTAAAAGAAATCCTATATAATCCCATTGCCGCTATGAGAAAGTTGGAGGGTTCGTGTAGCTTGGCCATACCCTGTTATATAGAGGTACCCTATAATACAGTAGGGTACCTCTATATAACAGGGTATGGCCACGCTTTAAAAACCCTCCAAATTTCTAATAGCCGCTATGGGATTATATAGGATTTCTTTTAATAAATCAATTTTTAAACGAAATTTGTAGGTAAAAACTCAATTATTGGCGTGCAGATATAGATGCAATAATAAGTATAGCAATTAAAAAATTAGTAAAATGAAGGATTAACAATTGTTATCAGCTATTAATGTTTAAAAAACATTTACGGAGCGCGTATTTCCATGGTAGGCATGCAACCCATGACACACGCCGTGTATCATCGGTCGGCTGAGCAGTCCATCTAACAAACTAATTGCCCCACCACATTCCTTTAGATAAGGACTATTAAACTGAAAATTTAACATCAAAATGAATAAAAAGCTATGACGTTTACGCTGTTGGTTGTACTGATCGGGAGGTGTGTAGACAACACCCAACTCGGAGTTCCCGACTGTCGGCCCCGACAAATTGCCTAATGTGTAGAGGCTTTAAAAGCTCAAGAAATTTAAAACGAGCATGTGCTGATTACTTGAATTTTTATCCAGAGAGGCGACAACCTCACAGAACAGTATTTTCAAAACTGGAAAATAACCTCAGAGAGTTTGGTTCGTATCAAAAACCACGTAAAAATTATAAAATAAAGAAAATCAGGAAATGGAAGTACTTGCTGCTACAAATGTTGAACCTACTTCATCTGTACGAAAACTGGCAGGTGAATGCGATATTCCAAAAAGTACGGTGCATATAGTATTTTAAAAAAACATAAGTATCATCCGTACAAACCAACAGTTTGTCAAGGTCTTCGAGACACAGACTATGGGAGAAGAATTGTTTTTTGTAATTGGATATTATCACAATTAGAAGTAAACGCATCGTTTTGTAACAACATACTTTGGACAGACGAAACAAAATTTACCAATAACGGTTTATACAACCGACATAATTATCATCATTGGAGCGATTTAAACCCAAAATTAATAAGAGAGTCAAAATTTCGGATTCAATGTTTGGTGCGGTGTTTTAGGAGACAAGTTAATTGGACCTATAATATTTGATGGTACGTTAAATGGGTCACGGTACTTAGAAATTCTTCGCAATAATGTCCTAGAACATATCGAAGATTTACCACTTTTAATTAGAAGAGATATTGTTTTTCAACAAGATGGTGCACCTGCACATAATTCTATGGCAGTGCAGCAATATTTAACGAGTACGTATGGAAATAATTGGATTGGAACAAACGGACCAATTCGTTGGCCAGCACGGTCACCTGATTTATCGAATCTCGATTTTTTTGTTTGGGGAACTATCAAAAATTTAGTGTACTTGCAAAATTTTAATACTAAAGAAGAGCTGCGACTCAAAGTTGTAGAAACTTTTAATAGAATCACGCGACAACAGCTGCGAAGTGCCCAAAGACATTTTTTAGGAAGAGTAAGAAAGTGCGTTGAAGTAAACGGTCATCATTTTGAACATTTAGTTAATTAGAATTAAAAAAATTGTTTATTAGATTTTAGAATGTTTTTTCTTACATATTTGTTTCAAGTATAAATACGATTACATACGTCATTTCATTGAATATGACCATTCAGATGTATAGAATTATATTGTTAATTCATTGAATATTTTTGTTGTTTGGCCATTATATTGATAGTTTATTATTAAATTTTTCACATTTTTAAATAGTCTTTCCAAATGGAAAAGGTGTTATTTATACATAAACAACTCCCTTATGGTGCTTGTCCACCTGAGAGTAAACAACTCTCGATAGCAGCGTCGCCAAGGATACAGCCAATCGCGAGTTACTCTCAGGGGCTGTATCCTTGGCGACGCTACTATCGAGAGTAGTTTACTCTCACGTGGACAGGCACCATTATGTTAGATTGCACATAGTATAAGAAAAAACAAAGACGCTTTTAAGAAATTAGGGTAGAAAATTAACTAGTGTTGGAAGAGTTAACACTTCAAACTTTTTTTTTGTGAAAATAAGCAAGGTTTATAATATTTTTTTTGTAAATGTTTATTCAAAATAGCGTACTAGATTTATGACAAAAATTATTGTACATAATATGATATAATTTAAGTGTGGTTGTGTTTTAAATAAAATAAATCATTTTTTTCTTGGTTTTTGCTTGGTTTAGACCTTGTTTTGTTTCTTATCAGCTAATAAGTAAAACCCGACGTTATTAATTCATGGCTTGCTTAATTGTTTTCATCAAAATCGTTTTTTAATGTTAGCGCCGTCAAATTTCAAAATAAATGTATCATGTGCTACATCATTGAAAAGAGAAAAAAATAAGCTCTCAAATGACACTAAAATCAACTATGGTTTGTATTTAAAAAAATATAAGTTTATGCTGTATCTTGTAAAATATGGAATATTAAAAAAAAATATTGCCGCCATTTTATAGCGAATAAAAATATCTACCAATTTTGTTAAAAACTTGTTTTGCTATATCTCATAGCAACTGAGATAAATTCATGTAAAGAAATGACACATTTTTGGTTTTTCATCAATATCAAATTAGCCTTGAGTTTTTTTTAAAAACAAAAGCATCGCTGTATTGCTCTATGAAGTAGGTAACTTTTGTCCCATTTGACCGACCTTGTATCTATTACGGTTTAAAAGTTACCCATGGTGAGCCTCGAATTCTGGACACACTGTATAGACTGTTGAAGATAGCTTTTCCACAGCATTAATTATCACAGGTAAAACCTCTATTACTCGATACATTTGAAACTCGATTTACCTCAGTTGTTCTAATAATGTCATTACCGTATTACTCTTTATGACGTTGCCTTAATTCTCCACTTCAATTAGATATTTAACATAACCTCCCTAAGTCGACTGTCCTCCATAACTTAATTTTTATTAGCCCCCCCTTGAAAGTCGAGTGAGAGAGGTTTTACTTGTAGTAATTCTTAATTAACTGAACTAGATGTTTTTGAGGAATTAGTAAAGATATACCTAATAATTTTTAATACTCGGCCAAGACTGCATAACTTAGAACATTTCTTGCAGAACATTAAAAGAACTACGGGTACATTTACATACAACTACACAGTATCATTTGCAGTTCCCTCTTGCATACATTGGGACAAATTCAAACGTAATTGGAGCGATCTTGGCTGTAGGGTATGCATATCTTATCAATAATAATTGTTAAAGGTCTCTACTGCAACCTGTTTTAAACTTTAATTTTAGATTGATAATAAAACTAACATGACCGCACTTTACTGTCACTGTGAAAGCTTGGCACTTTATGCGGGAACTTATAAAGACATTCCAAGTAAACTCGATCCGATACCGCCGATAACGCCGATACCACCGACAACGCCGATACCGCCGACAACGCCGATACCGCCGACAACGCCGATACCGCCGACAACGCCGATACCGCCGACAACGCCGATACCGCCGACACCGCCGATACGGCCGATACGGAAAGTTGAGCATTCTTCAACACTACTAGCCAATTATGTTATTTTAATTTGTGTTGCTGTTGTTTTTGCTATTTACTGTATCGCCTTAAGTTTTGGTGTAGGAAGAAAGAAAACAAAGGTATGTCACTACAAAAAGTTTTATTGCAAATGACACACATTTAACTTAATCATTTTTTGGATACTCCTTTATTATAAAAATATGTTATTAAGAGTAAATAATTTATAATAACAATTTGTATTTGACCTATTGGATTTTACTACTTTTTACATTTATTAGGTAGCATATTGATTTGGCATTAAAATTGTCTTTTAGCAAAAGATATTATTCATGTGTGATAACGTATTGAATGAACGATATGCTTATATAGTAGTAGTAAAAACCGGCCACTACAGATCTGCTGGAACAACATCCAACATAGGGATAAAAATTCAAGGAGAAAAAGGCTTAAGTAATGTAAGTAATACAAATAAATTTAAATAAACAAAACAATATCTTTCATGCTTTCTAAAGTTTTGTCACTTACCAGACTGTTTTTACCTTTAATAAATCTTTTTTTTCACCAAATTATGTAATGAATCTACCCCAGTAGCACATATATAGAATGTTTCTGTGACTGTGTTTCAACGTTTTGGGTAGATAGAGGAGGTCATTTGTGGTATTTTTTGACAATAAACCGATGGTCGAAAATGGAGTTAAAGGTCGAAGAAGCGAAAAAAAATCATTTTTTCATATTAAATTTTGTTATTAAATACGAGAAACGAGAAAAATTAGTACTTCTAACAACAAATCAATGAAAAAAAAATTGAGTTTACAAAAAATGCCCATATTGATTTTCGCTTATTATCTAGCGTGCCATGGAACTTTTTTAAAACATTAAAGCAACACTGAATAGGTCTTACAAGGGAACCTCACTTGGTGGTACCAAAGTCGGTTGATTGGACTAAGATTTTCCGACAGAACATCGTGAATGAAGAAGAGTACCAACTTTATTGGCCCCGCAAACTTAAAACTTACTGTTGAAACTCAATTGTTAATTTCAAAAATTGCACGAAATAGGTTAAACTCTTAAAGGTACTTGAAGTGAACATAAATTTGTGTAACATACCCACTGGTAATATAAGAGTAATTAGATGCTTATTACCTTAGATCTAGTTTTTTATCTATGGTAAGAGGCTTATTTGATGTTTAGGCTCGTGATCGTCAATTCTTTGTGGAGGACTCCTTCACGTCGTTTTGCGTAGAACTCTAAGTTTAGATCAGCTGTTAAGGGTGTAGAAAGTAAATAAAACAACACACGTTATGTATGAAATGGTATTTATTGTGAATTCTTGTTACCATTTATATATTTCATACTTTGATCAGATTATCATTCAGATATTGTTGAAAATGCGACGTAGTATGGTTGAAGTCAGGGCTGTGTAGTCGGAGTCGGAGTCGGAGTCGGAGTCGGAGTTTAGGAGAAATTTCTGGTCAGTGGAGTCGGAGTCGGAAAAAATGCACCGACTCCGACTCCGGGTACAACAAAAAATTGCGAGATGGTCCTTTGCCGCAAAATTGAAACTCAATTTTTAAATAATTTTTTTGTGTTTATTTTTTTTTCCCTATATTACACACCATAAAATGTGTTAGTATTTAATTTGGTCGGAGTCGGAGTCGGGATCGGAGTCGGAGTCGGAGTCGGACCACTAAAATTATCAGGAGTCGGAGTCGGAGTCGACTTTTTTTTTCCGACTCCGCAGCCCTGGTTGAAGTTGAGTGTATCGATGTTTGGGTGTAAGTTTGTGGGAATGATGGTCCTGCGGGTCATACCTGACAGCAATCTCTCGCCCAAGTTAGACTTCTCTGAGAACCAGGAAGGAAATAGGAGGTAAGCCGACGGAACACCCTCAAAGCGAATACTCGCCAAGGAGCTCCCAAACAGGCTTAGCAGGAGGACTGATATATGGAGTAGCTCTGACAGCGATAACTCGCCCAAAGACTCAGACAGAATACCAGTTGGATAGCAATTGGTTTGTGTAGTGTTTCGGTTTTAAGAACCCAGTTTTGGGTCCAGCATTTCCTTTTATATGCTTTTGCGGGGTGAATATTTCTGACTCGCTATTTTCTTCCACCCTAAACTTGCAAAATCTATATTTCTGATATATCTACTATAACACATAGACGCGTATTATTCATGGTAATCCAAAATTACTTTAATTAATTAACAGAGTATCCATGTCTTATTAAATTCCTATTAGCCCTTAAATAATTAGACTTGCATAATTCCTAACCATCCCTAACAAAACACATTGACACAGCTTCTATTTATGAATAAGATCTTAAGGTCAATGTCGATACCGCCGTTAGTTGATGTTTCGTTTAGGCCTACTGAACGTTTTCTGTTTATGATAATATTTCGGCGGTCGACTATTATGCTTACTATTTGTGCTTATACGCTAAAATATCAATGCTTCATTTATACTTTACTTCCTTTGTCGATCAATGCCAATAAATTAATAGTAAACGTTTGGGAATAATACGTTAAGCACGTATTTACAACACATCCTTTGTATCTTGTGATTAATACAATAAATTATTATTGTCAACTCTATGCAGGTGTAAATAACAATAATTGTTTTAAATTTTTTGGGACCAAATCCAAATTTAAGAAAATCTGCAATACCAGATTTAAATGAACTCTGGCTATTTGAGGTTATAAAAATTAATCAAAATGATGCTATTGTACCCAAAATTGCTTCCTTTTCCCAAAAATGTAAAAATATACAGGGTGTTCTATTTAAAATAACAAAGTTAGGGTCATTTCCGGCGATACCGGAAGTGAAACAATTGTGTGCATATGCTCAAAAAATCCGATTGTTCAAACATATCATGTGTTTAAAATGTTATTTATCTAGAATCAAAACTAAAGAAAAAATGAGGGTGTGCCCGAGTTCATTTACACTTGGTATTTAACCTATTTCGTGCAATTTTTGAAAATAAAAATTGAGCTTCAACAGTAAGTTTTGAGTTTCCGGGGCCAAAAAGTTTGTACTCTTCTTCATTCACGATCTTCTTTCGGAAAATCTTAGTCCCATCAACCGACTTTAGTACCACCAAGTGAGGTTCCCTTGTTAGAAAGGGGAACGATTTGTCTAATTTAAACTTCTTTGTAGCTCTTACTGTTTACAAAATCCCAAT
Organism: Elmis aenea; assembly: GCA_947652605.1. Classification (NCBI taxonomy): domain Eukaryota; kingdom Metazoa; phylum Arthropoda; class Insecta; order Coleoptera; family Elmidae; genus Elmis; species Elmis aenea. The sequence goes on from OX393583.1 coordinate 17,734,713, forward strand.
AGTGGCCCTTCTATGTGGACCACCCTGTAGATCTGAAATTTTGTGCTACTAGGGTAGAGCCCTGTAAAAGCTTTAAATTTTAACACCAAATACACTATTCGAAGACTGTTTTCCACATTTTCCTTCTAAAGATTTGCTTGTATTAAACAGAATGTTTTTCAAAAACGTGAAAAGCACTTATGTTTTACGTAGAGTTGGTTAATATTTGTGTATTTCTTTTAATGCTAAAATATTTGTTTGTCTTCAATAAAAAAATATTTTTGTACATGACTCCTAGGATTTACAATAAAACATTAATTTGTTGAATTGCATCCACACTTCATTTCATTTAATGTATTTCCTTAAGTTATTTTGTAAAATAATTTTAATGAAGAAATATTACGAAATAATCATTTGTTGAAGATAATATGTACACTAGTAGGTACACTACATTTTTTTTACTCATTTTGTTGCCTGTTATTTAGCATAAAAATGTTTTAGCTTAATCACGTTTAGTTCACATTTATTTTACATTTTAACATGAGTTCAAGTTTGTTCTGTTTGTCTATCAAATAAGCTTTGAAGTTTTGCATGGCATTCACATCAAATGGTTGACTTTTTTCATTATTTAAGGCTCATATCATAAATTACCCTGATCCTGAACAAATATTACTTCAAAGAGGAAATGAAGATTGGTTTTTATTAACCGCAGCAAATTATTTAGGAAAATTAGAACAGATCTATTTGTGGCATGATTCTGTTGGACATAGACCTTTTTGGTAAGTATAAAGAGTAATTTAAGTAATTCATTTTTTTTTCCAAATGTCTTATTTTATAAATTATTTCAAAACTGTTATACATTGTTGCTTCAGCAAATAAAATAATTTGCAATGTTCATGCCTAGTCCTATACCTATTTGATGTGCAATCAAATAATTTTTATGGAGCGTTTTTTATTGACTATACATAAGTAGCTCCATATTTTTATAAAATAAAATGTCATTTTTGTTTACATATCCTGAATATTTTTAATTTAATGTCATTAAAATGCTTTTGTTAGACATAATATTGTCTAATAGGCAGCACAATGCATATCACACCATATAAACATGTGAAAACTAGCCTTCACTATCCTTTTTTAATTTAGGTTTTGCGAATCTATAACTATTATTGATGTACAACTCAATACCGAATGGTATTTTGACGTTCAACTATGGTTCTCCGTATTAAAAACAAATGAACCTTATGTGATAATAAAACCAAGCGAAAAAAACGTTAAACGCAGTCGTTGGTATAATAAGTTTGCTACAAAGATTGTAAAAGAACACACATGGAATATCTTTCCATTGTGAGTACACAATTTGGCTCCCACAAACAGTTACAAAAATCTTTTTTGCAGGAGTAATGACTCTGATCTACCATATGTAACAAGGATAACACTACTTCTTTCTACTGTTTTAACAATTTCCTTGTTTGCACTTGCTTTACTCGACTTTCCTTTAATTCGCCCTTCTGATGGATATTCTTCATATTTTTCGTATAATCCAAATGGTTACACTGCACTCGTAGCTTTTTTAAGTTCTTTATTGTCTTTTATTGTAAATCAATTTTTTCTTGTGATGTTAAGGTAGGTACAAGTTATTTAATATTAGGACAATGCAATGATGAGAATTGTTTTTAAGGAATTCTTCTGACCAAAGTATAGAAAATTTGCAAATAAAAAAGAAAAGGTGGTCTAATCGCATACACAAAATAGCTTGGTATGTCACTGATATTATTTTACATACAGATTACCAACTAAAAAAAGATTTAAATGACAGAAAAAATTACATGCACAACATGAAGACTGATTTTTTTTAAAGAAATATATTAACTAAAATATGTCTGCATGACCGGAGAGATACAAACGTTTACAAGCTTATTTTGACTTAATACAACAATAATTAAAATGCATCAACATTTTGAACATATTTTTGTCATCTCCCTGTTTGCTAGTTGTGAAACTCATAAAATTTTAATTTTAATATTATGTCTTATCCATTACTGTTTCTAGGATTTTATTGATAGGCACAATAATTTTGACCATGACGCTATTGATTGTTTTTGGTTTCTGGGTTGCATATGTTACGTCTTTATTATGGCTTACTGCAACGTTGGGAGCGATTATAATTAGCATACTATTACTAGAAAATGTCTGTATCCTCTTGAAAATGGCGTTTTCGTGGCCCTCTATGGTAATTGTCAAAATCAATTAAAATTTAACAATGGTTTAGTCCGTGTAAGTTAATTTTCCATCTTGCTGCAGGCCCTTTTTAAGCAAGCTTAATTTACTCAAGATGCAGCTTAAATATCTAGATTCTGACTATTTTAACAAAAGAATTACAAATTGAAATACTTGAGTTGGCTGGAAAGCACAAATCATATCTACTATACAGCGTGATTCAAAAAGTCTGCAACAAATGGAACAAAAATTTATTATCGATTTTTCAAAAACATTTATTCTAGATGAAAGTTGGTGCATGACCTGAAACTAATTTCAGAATGAAAAAAGTTCAATAAAAATCCATATAACACTAGATTTTAGCGATTTTAGAAATATTCGTAAGAGTAAAGTGCTCTAATTTTATGAGTTACTAAAAAGTTTTCAAAACACGAAATTTTTTATTAAGTGTTATCGACTTTTTTCCTTAAATTTTTTTTTTTGTAACTCTTCAATTTACTCCTGTGAATGTTTCTAAAATCTCTAAAATCTAATGTCATAAATTTTTATTGAACTTTTTTCATCTTAAAATAAGTTTTCATAAACCAACTTTTATCAAGCATAAAATTTTCTGAGAAATTGATAAAAAACTTTTTCATTAGTTGAAGACTTTTTGAATGGCGTTTTATATGATTCAGAAAAATAATATTTTTGTACACTTTCCGACTATGCTTGTTACTTATATGTAGGCCTTCCACACGTCCCGGTTTGGCCGGGACAGTCCCGGTTATGTCCCGGTGTCCCGGTCGGTTTCGCGATTGTCCCGGTTTCTGAAAAAAAAATGTTCCGCGCCGATTGTTTTGTGAAATCTATCTGCGCGGGTAACAAAAAGCGCGAGGAGCTAAGACGTGTTTAGCTGTCATTTTGTTGTGAAACGTCTTTTCGCGGGTGTTATAGGGTTGCCAATTGCACACTTTTGCGGCTGACATACGCGTTTTCGTGGGAAAATATTAATGGATACGCTGTACGCATGCCATTGAAGATATTCATAGTAATGTACGCTTTTTGTTTATAAACTTTTGAGCTATTTGAACTAGCAACAATAAAATAAATGTAAAGCACAAGTTTATGTTTTTACGTGTTTTTAAATTTTTTTACAAAAAGTGTTGCTTTTTTAAATTCATATTAATATTATGTTTATGGTTCGTGTGCCAAAATAGAAATTATTAGTGAAAGTTTTTACCTTTATTACGAATAATTTGTAGAAGGTAGGAGCAATCTTATTTTAAAAAATCAAAAAAGATTCTGCCATAAATCTGGATGATGGTAAAGTACTCTAACTGCATTAAAACACGTTTGAATTTTGAAAATCTAAAAAAATCGCCTGCGGTGCATTACTCCCCCCTCCACTTTTTATGCCCATCTCTTATGATTAAAAAAAAGGTTGCTGTGTCCCGGTTTGACTTTCCGAAAATATGGTAGGCCTACTTATATGTAACTTGGATCTAAAATGATTAAAAAAAAACTCAGACACATTTATAGAATTTTAAAGCTATAGCAAAACTGTAATTTTGTTCCAAACTTTTAATAATAATTTTAAATTATTTTTTTAAGCCTACCAGTAGTGCATTTAATATGAAAGGGATAATTGCAGAATGTGAAAGGCAAAGAATGGTTTTTTATTCAAAGTTTGGAGATAGGTTTTTACAACCTTATATAAAATACAAATATCGGCCTCTGACAAATGAAAAATGGAAGGTAAATTAAACAATTTTTAAATTCTTATTAATTAAGATGAATAGGGTGTATACAAATATTTCACTTTAAAGTTTATTTTAGGCAAAAAATTTAAAAGAACAAGAAAGGAGAGATACCATAATTTTAGTACAAGATCTTTTCATTTTCGTGATATACATCATAGTTCTTTATTTGATTGTCCTGAGCAATAAAGATTCCTTACAAATTTACAGCTATAAAAATATAGAACACATTATACTCGGAAGACACTCTGGGACAATAACTTTTGAAGAAATTAAAAGTACAGAAGAGTACGTATTTTTTTTACCTAGTTTGCGACACCTTTGATTTAATAATCATAAATTAAAAAACTTTTATAAAGCAGCATTTACTAATATTAATTAATATTGGGTTGGCCAGAAAGCCTTTATCGGTTTTGTAAATGTACTGAAAGTCAATTATAAAAAATGCAAATTAATATAAATTGAAAACTTTTGCTCCATCATTATCAACGACATTTGTCGATTACTCACAATCAGTGAATTTATTTGTAGCAGGGATTTACACTACATCACTACAATTGGATTTTTATTAATAAGTTTGTTTCCAATTATTTCAAAACAAAGTATAACTACAAAAACTGATCAGAATCAAAAACACTACCCAAAACATTGGTCCTCTTTTTGGAAAATTTTAGAAAAACACGTTACAAGTTGGCAGACAAAATTTGACATTAAATATAACTAATACCACAACGTATTTCTACAATAAGAGATAATTGATGTTTGTATGTTAAAAAAAAAGTTTTGGCAATATTCAATAACATTTTGATCACAATATTGTATTGACTTACCTATCAAAATTTTATAGGTGTTTTCACATATTGTAATTTCCTACTAAATCGGAAATGCAAAAAGATTAAAAAGATTAACAATAAATCTTTTTTTTGACCATATATTCAACTGACATTTAAAAAAAAGGTTTGAAAATAATTAAGATAATTAACCGTTACGAGACTTTCTCCTAAACCTGTAGATACAGGGTGTCTCAAAAAAGTTTCAACATGAAGAGAAGAGAGCAGAACATATGTGCAGGTAAATTTTATGGTACTTTTCTATTTCGTAAGAGCTAGTAGTGTCTATTGTCACTGAATCACAAATATCTTGACCTTTAACATGACCATCGTTCATTTAATCAGCAAAAGAGGGTCAGGTTAAAGGTTGGTTAAAAGCAATTTTTTTAAATAAGTAATAAAAATGAAGGTAATAGGAATCGTCACAATAGACACTACTGGCTCTCACGAAATAGAAAAGTACCAATTTTATGCCGTAATATCAGTCAGATGGCTTGGCTATACTATACTGAAGGTTAACTGCCTCTAGCCGTTGAAATAAATTTGTTACTGGCCAATCTCACATGAGTCTTTAATACTTTGTATTGTGGTAGTTATGCTGTTTTCCAAAGATAAACATGTATCTATTGTTGAGACTTATTGGGCGAATAAATCGTACAAACGTGTGATTCCGAGTTTGAATTGAAGTATCCTCAGTCTGCAGTTCCCAACAAGTCGAATATATCTCTGAGTGAGCGACTTAATCATTGAGACACATAATTAAGAACTTGTTGGAAACTGCAGACTAAGGATACTTCAACTCAAACTCGGAATCACACGTTTGTACGATTTATACGCCCAATAAGTTTCAACAATAAATACACCTTTACATGTAGACCGTCTGACTTCTTTCCGGGTATTTATTGAAATACATTTCTGCAGCCATAATATCATTTCTCCTGCAGACAATAAAGCACTTCAACATTTCATATTTATGCTTATTTAAAAAACGATGCATTGAAAACTCGGAAATCACTAACTTGTTTGCACTACAGAAAAATATGTATTATTTGACAGTTAGAAATAGTCGTTGCAATTGTTTAATCACGACACCAAGGCCTACTTTGGCATTTTGCAAATGTTCATTTTTTCCCTAGGTTAAGCATACGGATGCTTTACATGTTTGAAAAGCATTAAATTTTGTTATGGAGATTTGAAAAATGCAAAAATCCAATATGGCGTCCATAAGAAAAACAAAAGTTAGATATGACCGCGCGAAACATAGTTGGCCTAGAATGTTTTTAATGTCATTTTTAAAATCCTTATTGGTTACTTCTCCGATCCTGAAAATTTGGCGCACAAATCTTTTCAAATAAAGGTAATATGGAGGTTTTAAGAAAATGTACATTTTTCGTTTTTACGTAACAGGATGAATTATTAAAAATGTAAAAGTGGATTATTGTTACCCATGTAATTGCGTAACTTTTTTCCTATTTAAGCGATTTTGTCTTTCTAACGGTTTCCGAGATGACCTAACCTACCCATGTACTTCATTTTAAACTAGACACCCTGTATAGTGTAGTGTGGCCATGTGACCGATATTAGGACATAAAATTTACCTGCGCATAAGTTCTACTCTCGTATCTTCAGGGTTGTGTCCTTTTTGAAATACCCTGTATAAACTTACATATACCTTAAAATATTCTTGCTCAAATTTACAAAATATTATTTTTTTCTTGTTTACAATGTTGGCGTATTTTATATTTAAGTATTAAAATATGATCAATGTTTTTTGCTATACAGAGTGTTTCTTAAATATTGCGAAAAAATCGGGAGGTGATTCCTTATCGAAAATTAAAGGGGGTCTTTGATACAATTTTTTTTCCTAGACGTCTTCTTTCGGAACTACACCCCCCTAAAGGGGAGCGCTAAAATTAGGTTTTCATTTTATTTCTCAAATTTGGATTAATGTAGGAGAATGATATTTGGTAGATATTTTGTCCTTAGTGAAAGGTTTCCCATAGTAATATTTTCAATCATCTCCCACATTCACAGCGGGCTGAAAAGTGCGACCCCTGTTGGTTTTTTTATCAGAACTTTTTGGTGGGTTGAAATTTTGCAAATAACAATTTATTTAGATACTTATTTTATTCTTTAGTTTTTCTCGTATAACTTACAGTTTTTGAGTAAAAAATAAAATAAATAAACATGCACCATTAAAATATTCCAAAATAAAACTATTCATTTTGGTGGTTACCTTGGTTTGTTTATGTTCGTATTGGGTAGAATTGACGGGCGTTTTAGCGTTGTCGCGGCGTAAACGTCAAAATAAATTACGCCCCTCAATTCTATCCAACATGAGCATAAACAAACCATGGTAACCACCAATATGAATTGTTTTATATTGGAATATTTAATGGTGCATGATTAGTTATTTTATTTTTTACTCAAAAACTTTACGAGAAAAACTATAAGATAAAAAAAGTTTTAAAAGTTTTTAAATAATACAAGCTTTCGAAACCAACATTGTTATATGCAAAATTTCAACCCACCAAAAAGTTCTGATAAAAAACAACAGGGGTAGTACTTTTCAGCCCCCTGTGAATGTGGGAGATGATTGAAAATATTTTTACTATGGGAAACCTTTCAATAAGGACAAAACATCTATCAAATTACATTCTCCTAGATTTATCCAAATTTGAGAAGTAAAATAAAAACCTAATTTTAGCGCTCCCCATTATGGGGGTCTAACTCCTAAAGAAGACGTCTAGGGAAAAAAATGAATGTCAAAGACCCCCTTTAGTTTTCGATAAGAAATCACCTCCCGATTTTTTCGCAATATTTAAGGAACGCCCTGAATATGGTTTATTCGTTTATGATGACTTTTTAAGATATATTACCCAAACTGATAATGTAAGCTTGTTCCAAATATCTTTTGTTTTTACAATTTTATTAAAAATAACTTTGGGCAAAAATATATTCTTTCTTGCAAATTTAAATGTGCAACTTTTGATTCCACACCCGGTATAAGAACAATTTATATTTGTCTACTACTTAACCAAAAGCAGGTAAAATAAGTTATATAAATATAACTAAATCCACGTTTCAGCTTTTATATATTCATAGAAAAAACCCTAATACCGGCCATACATTCAATAAGCTGGTATGGAGAATGGACAACGATCGATGCTGGACTCATGGCCGATTTTAATACAAAAATATTGGGTGTGGCTCGTTTACGGCAAAAACGTGTATGCAACAATTGTTGCACTGTACCAAAAATGATGTCGCAATATAATTTAACTTGTTCCCCTGAATATGAAGAGATATATAGACCTAAACCTGGTTTAAGTGAACCTTGGTTTCCGAAACACAGAACATTTTCACCAAGACTCGATCAGTTTTGGGTCTACCAAAGTTTGAGAGATAGTCAAGCAGTATCTATACTAGGTGAGTTACTACTATATTATATACCAACAAATTTTGACTTTAAATTATTATCTCCAGGCAAAATAAATATTTACTCTGGGGAAGGTTTTGTCGCTCAATTAGGACGAACTTTGTACAATTCTTACTACAATCTCAAATATATAAAAGACATGAATTGGATGGACGATAAATCTAGAGTTGTAGTTATTGAATTTTTGACTTACAATGCAAATTATAATTTATTTAACGCTATTCGTTTGATTGTTGAGACCAGTGCTTCAGGATTATTTTTAAAAAGCCATTCTGTAAGTACATTTGGAAAAGTATTAATATACAGGGTACCCCGGAGATGATTACCATCTTAATTACTTGACTATTTTTAAAGATAGCCTCAAAAAACCTAACATATTCTGAAATAATCAAAAAACTGCATAAAAGTATATTGGATGTTGTAGCAAGTTAAAAGGGTATTATTCAATTTTTTTACAAGTAGCGCTAGCATACGTTTTAGTCCTAATAAGACAGTAAATGTCTCTCTCGCTTTGAATATTTACGCATTCAATTCTTGTACTAATAATTTTTTAAAGAAAAAATTTAAATATAATCATACTAGAACAACAGTTTTTGTAGATAACTAAGAGTAGGTAAAACAGTTTTAGTTTTTAAAACTTGATCGTAATGAAATACTTCATTTAACTTTAAATCAGAAAATTATTACCAAGTACCAACTCTCAACCTGCTGATACCGGTTAAATCGTAAAAATTGATAAAAAGAATTAAAATGTTTACATAACCAGAAAGAAAGAAACATTAACTATCTGATTTTGACTAAAAACCGAGCACCTTTTAAAAATAAATTGTATAACATCTTTTTAAAATACAATAAAGTTTCAAATATAATTTTATTATCTTGTATGCACATTTTCTTCACATTGTATAAGGCTGCACTGAATAGGTAGGCCACCAAGTTCCTATTTTAGAAAGCTAAGGTTTTTTGAAAAATCCATAGCACTGTAGCTCAGGGATGCGCAAACTAGGGGGTGCGATAACAGCCATGATTTCGTTTGTACAAAAAAATATATATTTTTGTAATCTTTCGTATCAGGTGATCGAAAATAATTTAAGCCTTTTAATTTCAAAGCAAAAAATAAAAAGTTTATTTGTTACACTGCTAGCCATGTTGGGGAGCGCAAGTTGGTACGGTGAAAAAAATTTGGACACAGCATGAAAAGTTTGTGCATCCCTGCTGTAGATACACATGAAAAACTGATAATAGCGATTGTTTTAAATTTTGAATATCTCCACAGCAGTTTTTAACAGAAAAAAATTGTTTATATTGTTTAGTTTTTGACACTATTTAATATTTTAGGTAAATGACAAAGTTGCGTTTTATTTTTTTATGAAAAGCATAGTTGTCAGTGACACCATCTTTTAAAATTGTAAGACTACATGTTTATTGTGACAGATTGTCTCAAAATACAAAATAAATTAGAGTTAATAAAAACACTCCTAAGAACAAGTGCGCTAATATGAAACAAAAAACAACTACTCATTAATATTTTTCATGTTTTCGCGACATATTAAATTTAACTCTTTGTTTACACATTGCTTACACAATGCATAAAGTTTTATATATCTAAATTGGTTATTTATTAAATAAGAAAATATTAGAGTAATGAAAAATGCATAATAAATAAACTGGTGTGGCCACTAAATGACTTTCGCCATAAATATATTGTGTGTATCAATGTTTGTGTATTTGTGGGCGGAAAAAGTTTAAAAGGCTGCTCCAGGCGCTCCAATTAATTTAATTTCAGTAAACGACGTCTGTCAACATGACGTTTATGACATCTGTCAAAATGACGTTTCTTGCACGTGTTTATTAGACATTAGTATTACTGAGCTTTCCGGAAGTGACGTCATTAATGCAAAAATATTTAAACCGATGACTTAGATTTTATAATGAATGCAGGCTGCGGAATCGGTAAAAAAAAGTCGACTCCGGCTCCGACTTTGACTCCTGATAATTTTAGTAGTTCGACTCCGACTCCGAAAAAATTAAATACTAAGACATTTTATGTTGTGTAACATAAGAAAAATAAAAAACTTATTTAAAATTTGCGGCAAAGGACAACGTCGCAGTCGGTACATTTTTTCCGATTCCGACTCCGACTTCACTGACCAGAAATTCTTCCTAAACTCCGACTCCGACTCCACAGCCCTGATTGAATGACATTTAAATTTTGACATATGTCAAAAACATTATACAAAACGTGCGTATTTATAAGCTTTTGTTAGGATGCCTTTTTAAATACATAATAACTGGGGCGTTAACTACTTTAGTTTACATGGTTCGCATTATTTTACTTACAAGTTTAGTGTTATTTATTAGGGTACTATCGGGTTCCCGAGGCAGGCAGAGGCTGAAGCCAAGCGATTGGTGCAAAGGTGTATGCAGCGTACATAAAACAAAGAAGCTTGTGCCACTGATAACATTTAATAATTAGTAACAATTATGTACTCACCGGGGGGAACCCACCCCCGCGTGTGATGCTGGATCGCCAGGGTTAATATAAGCCCATCACCATATTACAGTAACACACAAATCTCCAATAAAGCCAAGCATAAAGCAACAAGGTGGTCTCACTCGCACACAAAGCTGAAAGGCAAAGCATGGCGTCCCACGCATTATATAAATTAGCACGTGTATCAACATACACCCTGGATCTCAATCCAGTACAACTTCTGGACAACAGTCCAGCTCAACAACCTGGACAACCGTCCAGCTAACAGGCTCTCTGGTCACGTTGGGTACCGTTGGCATGCTTTGATGGCACCTGGGTGGACCCTCCGGTGTACGGCCGGATTCCTACGCTTACTGCGCCTCATCACCCAGGTGTACCCTCATGGGGCGGCTGCGGCCAGGTGTGGGCCAGGACACACAGCATAGACTCACCACCCAGGGGCACCCCCCATAGGGCAGCTACGGCTGGGGGTGTGAGCCAGGACACACAGCATAGACTCACATTCCCCAGCACCCTGTATGGAGAAATGGAGAGAAATTAGCAGCATGATTAGTACATTACCAAATGATTGCAATCCACACAAATAACACATAACATAATAATCCCCAATAACTGCAGTGTTACATAATACTCTATCAAATATAACTGCATACTGCATGCACTACACAATGCCAACCCTTCATCTTATAACCACACAGCATCACATACATACACATGTATATTTCTAACAGCTTATACTAAAGACTGTCGAAAGTGAACTGTATATCTCGAGTGCCCCCCGCAAGGGGTTGCGTCTGGCCGATACATAATATAAACAGTTTTGGGTCACTTTACCTGCCTCCAACGAAACCAAGAACTAAAACGCAACATACTATCTTTGTTTAAATGTAACATATATGCTTCAGTGTATAATGAACGTAATTATTGGCATCTTAAATCGAATAACTAATTTATCTTAGATTATCAATTATCATAAACAGAAAATAAAGGTAAAATACCTTAGACAAAAATATGAGCCTTTCACTTTACACAGTTTTAATCGTGTGTACTAATTCGTAATGTTTAAAAACATCGCTTTTTGTTTATAGACTGAAACCATGTTTCATAAAAACCTACGAAATTTATAGTTGGCGCTATTGCACGGATGTAAAATAGTTCTTTATGTATCAAGGCCAAAAAGTACGTTTTGGCCGAGGTGCATATTACATTTTTTGTGCGATCGAATTAAAAACAATTTAAATATTTAGTAATGTTCAAAATTATAGGTTAAAAACTACGTGACATTCTGTCACTGACAGATGACGGCGTATGTACTGCATTACCGGCCCTCTCCTTAGCAACGGCCGTAAAAGTTACTTTTCAGGCCGTTGCTAAGGGTACCGGCCTGAAAAGTAACTTTTACGGCCGTTGCTAAGGATAGGGCCGGTAATGCAGTACTTTATGGTTGCTAACGCGTCCGTCAAACAGCTGTTTCTAGTACCATCGCACAAAAAAGATATTATTTTTATACTCATAAGGATACAATTTTTTTTTTTGTAATATGTTTTTGCTTAGTAGATCTTTTATATAAGGTCTTTATTTTTTGGCCCCGTAACTGCAACTGCCTCAAAACATGATGTATTTTTTGATGCAACAGCAGTTTTAAAAACTTGTGTGATCATGTAGGTTTTTAAGTAAGATATTCTATTAAACAGTATTAGTAACAATTCCGTGATGAAATCTTTGTATAGGTATATTTATGTATAATATCTTAGTAACAATCTTAACTTTAAGACTTTTAATTACAAATTATTCTTAATTTGTGTGTGTGGATTATTGTTACGCATGTAATTGCTCAACTTTTCCTTTATTTGACCGATTTTGTATTTCTAACGGTTTCCGAGATACCCATATACCTACTTCATTTTAAACTGGAAACCCTGTATATTAAAATTCAGTTATAAAAATAAACTAAAACGAAGCAGCCATATCCAAAATGGCCACCTCTTTTCAAAAATGTTAAAATATACACGGTTTTTCATTTGAAATAACAAAGGTAGGGTCATTTCCGGCGAAACCAGAAGTGGAACATACGAGTATACGTCTGAAATTTCATTTATCTAAAATCGAAACCAAAGAAAAAAGGAGTGCATCATAAGTTAGTTACACCCGGTATATTCCATGTAAAAAGCTACAACTTTGTCATTTATATCAGATTATAAACAATTAAATGTCACTATTATACAAAACACAAAAATAAGCACTTTTTTTTTCAAAAAGTTTTATTCTTTAACTGCAGTGAATATGTTCAAGATTATTATTTTTTTATACGCTTGCCATTGATAGACTGATTTTCTAACTGTCAAATCGTGACAGAAACTTGACGTTTGCCGATGAGCGTGCAGAAAAACTTCATTGCCGCTCTAGAGCGGAAAGTAAATCTACGAATTGACAGGTTTAATGAATAAACTTCACAACGTTCGATAGATGTACTTATTACCTTACAAAAAATAGTGAACAAAACAAGTTTCGTTGTGATTTTTTAGTTTTAGAGATTAAAAATAGTTTCTATTGTTTAATCATAGTGAATAGTTTCAATGGTATTACAACCAAACAACTGACAGCAAGCGTCCACCTCCACAGATTGTCAATAGTAGTCTACGAAATATCGAAATAAATTGGTGCAAAATCAGTCTTGCAATACCGGGCGTATAAAAAATAGTATGTGTATTTCAAACGAAAAGTGACTTTTGTGCTTTCACGCGTATGCAACTTACGCCTTCAAGCACAAAAGTGTCACTTTTCGCTCTTAATGTACTATTTATTTTTACCGGCTGCATTTCTTATGTGTACGAGATTTATATCAATCTGGTATACTTTTGTTACATTTTAAAACAAACAAGATATTGGGGACAATATAGATCTCTGGGACACAATATGAGTATAAATACATTTTTATTGTTTTAGATTAGTACAGTGAGACTACTATTTGTGAATTGGGAGCTTGAAATAATGACATTCGCAGCATTTTTAGTATTCATAGTCATGATAGTATTTATCGCCATTTGGCGTGTATATGGAGTCGCCAAAAATTGTAAACAATATTTTAGGGACATTTGGAACATTGTCGATATTTTTATAATAGTCATGAGCTTCAGCTGCGTATTTATATACATTTACAGGAGCTCCTTAGTGGGAGAGTTACTAAACCAGTTAGAAAAAAAGAAACATAACGAATTCATCAGTTACTTTCATTTGTTGCGGCTGGAAGATATATTAACTATATTAGCAGCTTTTTTAATATGCTTGGCGACAATTCGATTATTGAAATTTTTAAGGTTTGCATTAATATTCAGAGTCATGGAAAAAACATTGCTTTACACTGCAGTTTCAATACACAGTGCAATCTTTGCTCATTTAATTCTTCTCATAATGTTTAGTTTAGTAGGAAATTTATTATTTGGCACACATTCGGAAGATTTTAAAAATTTCGGTAACGCTTTTACGACATTAGTTATCCTATCCTTAAATTTACATCAGCGATTTGGTTATGATATTTTGAAAGTGACCGAATACCAAATAGGCTACTTCTATTATTCTGTTTTCATGATAGCAATGCTTATCATATATTCCATTTACATTATAATAGTTATATTTTCCTACAAACAGAGCCAGCTTTACTATTCCAACTGGCAGGCTCGTTATACGATTAAAGACTACATCGCAGGAGAATACAAATATAATACACATTTGTTTAAACACTTTTTCAAACGTACAAGACTTAGAGCAGGTGCCGAATCTAAAAATTGTCCCGAAAAAGTGACACCAAAAAGCGATGAGCACCGTTACGCTGATTCCCTAATCATTTCTCAAAATAAACTGGATACGATGTCTTTAGTTGCTAGATGTGCGATACATAATACGACAAAAAAAAATGAAAACCAAGAATTATCTAACCAAATTATGGAGCTTATGAAGAAAACTACATTACATCTTCTACGTGCAGATATACCAGGCCCAAATGTAATATTTTACCCCGTAAATATGAAAGGTGCTTCGACAACTTTAATTGATGATGATCGATTGATCAAAATCGAAACAACAGTAAATAAAATGTTGTGTGTCCAAACGACAACAATAGAATTTGACGATACATCCCAAGAAGTTTATACTGAAATAAGCAGTAATAATAGATTAAATTATATTGATGATTTATTACACGAAATGATCAAAATATTTGACAATATCATAATTAATGAACCAAAAGAAAAGAAGAGGAAATAAATACAGACAAATGAAGATGTGCAACTTTAATTCAGGAGAGTGTGCATATTTTGTTTAATGTAAAATCACGTCCATCTAATTGTACATTACGTTATTGAGTTAAATACATTTATCAGAAATGTTTGCATGATTATTAAAATATGCATTAAGACTTTAAAACTTCAAATTTAAATAATAAATAAACTGGTGTGGCCACCCAATGACTTTCACCATATATTTTATGCATCTCTGTATTTGTGGGTATAAAAGTTTAAAGTGCCACTTTTACCGTTCTAATTAACTTCATTTTAGTAAATAATGTTTTATAGCATGTATACAGGGTGGTGCTTTTTTCGATGCTCACCATTGCTATCTTGGAAACGGTAAGAGATACAAGGTCGGTTAAATTAGAGAAAAGTTGCACATTTTTATGGCGATTAAGAATCTGAAAAGCAATCCTGGATATTTTGATTCTTTTTTGATTTATTACAAAAAAACTGAAAAATGTGATTTTAGAAAAATATTATTATCTTCCCTACCATTGACGCTATTTCATTTAAACTTGGTAACTTTATGTTTTTGACCGTCCTGGGTTTCATGACGTCAACAGAAATTTTCTAAGCCTTCTAGATTTCAAGTTGGCAACTTTTTTATTTCTTATGGCCGCCATATTAGATTTTTACACTATCAGACAGACAAAAAAATTTGCTTTTCAGATTGATAACCAACATACCTTTTTTCTTTCAAAAAACTTGTTGAAATTTGAAATTTTGTAGGTATAAATAATTCATATAATCGAGAATGCTGTGAAAAACAATTGAAACTATGATATAAATAAAAGCTACAGAACATTTTATTGGTCTAATGATAACAAAATTAAGATTGTTGGAAACATTTTTACAAGATATGTTAGGCGATTTGCCATTATTAACAATTCAAAATCATCAGTAGTTTCAGCAAGAAGGAGCTGGTCCTCACAACGCCCGCATTGTAAAAGGATATTAATTTAGATGTACGCTTTCAAAATTCATGACTTGGTGGTACGTTTGGTCCTGTTCATTGGCCTCCGCGATCGCCATGTTTAACGCCTATGGATTACTTTTACATTGATGTTGTTTATGCAACCCTAACGGAAAATATTGAACTTCTTCGCCGTAAAATCAAAAATGCTTTCGACTCTATTCCGAGACAGACTATCCTAAAGGCAGTGGACGAAATTAATTTGAGGACTAACCACTACATCATACATAACGGCGCGCACTTTAAACAATTTAAATAATTATTTATCTGGTGTTTTAAATTTATTGTCATTTAGTTATTTTATTAGACCCATAAAATGTTGTGTCACTTTTATTTATATTATAATTTCAATTGTTTTTTAGAACATTCGCGATTGTATAGATTATTTATACAAATTTTCAAATTTCAACAAGTTTTTTGAAAGAAAACAGGTAAGTTGGTTACCAATCTGAAAAGCTATTTTTTTGTCTGTTTGATGGTGTAAAAATCCAATGTGGCGGCCATAAGAAATAAAAAAGTTGCCAACTTGAAATCTAGAAGGCTTAGAAAATTTCTGTTGACGTCATCAAACCCAAGACGGTCAAAAACATAAAGTTACCAAGTTTAAATGAAATAGCGTCAATGGTAGG
The DNA here is from genome assembly GCA_947652605.1 of Elmis aenea. Taxonomy (NCBI): domain Eukaryota; kingdom Metazoa; phylum Arthropoda; class Insecta; order Coleoptera; family Elmidae; genus Elmis; species Elmis aenea. The sequence goes on from OX393583.1 coordinate 17,751,305, forward strand.
GAAGATAATAATATTTTTCTTAAATCATATTTTTCAGTTTTTTTTTGTAATAAATCAAACACGAATCAAAATATCCAGGATATATTTTCAGATTCCTAATCGTCATAAAAATGTGCAACTTTTCTCTAATTTAACCAACTTTGTATGTCTTACCGTTTCCAAGATAGCAATGGTGAGCATCGAAAAAAGCACCACCCTGTATACAACCACAGGATTCATAAAAAAAATAGTTTTTTTTTTAATCAATTTTTTTTTACAAATATTTAAGAGTTGAAACAAATGGTATTTTAATAAAAAAATTAAACTCTGTAACAAATCAAAACTTAAAAAAATTAAAAGCCGTATTCGAAAAAAAATTCTAAATTTTTAATTGTTATAAAAAACGTTAGTAGAATTTTTTATAAGCCCCAACATAGACCACAGCCCTACATAAACAGAGTATTTTTATCTATTACTGTTTTTATGTAATTTATGAATCTCGCTTATTACTACTTTACTAAGAGTAAAGATAGAGGGTAGGTTTAAATTTGGCAAAGCTGCTAAATTTAATGCTTATCAATAATATCAAAATCGATTTGAAATGTCTTTAACTGTTCATTAATCGAAAATAATAATTGTTTTCGATCAAAGATATTAAATTATTTCATATCAATATCAGCTGATTCATCAACATACTTAAACATATCGAACGTTAGATGTTGCCCTGGACCCTCTAGCTCTAGCTAAAGATCCGTGATTAAACTTTTGCCCTTTTTTACTTTTGAAGCTGCTTCCTGAACGCAACTAATCGGTTGTGGCTGTGGCGATAGACACTTTTAGGCCAGGCGCGCACTGCGGTTTTATTCTGTGAGGTGTTTGTCTTGCGGCAGAAAAAGTTAAAAATATGTAAGTGAGCGCACTGCGGTATTTTATTGTGACTGCTTGCTCTCAAACTGTTATTCTTAGTACGGATTTGGTATAGATAGCTTGTGTTTGTACTTTGGTTATTAGAGCTCGTAAAAGGAAAAGTAAAAATCGGAAACTTTCTTCTGGCAAACTTCAACCCATAGATTCTGTTTAATACTTCGATCGCTATATTATTTTAATGACTTGTTGAACAAAGATGGTCTTCTTTCAACTTCTAATATGAGCATTTCAATATTCATTTCTTGGTTAAGGTTTAGATCATCTTCAACATCGCTCGGTAGCGGTACAGACATCCTTTTTTTCATTTATCAAGATCTATACTGCGACGAAATGTCTCAATGCACGCGGTCTAGTACAAACGCGGGTTTCACAAAACGATGCATGGCCGCCGCGCCTCAATTAATTTGAGACCGGTTACATTTTTCTCGCCGTTACAGTCTGAGCACCGCAAGTGAGCGCATTACAATGAAAAACCTATGCAACTAAATTACGGTGCGGCAAAACACCGCACGGCATATAAACCGCAGTACGCATAGCCTTACAGCTCGTTCACACGACACCGTAGCAGAAAATTTTCCGTATCGGATTTCGTGCCGTATGCGTCAGTGGCGCATGCATTTGCAATGTGCTCGTTCACACCATAGGTAAGAACGGCAAAATCTCCGAATCGGGCGCTCTTGACATTCGGTTTTGTCACTGAATCCCGTGTGACCGTATACGGTAAAAAGCCGAATCGGTCGCTAGTGGCACATATATTCTTATGACAGTGTTCAGACGATGCAGATTTTTCACCGTATAGTAAGAGCAGATGTTGTTGTAAAATCGATATACTAGAAAATTATTTCATTTAGTTTTAAATACCAAGTCATGGAGTTTACGACAAGATGTCAAAAATAAAATTATGAAATATTTCGTTCATTTTAGGCAATCAACCAACAAAGATTAATTTAAGTTGGGTTTATCTCGATGAATATAATTTCTACATTATAAATAATTTTAACCACTTTTGTAAACCGGAATTTCCGCATTTTGTTTGATATCAAAAATGTCTTCAGGTAACGATTCATTTCTATATTGACCTAGGGCCTAGGGCACCGATAACTCTGCAAAACATTTTTAGTTTTGATGTTCTTGATGCAATAAACACAGCCTTGATCAGATTCTAGCAACAACATATCGTGACCCTAGTAGTTCCGACTGTTCAGTGCGGACTCTGTAAAGTGACCTATACGGTAAAAACCGTAGTGTGTGAACACTGATTAGTAAGCTCCGGTTCGGAATAAAAACCGATACGGAAATAAACCGTAGCGTGTGAACGAGCTCTTAACGGTGTGCAAGTCATCGTTGTTTTGTGGAGTCATCGTTAAAAAATTCAAGTTGCGAACCCGTTAACTTTTAAATAATTAGAACAGGGCCACCTTTGTGCAAACTTCAAAAAACCGCCCCCCCTTGAATATAAATAAAACATGTTTAAAATTATTATATACATCTACCTATTACAGTATAAAGAATAATAAAACAAAAAAAATATATCACGTATGAAAAATAAAGTCTAAAATTATACCTATCTAATCTACAGTGTGACCCATTTCAAAGCGGATCACCCCTATAAAAAGTTTATTTATAATCCGATTTACATGAATTTTTTTTAAACGATATAGCTTCAAAAACTGTACTTTGGCACCCTATTTCAAAATTCAGTTTACACTCGCAATGCCTACTATGATTTTTTTATCGATGTCAAAATTGGCAAAATCTGTTAAACGATTTTTTTATTTAAAATCTGGCTACACCACTGGGCTCAGGATGCCCTCAATTGAGTTTGTACCGAAGTTCATGAAAAAATATATTTTATTAAGAGATTAATGATGATTTCAATATTTGTGATTAAATTGATATTGATATTGGAAACGCAGTGCACTATGCTAAGTAAAAAACAAAAGTTGAAAAAAAACTTTATGTGACGTAAGATCTCTTAAATAAGCAACAATTTATTCGTGTCAGTATTAAAATCGCAACTTTTATTGAATTTTCGATTGGTGAACAATTAAATTTACAAGAAGATACAAAAATACAAAGAAAAAATAATAAATATTTTTTAATGAAATTTCGTACAAACCCATTTGACGGCATCCTGAACCCAGTGGTGTAGTCAGTAATGCTTTATCATTGAAAAAACATCATGAAAATTGGACAATAAATAAACTTTTTATAGGGGTGATCCGCTTTGAAATGGGCCACACTGTATATCAGGGGTGGCCAAACTTTTAGACGTCAGGGGCGACTTATGTGTGGAAGTGTACCCGCGGGCGACTACGTTTGTGTAAGATACTTACGAATTGGTGTTTTTTAAGGACTTTTTGGTACTTACAAATTGATGATTTTTTTTAGAAGATACTTACGAACTTTTTTTTTTTTTATAAAATTTTAGATACTTACGAAATGATGACGCTTCTTTCTAGAAGACAAAATGGCGAAGACGTTTTGGTATGACTACTATTAAATTACCTATAAACAACTATTTTCTAGAACTGGTTCCAAATTTAAAAAAAAATCAATAAAATACAGGAAAAAAAGAAAATAATTGTAATTGTATTAAAGTAAATTAGAAGCAAATTTTACAACAAAAATTACAAAGTAAAAAAAAATCAAAAACAATAGACTTATTTTATTTTGATGACACTTGGCATTGCATAGTTTCGACAAGTTTGTCAAAATTTGGCTCGTATGAGCTTAAACTAATTCTTAAACACAATTCCAAATGTAGATCCGACAATAATTGTGACCTATGTTTAGTTTTTATCGCATTTATGCAGGAAAATGCTGATTCGCACGAATATGTTGAACCAAAAAAGGCATTGAAATATGCAACAACTCTCCAAATATTTGGATATTTATCCCTGCTTATTAATTTCCAGAAGCTTTCGTTTGAAGCCATTGATTTTAAATGACTATCGCATTTAATATTAACTATTTCTTCTTCAAGGCCCGCTGAATCTGTACCTAGAAATTCATTTAATTTCATAGCGATATCTTCGATATTAATGTTAATATTAAATGGATAAGACAGAAAACTAGCGATATCTTCAAGTTTGGCAAATTCCACAAATACAGTGTATATGTTTAAGGAATAAAGAGCACAAAGATAAGTTTGATGAACCTGATAAAGGTATCTTATAATAATAAAACGAACCACACAATAATGTCACCAGAAGTTACAGTCTTGCAGTTAAAAAAATTTTAGATTCTGATCTAATGAACCCGAAACTTCAAATTACCTGTCTATTTTAATTTTAGCGATCCAGGCAGAGGAGACCGGGGAAAGTTGTCACAATCGCTATAACAACTCTGGAACACATTATTATCATATGTTCAACATATCTACGTAAGCACTGAATCATAGATAATACACTGAATATCCCTTTCTTCTGTCATATAAGTTTGGCACCTGTCACATAAATGGTGCGTAAGCCATTCATTTTTATTTGTTTGACGTACAATAAAATAAATTTTATTGGTGCTTTTTGTTGATCTCTAGACGACTGAGATTGGATTTTAAGTTAATTGTTGCATCCACCATAAACAATCACTTAATTCATAAAGTAAGATTGCTAAAGTCAGCAACTATTAAATACTATATAAGGAGATGCAAGCTCCCTCTAAATCCATCAGTTGACAATATTCCTCGTAGCTATACGTTGCTACAGTTAGCATTGTTAGTTCCGCTATTGTGTAACCTATTCGTATATTTGACTAGTGGTAATAAATCAATTAAACCATTTATTTTGCCCTTTTCATCACGAGTATTCGAGTGACGCGCAAATAGTGTAACCATACAGTTCAGACTAACTATAAAGTGCCCTGGTGTCAGAAACGACGATAATATCACTTGGTCCCCTCGAGTAGTGGATCACCCTATATAGCGGCCTAATACCCGAGGAATATAACAGCGATAAAATTTGTGCTCAAAAGTCGGGATTCGTCAACACGGCAAAAAGGTTTGAAGCCACCAACAAACCAACAGCCAGATATTGTGGTGTACTTTAGTACTTTATGCGAATCGTCTCCAAGCTGCTCAAAAGTATCCGCATTCGCATCCGCCGACAACCAAACACCAAAATCAAAATCAGTGAGATAAATCGGAAGTGAATTATTGTGCTCCGATAATAAATAAATCAGTGGTGACAAACAAATTGGATTACGAGAAGAAACGAAGAGGACAAAGGTCAGTAGAAACATTTCATAATCTCTCTCGCATAATCCTTACCCTCAAGCCACTTCATAATAAATACATTTCATAAAGTGAAATCAAACTCAAAATCGAACTCAAATCAAATTCCGAAAGGATCAATTAAACGCAAATCAATCTTAAATCTCACTTTAAAACAAATTCAAACTCAATTAAATTCCCAAAGGATCTAACAAACTCAATCTTAAACTCAAATTCCGAAAGGATCTAACTCAAATCTTATTTTAAAACAAATTCAAGTTTAACAATGGCAAATTCAAATACCGATATGCCTGCTACAAGCAGTCAATTCCTAGACATCGACGATGAATCAATTCCCGGAGAGGAATTACCTTTAACAGTACTATTCAAATTCATAAAACCGTTCAATGGAGAACGCCACGAATTGGACGTTTTCCTCAGAAATGTCAATATAATAATAATAAATCAACAAAATAGCTTATTTCTTTTCGCTGTTTCACAGTTAGGTACTAAGGTAGCTAACGGAGTAGATCTCAATAACTTGTCCAGTTGGACAGAGTTAAAAGCTAAATTAAAATTTCATTGTTCTTTTACAAAAGACCCTGTTCAAGTTCATTAAGAACTAGAAACAATTAAGCAGTATTCTAATGAATCAATAACTGGATTTTTCAGGCGTACTGAAAAAATAAAAAATAAATGTATTTTAACCTCTTAAGCTGTTATGCCGCATATAATCGTCATCGGCCTTGGTCATGAATAGCGACTATGCCGTACATATTCGCTTTGTGTAAAATTGTGTATATCTTATTGTATTTGACGAAAACGTACGATTCTTTGCTTCGGTCATTACATATAGGATCACTTTATGACGTCATCTATTTTGTTTGTTCGAAAACGTTTACAGCGCCACTTGCCGACATTTACTATGTGTTCTGTGCTTCAAAAAAGTAATAAGTAAAGAAAATCGTTATTGGTGGGCAATTTGCAGCACGGACCTTTGCCCTGAACCTTGCTTTAAACATTTTCATACCAAAAATTATATTTTTGAAAACTTTGTACTGTTTTGTAATATTTTTAAAAACATTCCAAATGGATAATTATGCATTGTTGTGTGATATAATATGTTGTATACATTATAAAAAAGTAAAATTTTAAATAATTCTTACGTTTTATTAATTTTTTAATTCATATTTTCAACATAATGGTTATGACGAACGAAATTTTTCATGCAATGGATATGACGTAAATACTCGCGAGCGGTCTAGAGTACGTGTCATCTGTGCAAGGCCTCGCGCTCAGAGGCCGTAGGCTTAAGAGGTTAATAAAACTAAAAACTTGTAAACCAAATGAAATCGCAGGAATTAAAACCTCAATAACACAACTCCTAGACGCTTTATAATCCATTGTAAACCTGAAATTTCTCAAATGATTAGAGCCCGAGATATTACAAATTTAAATGGAGCATATTCTCTAGCTTTACAAGAAGGATAACTTCTTTCATACAAAAATAACTCCCAAAAATTATTTAATATAATACTTATAAGGGCCGTTATTATAAACGACGAATAAGTAGTTTACTCGTGGAGTAAAATTTACTTCCGGAATAAATAGCTATTTTGAGTATTATAAACGTCAGTTAAATTTACTCGCCAAGTAAATCCCCTAAGTTAACTAACCTCTGATAAACCACGGGATGAATTTTAACTGTCAAATAAACATAACTCTACTTTTTCATGTCAACTGCTTAGTAAATGTGACATAATAATAATTATAAAAGGTAAGTAATAAATAATTATAAGAATATCGCATATACCTACACACGATTTATGAATTTATGAGGTTGTGTTTGTTTATTTATCACTTTAATTAGTTATTTCACGGTTAACTGTTTATTCCGCAATTTTCGTTTATAATAGCGGGATAAAATTTACTCGCCAAGTAAATTTATTTGAAGGTTAGCTATTCGACTATTTAACTGACGTTTATAATAACGGCCCTAAACCAAATAATTTTCCAAATCAATATCAGCTGTCGAATAATTCAGCTTATACCAAATGTTGCGCTTATTGCAAACGCAATGGTCATTTAATAAACAAGTGTAGAAAAAGAGCTTTCGTAAATTCAAACAATAATATCCAAAATCATAAAGTAAACGCAATACAATCCAATTAAAAAAACTCAACAAATTCTGCTGTGACAGATGCCTCACAGTCAGACAAAATCATATATGTAATAAACATATATCGTGCATTCCCTATCTTCGCAATGAGTGGAAAGTGAAGCCGATCGAATGAAATGGAAATATGTACCTCTCTTTCTAAGGTGTACTTTTCACAGTTGGCAGCAAACATAGAAAATCAAATAAAACTAGGATTACTAACAGAACCGGCATGAAAATTGTTGAGGTTATGTTATGAAATGTGATTTTTGAAAATGTCATATATTTAAACTGTCAAAAATGAGGTGAACATTACGCGCGCTTTTCACGTTAACCAATCCGATGAATATTAGCTGTCAATGGTCCAATCGCCGCATTAAAAAGAGAGGTTGTATATCTGTACCGTTGACTATGTTACGCAAAATCTGAACTTTAGCAATATATGTCGAGGGGTAAACCGCTCTTAAAATTTGTACACTACTTAGATTTTAGCTAATACTTTCACTAACTTCCACTTCCACTGACTTCCACGGACTTCCACTGACTTCCACTGACTTCCACTAACTTCCACTGACTTCCACTAACTTCCGCTAACTTCCACTGACTTTCACTAACTTCCACTAACTTCCATTAACTTCCACTAACTTCCGCTAACTTCTAATTAAATTCTTGAGTAAATCATTGATAAAATCATTGATGCTAAGCGAAGAATCAATGCACTACAATAAATATACACAAATCACTATAATTTTCATTTAACTTAGCGAATATTTTTAATAATATGGAAATTATTACAACAAAATGCGTATTCAATACTTTTTCAAAGCATAAATTAAATAAAATTTGGCCAATGAACCAATTTTCGTCGTAATACATTGAATAATATGGTTCTACAGCTAGATTCAACTTCTGCAGAGTTTCATTTACAAATTCATGGCTATCTGATTTTACCATATTTTTTTTTGTGTCTGTACAGTCCTCTAATTCTATTGAATCTTTCTGTCTCCGATGAACTTGTTTCTATGTTCATTTTTTCTTTGCGATTTTTTCGTTTTTCTTCTAATTTTGCCAAATAATTTAATGCTTCTTGATTTACTTTTAATTTTGATAATTGTTCTACGAATGTTACAAAAGAAGTTGGTATTGTAACTCGATAATTTGTAACATCATAATACAGGTGGCTGTCAAAATCAAATGCATTTAATATTCCATCTTTGTCAATAGCGTACCAAATGCACTAGTGAAATGTACCCCAACGGTGTGTTTTCTACGTAATAAACTGACTGTAGTTGAGACACTGCCTCCTTGTTTCTTCGTTTCATAGCACTTAAACGATAAAATACAGCCTATAACGTAGGTGATTGTAGTATTTAATGATTTATTTTTATTAAAAAATGTATTTGGTTTAACTAAAAAACTACACGTAGCCAATTTGTATGTGCCATGATGTCTGCAGGTAGTTGTTGAACTTTTGAATTTTGGTTATTATTTATAATAAATCTCTTTAAACGATCCCTGCTGACTTTTTCGAAACTTTCATTTAACAACGAACATAATGTGGATTTTTTAGATTATAATTCCAGTAAGAAATCATTTGAATGTTGTCATTGTTTATATTTTCATTTTTGTTGCTAATGTTTTTTACAATATTACCCTCAAATGTAATTTCTTCCAAGACGTTTAAAGTATGCTCATCAATTTCAACTTCTTCATTTTGATTTACGGCATTTTTGTTAAAAAGCATTTTTACGGAGAGTCCATACCATTAATTGTTTTCTACACACATACCAAGATTTTTAGTTCCGTCCAATGCATCTATAAGGGTTTTTTCTACGGTCGTTTTAATGATTTGTTACGTTATTATTGTCCGATTGGGAGTTAGGTCCCAAGAGTAGTAGTTTCAGTCTATTTTAGTAGCTCCAGTGACCAGTCATTTTTCCACGGATGTCAAATTATATTACTTCCGCTTATTTTACTTCCGTTGTTCATAACTTTTGGTTTTTTCTTGGTCTGTAGTCAAAGACATCTGTTTGTTGTGATATAAAGAATCCAAGTAAATCTTGGTTTAATATCGGTGGGTGCCGACTTTCTAAGTCACGCTAGTGCGAATTTATTCTAGCCAATAAAACCATTGGATTATTTATTACCGCTGAGACAGGTAATCTTTTTCTTTGAACCACGTAAAAATTGGAGGTTATATATTTCTTTTATTTTAGGTGTCTTTAAGCTTGGTCTTTAAGTTTGGTCTCAAGCTTAGTCTTACGTTTTGGCTTTAAGCTTTGTTTTTAAGCTTGGTCTAGTTTTAATCTTAATTTTGGTCTTAAGTTTCGTTTTGTCTGAGCTCCGGTTCAGCTTGGCCCCCAGCTGTTAGCTTGTTTAAGCTTTGGACTTACGTTTACTGTCAAGTGTTCCGTTAATGTTCCGTTGATGTTCCGTTGATGTTCTGTGGATGTACTACCGCTAAACTACGGACAGCATTTCCGACAACATTTTTTCTCCTTCAGCGTGTCTTCGGCGGCTCAGCGAAAGCTAAGATTACATATTTAAGCCCCGACTGTCAGCTACGTTCTTAATATTTTTATTATTTCTGTAACTATTGTAGAGCCTTCAGCTCGTTACTACTGTTAGTTCACTGTCTTTTTTTCTACGTTTAATTAGTAACTTTGTATCTTTGTTAGTGTTACTTAGTAACATTTAAATTAATTTGTTATTATCCTACGTTCTCAACAACCCTTGAGTGGCTTTGTTGTCACCATATTTTTTATTCGTACCTTACGATTAATAAGTTAGGGACCGTACTCGGTTTGCAAGGTATTTTTGGTTATATTATCGTTCGGTGATTTTAGCGCCGCAAGTTTTAATAGGTAGGAGAGCTCTTTCACTTAAGCGGATTGTAGTTACATTGAAACTGAATTATTATTCTTTTTTGTATTTATTTGTGTATTTTAAATAGGTACTTGCAAACATAGGAACAGAACCAACCTTATTTCGTATGTACTTTCGTTTCGTTTAATTTTAGCGAATGGTTTTATTAGCCTTTCAAGCCTGTTGAGACCAGGAGTTGTTATCGTCAAGTGTATTCTTTGTTTTATTTTTAATTTCCAACTCTGTTTTATTTATTATTAAAGGCATATATCATTCCCGTCTTCAAATTCTTTTATTTCATTTACTAGGTTTTTTCGCTATTTGAAACCTTATAGAATAAATAGTGTGGCGCCCTTATTGATGTCTACAAGTTTCTTTCTAATTCGGATCTACCCCTTCTCGTCTGAACTAGCCGCGAGTCCGAACTACCCTTCTTGTTGCAAGAATAGTGGCTTTCTTAAGCCAAGTTTACATTGGTATAGTTACTAGTACTAGTTAATGGTACCAGTTCTTGCCAGGCTAGTAAACTTTTTCACACGCTGGGTTAGTAAGTGTTTACATATAAAAATATAAAAATGCATATACCAGTACCAGTTCTGTCCACCATGATGCCTTTTCGTAGTCGCGCTATCCGTGCTACTAAAAAATCATTGATTAAAAAACGGCTAAAAAACATTATGATTCGTCTTTCGGGATTTTTAATTGAAGAAATCAATGATGTCATTGAGTCGGAACAATTTCCTGTTAAAAGATTGTGGGTTAGGAAGTGGATTGCTAGAAGAAACACAAGAGGAGCATCGGCACAACTTTTGAAGGAACTGTGTACGGAGGATCCCGAGGAATATAGATTACTACTTCGTTTGTCACCTGAAAAATTTGAAAGTTTGCTTAAATTGATCACACCTACAATCCAACGGTCTGACACGAATTTAAGAGATGCATTACCAGCTCCTATAAACTGAACTTTCTAGCAACAGGAAACAGCTATAGGACTCACCAACACCTATTTCTTAATTTTTTTATTTTCTGCCTAGCGTCAGCGATAGTAAAACCCTCGATCCCCATTTCTTCAAAAATTTTTTCTAGCGCTCCCTTTCGCATTGCATTGTTCCTATAAGTTATTTGCGTTATATCCCATAGACACTCATGCTCCCGATACAACTCCACAAATTTTACTGTTTCACTTTCGTTCCACTTCATTTCAAAACCAAAATCACTTTAAAGCAAAAAATGTGCGTCTTCTTTGTCGGAACCTACTATACTAGATACTAACTGCAAAGTGTTTACATCATGCTAGTTAAAAGGCTAGTAGTGGGCATGATAAAAATATGCAAAGTGGGGGAAGGCTAGTAAGCTAGTAAATAGCTCTGGTAGCTATTTACTAGCCTGTTCTCAACTAGCTACTAGTACTAGTACCAGTAAATCGCTCATTCGGTTTACATTGGATTAGTAACTGTCTTGCTAGTTACTGGTACTAGTAACTAACCTATTTACTATACCAATGTAAACTCGGCTTTAGAAAGTGGCCGATATTCGTGTAACAAATTTCATCATCTCACTCACCATACTTGTACTTAAAAATTTAGTTTTCTTTCGCTCTGTTAGCAGAAAATCCTAAAACCCTAATCACAAATTGGCTAATTGTTTTACAGTACTTCATCTCAGAATAATATCTTTAAACTTAAATTTATTATTTGTTCCAAATGCGGATAAGCAAAACGCAGGCGCTGTATCACAAAGTGGTTGTGCCATCAATACGTTAGCAAATTTGGACTTTTCACGAGTCAAGAAATAATCCCCTATATTAGTTGCAGAAAATGCTTCATATGGATTCGTATTGGGTAGACAGTCACTTTTAATGGGGAGACGCATGCGTACATGCGACGACCTTGAATGAATTGCTCCACTAACTTTCAAATACTTCCACTAACTTCCAAATACTTCCACTAACTTCCAGATACTTCCACTAACTTCCAAATACTTCCAATCACTTCCAGATACTTCCACTAACTTCCAGATACTTCCACTAACTTCCAGATACTTCCACTAACTTCCAAATACTTCCAAATAATTCCAAAGCTAACTTCACAATCAGAATCCAATAAGATAATAAACACTGACGATTTAACTTTTACATTCCAGAACCAACAATCACTAATGATCCTTTAGAAAATATAAAAAATCTAGTCATTCCATTGTCTTGCGATTATTCAAACACTATAGCATTCATTGAATATCTAAAAAGCAACTTTCCAGACTTACCACGGAACCCTAAAGTAAAAGAAATCAACGTGAAAAAGTCAAACACTCAGTCTCTTTATTCAGCCTTTATCAAAGAATTCGCAAACGATTCAACCACTTATGAAGACCTCTTTGATACCCTGTATAACTTACGATTACTTTTTAATTATAACAATATTAAATCCTTTGCTATTCCAGGCAATGACATAATTCAACAACAAACGTACTACTCTTCACTATACTTCCTGTTTCGCGACTTATCGTATCAAATTATTCAAACTCCGCGAATATTCTTAACAGACCCTGACTTAATTCGTATCGTATTACGAAGCTTCCACGACGACCCGTCTGCCGGTCATCAAGGTATTAACCGCACGTACGAAAAATATAAAAGAGAATATTATTTCGATAATATGAAAACAATAATCGAGGACTATGTTAGAAAATGTATGACTTGTCAAATCTCTAAAACTAATTTCAAACCAAATAAATCTCCTATGTTAATAACAACTACGTCATCAAAATTGTGTGAACAAATTGCCCTAGATATAGTAGGCCCTTAACCAGAAACTCATTCAGGTAACAGATTCATATTGACTATGCAAGATGACTTGACAAAACTAATTCAAGCTTACGCAATTCCAAACCATGAATCAAATAAAGTTTGTATTTATTTCCTTTTATTTTGTACTCAATACGGTTTCCGTAAATACATATTAACCGATCAAGGTAAAGAATTTACTTCTAATGTTTTTAAAGAAAAATAAACTCATGTCAATACATCATAAACTTGCTAGTCCTTATCACCCTCAAACAAATGGTTCACTCGAAAGAACTTATTTAACGATAAAAGATTATTTTAAAAGTTAGGTACTGTAATAAAGATCAAGATAATTGGGACGATTTTTTAAATTTTACAGTTTATTCCTACAAGTATCCATAAATCTAACCAATTAACTCCAGACGAACTAGTTTTCAGACAGAAACCCAAAATTCCTGCAGTAATGAATAAATCCCAAGAAAAACACTATTACACAAATCTAGCAACCGATCTTACAAACAGATTAAAAATAATTCGTGAACACGCAAAAGAAAATCAACTTAAATCCAAAACTAAATCAAAGGAATAGGTACTACGATAAAACCCATAATCGAACTTATCAATTTAATGATAAGACTTAGTTGTTCTATACTCAATACGATTCAAGAAGTAAAGCATATAACAAAAAACTATCACCAAACTACAAAGGTCCCTATAAGATCGTACAAGTTCATGACAATTTAACAGCCACCTTGCTAATTAATAACAAGCTCAAAACATATCACTTAAATCTACTAAAGCTATATATTTCTACTGTTACAGATGGCAACAATGAACATGATCCTATTGATATCACTAATATCTACCTCAATCCAACTCCCAGTACTTAAAAACAAACCTGTTGATTCTTACACTATTAGGTACTCTAATTAATTCATCATCCGGTTTACTTTATCACAATTTAGGAAAAACCCAAATATCAAATAATAAATTTAATCTATTAACATATTATAACTTGACACACAGGACAGACAAAATATTCCGTTTAGAACAATACTATACTAGAAAACTCTTGAACTGTTTAATAAAAACGCAATAATTAAAAATAACAAAACTCATAGAAATCAATTCCAGTTCATTTTAAAAAACATCAATGAAATAGGACGACTATGATCTAAATCTTTATAATAAAAATCGTAGATTCAAACGCGACCTAATCAATGGTATCGGCACAGGACTAAAATAGTTATTTGGAACACCTGATGCTAACGACGCTCGATTCTACACAGAGGCGATAAATTCCTTAATTGAAAATATTAAAAATACAGAAACAATCATGCAACAAGTATCAATCTTATCCTCTAAAATTTCAAACTTTAATAAATCTCAATATCGTATGAATCAAAATATAGAAATTTTAAACAAAAACATTGAAAAATTTGACTCATTTCGTAATCAAATTACAAATCAAGCTAATACCCTAGATCTAGAAATTCAGTTATCCAATTCAATAGTAATACTTTTGGAAATGAGCACAGAAATACGATCTACTCTCGATAACTACGTACCAACCCTTATTTGCCACAATATAATAAATTTTCACATTTTGCCTCCTGCGCAATTATTATCAGAACTACAAAAGATTTCTTCAAAATTTAATTTACCCCTAGAAGTAAACATTAAAAATGCATATAATTACTACAACTAATATCTCTAAAATCTTTTATTCAAAATAATCTAGTAGTAATCATATTTGAAATTCCTATTGTTGAAGAAAATACTTTCGACTTGTATGAAATACTTTCATTACCGTCTTCACATAAAGAACAAAATTTCTCGTACATTGAACACTCAAAACCATACATCCTTATCACCAATTCGAGAACTGATTATGTTATGTTAGACCTATTCAAATGTACCCAAATCATCACATCTAATTGGGTATGCAACAACATTCCGACATCCACCAAAGTACCAACAAACATCGCAGTGCGAAGTCCTGCTACTAATGAAGACAACAAACAAAATCCCAGAAGATTGTAAAACAAGAAACCTTATCTCCACAATGGAAATATGGCATTCACTCAACAACAACAATGGCTATTCTCTACGTCAGAACCTCAACAACTCACAATCCTATGCAACGACAAAAAAACAGAAGAAACCCTAACCGTCAATTCCGGAATCCTCCAATTACCAAACAAATGTCAAGCCTTTACCCAAAACACCGCTCTCATATCACAATCAATTATCATCTCTACCAATCTCTCCAGCGAAATCCCAGCCACTATTATAACACAAGACGACTGTTGTACCGAACTTCAAAAAAACTTATCAATCCATAATATTCATCTCGATCCCATCAAATTCACAAGTATTGATCTGAAAGAACTAAAATATGCCCAACACAAATTATCCCAATTTGACGAACAATTACGTCAACAACTAAATCACTCATCGGGAGCGTAGTACTCCTCGTAATCATCTTTAACCTCATCAAATGGTGTGGACTAATAAACATACTAAAACCATTCTGCTATTTTACAAAAAATCCCAGACAAGGACATCAGCCATGTCTTCAAATATTCAATCAATGCTACAACGAGCCGACAAGAAACCAATCAGCACCAACTCCAGCAGTCTTCTACAACGCAGTGCTAAAAACTATTGAATCATTGCAGCCAACAACTTCAACAGCCTCAGATCAACGATCCCAGGCATCAGAAAACTCATCCCTACGAAGATCCAAAAGACTGTCATCCAACATCAACACTTCGGTTAAGTGAAGTGAAGTGCAAGTGAAACAAAAAGCCTATAAGTGCTAAGTGACCATTCCTTAAGAGAGACAATTACCCATTACAAGAAAGACAATTGTATTTTATTCTATTCCATTTTATTTTATTTTATTAATGTTTCACATGTTCCATATGTTATTAATGCTACTATATGATATTTACTATTGCTTTAACACTTTTCAAATATTTAATGTTAATCAATTAATCAATCCTATAGTTATAATCAAACTCATATACCCTATAATCAAATTTCAAATCAAATCTAAAAATGTTTTATCAAAACTCACTTAAATCCATGTTCAAAATCATATCAGTCTAATTCAAAATTTTGTTAAAAACAAAATTTTTCTTTTAAGGGGGAACTAAATTTTAGTCGAAGTGCAGAAGTAATAATACACGTAATGTCATATTTACATCTCTTTCTAGTACACTAGCAGAAAACAACATAGCAAAACTAATTTCCCCCTCCATATTTCCCCGCCATATATTCGTTCATCACTCTTTATCTTAGCAGTCTATCATTGTTTATTTTTAACCCTGAAAGCGTTTTCCTAGCAGCCTATTAGATCTTAGCAGCTAAAGGCGTAAATTTTATAGTAAGTATTACTTTTAGAAAAATTAAATATTACAAAGTTAAAGTTTTTTTACTGTAATAATCAAAATAAATTCAATGTATAAATAGTTTTAATTATTTCATATTTCCTATTATAAAAAGAAGAAATATATAGAAAAAGATATATTTACATATTTACATATTTTTATTATATTAGTACTAGGGCAGTTTATCAGTTATTTAAAATAATTCGATAACACTAAATAACACAAAACACAGAATACATGCCCTGGAAGACAGATGCCATAAACTATTTTTTTCGTTATTAAAAAAACCGGTAACCGTTATTTTTTGTCCGTAAAAGTGATTTTTAACAGAAACCGAAACCGTTATTTTTAATGGCAAAAAAACGGAGAAAAGTCGAACAAATCATGTCGTTTTATCGCCTAATCGAACCAGTTGGTCTAATCGAATTTTAAATTCAACCGCTTCTTTTGTAGCAAACGCAGATAATAGTAGTTGTCTTTGTTGTCGGTCGCCACACGCGTTTCATAGATGTTCGAATTTTCTTGAAAAAACCACAAATGATAAATTTCTATTCATTAAAGGCAAAAACCTTTGTATTTATTGTTTAAGCTCGTTTCATAAAATGAAGGATTGTAACTCAACTTTAAATTGTCGTATTTGCTATAGCAGGCATCATACCTTATTTCACTTTGAAAACAAAATCAAATGGTCTTCATCCGAGCACGTATCTACGAGTAAAGAATCGGAAATTACTCATTCACCTTTGGATGAAACTCCAAACTTACTTTTGAATCAAGTCAATAGCTTAACGACACCTCTTCATCTCGAAACACTGTTTTGTTATAGACAGCCTTAGTTGATGTGTTAGACTGTTAGGGAAATTATCAAACGCTTCGTGTATTATTAGATAGTGCCAGTCAGACAAATTTTATTAGGTACTGATAGTTGCGTTAAGAAATTAGGGCTGTCCCGAGCCTCAGTAAATATTCCCATCCATGGCTTGAATCGTACCTTTTCGTGCGAATCTACCAGTTTTACCACATGTATTCTTAAACCTAAAGACAAAGAGGAACCTAAATTTAATGTCGACTTCATGATTTTGCCGCATGTATGTACGGAAATGCCGTCCACAACTATTAATTCGGAAAATTGGACACATACCACAAACCTTAAGTTGGCAGACCCACAATTTGGAACGCCACGTAAAATAGACATGTTATTGGGAGCCGACATTTTCCCTTCGATTTTAAGAGATGGTATAGATTCTATAAGAATAAATTGACGTTTAGATTTTCCTGTCATTTTTTGTGTTGTAGATATATGTTGTAGAACAGACATACGGCGATAAAATGGTGGGGTATTGCAGCGCCTTCGCTTCGGAAAGTACAAGTGAAATTTCCTTAAAAAATGGGTTTCTTAGTTCAAGTTTTTAGAAAAAGATTGTGAATAAATTTATTTCAAATTAACAATTATTAAAAACATGTTCCTTAACGGCGGTACAGGACGATATTTTAATTTTAGCCAATAGTTTACAAATATTGATGGTGTAAACAGACGTCAATTTTTAGCCAGTTTTTAATATTTTTTTAAGGTTAACAGTATTAACTTTTTTAAAAATCGAGCCTGTACCGCCATTCTCGAACCAAAAATCTTTTTACTTACAAATTTTTAAGTACTTTGGATAATTAGTGTGAGAGAAAAACTTGAACTACGAAAGCTGTTTTATTGCGTGCCTTTAGTTCCCCCTTAAGGGGAAAGGATGTTGCATCCACCATAAACAATCACTTAATTCATAAAGTGAGATTGCTAAAGTCAGCAACTATTAAATACTCCCTCTGTCCCAAAATAAGTGTCCGATTTGGTAAAAAATTTTGTCTGCACAAATAGAACAAAAAATTTATTATCGATTTCTCAGAAAATTTTATTCTTGATAAAAGTTGGTGCATGGTCTAAAACAAATTTTAAAATTAAAAAAACTTTAATAAACAGTCATAGGACACTAGATTTTAAGCGATTTTTGAAATATTCATGAGTGATGCTTAAAATTTCTCATGCACCAACTTTCTTATAGCAGGTAATGGTACACACTTTGACGCTGTTCTGTGACAGATTAGGCTTTTTTCTTTGTGGTGCAACTACAGGAACTTCTTCACTGTTCATGATGTGTCTACACCGGTATTGTTTAAAATGGCAAGATAAAATAGGTTTTTAAAATAACGATCCAAAAGCCAAGCTAACGTGTTTAAACTTTCTGACTATGCACAAATGTCACTTTAGACATATTTTACTTGACGTTATAAACAATTACAATTTACGTTTTAAAATACAATTAAGATCCAGCAAATATAGTAATCGGACACTTATTTCGGGACAGAGGAAGTACTATATAAGGAGATGCAAGCTCCCTCTAAATTCATCAGTTGACAATATTCCTCGTAGCTATACGTTGCTACAGTTAGCATTGTTAGTTCCGCTATTGTGTAACCTATTCGTATATTTAACCAGCAGGCCCTGGCGGGCCTACTGGGGCGCCGATGGCGCCGTTCCAAGACCATAGAATTATGTTAATCCGGTTTAACTCCCTCGAGTCCAAGTTCTATGGGTCAATTAAAAAGAAAAAACATTGATGGGAACCGAGCCCGTACAAATTTCGGTAAGATATGATAGTCGACTCGCGCTGCATGCTCGGCGGAGGTGAAGCGGATACAGTTCACTTTTATCGATCATAGACGACTCAAGTTGCATGCTTTGTGAAGGTGAAGCGGGTGCAATTCACTTTTATCGATCAGCGAAGACTCGCGCTGCAAGCTCGGCGCAGGCCAAGCTGCACCCGCTTCACTATTATTGACAATAAACGATTCGCGTTGCGCACTCGACGGAAAGTAAACCGGTACTCTCTTGTATTAAACACAGATGACTCGCACTGCGCTCTCGGAGGGGACTAAGCGCGTAAAGTTATATTATATTAGTCATAGAAGACTCGCTCTCTGCGCTCAGCGGGTAAAATAGTCTTTTATCAATCATAGACGACTCGCGCTCGGAAAAGGCAAACGGGTACAATTCTCTGTTATTGCCCGCCGATGGGAGCTAAGCGCGTTAAGTTTTGTTTTATCGATCATGGACGACGCGCTGCGCGCTCGAAGAAGACAAACAGGTACAATTATATTTAATCGGAAACAGACGGGGGCTAAACGCGTTAAGTTCTTTTTTGTCGATTAGAGACGACTCACGATGCGCGCTCGAAGAAGACAAACGGGTACAACTCTCTTTTATCGCTGGATGGGAGCTAAGCGCGTTAAGTTATCTTTTATCAATCGGAGACGACTCGCGTTGCGCGCTCTTTTATCAACCACAGACAGCTTATTTTTTCTCTTTTTATTTACCACAGAGAGCTTACTTTTTTTCGTTTTTAATGATGTGCCACATGATACATTTATTTTAAAATTTGACGGCTCTAATATTAAAAAAATGATTTTGTTGAAAGAAAAAAGCAAGTATTGATTTAATGACGTCGGGTTTCATCTATTAGTTGATTAAAAACCAAAGAACGGCTAAAGCAAAAAATCATGATATAAATGAATTATTTTATTCACAACATAACAACACTCAAATTAATTAAATATTCATGTACCATAATTTTTGTCATAAATCTAGTACGCAACTTTGAATGTCTAAATAAACATTCACAAACAAAAAATTAGAAGCCTCGACTGTTTTCCGCAAACTATTGCCGGGCCGCAAACGACTCCCGGGCCGCAAACTACTCCCGGGCCGCAAACTACTCCCGGGCCGCAAACGACTCCCATTCCAAAAAACGAATTCCGGGCCGCAAATAAATCCTGGGCCGCAAGCGACTCCCAGGTGGCAAACTACTCTCGGGCCGCAAACGACTCCCGGACCGCAAACTACTCCCAGGCCGCAAGCGACTCCCAGGTGGCAAACTACTCCCGGGCCGCAAACGACTCCCGGGTCGAAAACGACTCCCAGGCCGTAAACGAATCCCGAGCTGCAAACGAATTCCGGGCTGCCAACGACTACCGGGCTGCAAACTACTCCCGGGCCGAAAACTACTTCCGGGCCGCAAACAACTCCTGAGCCGAAAACTACTCCCGGGCCGCAAACAACTTCCGGGCCGCAAACGATTCCCGGACCGAATAACGAATTCCGGGCCGCAAACGAATCCCGGGCCGAAAGCGACTCCCGGGTGACAAACTACTCCCGGGCCGCAAACGACTCCCTGGCCGAAAACTACTTCCGGGTCGCAAACGACTCCCGGGTCGAAAACGACTCCCGGGCCGTAAACGAATCCGAGCTGCAAACGAATCCTGGGCTGCCAACGACTACCGGGCTGCAAACTACTTCCGGGCTGAAAACTACTTCCAGGCCGCAAACAACTCCCGCGCCGAAAACTACTCCCGGGCCGCAAACAACTTCCGGGCCGCAAATGACTCCCGGGCCGCAAACGAGCTCCGAGCCGCATAAGAATCTCGGGCTGCAAACGACTCCCGGGCCATAAACGAATCCGAGCTGCAAACGAATCCTGGGCTGCCAACGACTACCGGGCTGCAAACTACTCCCGGGCCGAAAACTACTTCCGGGCCGCAAACAACTCACGAGCCGAAAACTACTCCCGGGCCGCAAACAACTTCCGGGCCGCAAACGATTCCCGGACCGAATAACGAATTCCGGGCCGCAAACGAATCCCGGGCCGCAAGCGACTCCCGGGTGACAAACTACTCCCGGGCCGCAAACGACTCCCTGGCCGAAAACTACTTCCGGGTCGCAAACGACTCCCGGGTCGAAAACGACTCCCGGGCCGTAAACGAATCCGAGCTGCAAACGAATCCTGGGCTGCCAACGACTACCGGGCTGCAAACTACTCCCGGGCCGAAAACTACTTCCGGGCCGCAAACAACTCACGAGCCGAAAACTACTCCCGGGCCGCAAACAACTTCCGGGCCGCAAACGACTCCCGGGCCGCAAACGACCTCCGAGCCGCAAACGAATCCCGGGCCGCAAGCGACTCCCGGGTGACAAACTACTCCCGGGCCGCAAACGACTCCCTGGCTGAAAACTACTTCCAGGCCGCAAACAACTCCCGCGCCGAAAACTACTCCCGGGCCGCAAACAACTTCCGGGCCGCAAATGACTCCCGGGCCGCAAACGAGCTCCGAGCCGCATAAGAATCTCGGGCTGCAAACGACTCCCGGGCCATAAACGAATCCGAGCTGCAAACGAATCCTGGGCT
Organism: Elmis aenea; assembly: GCA_947652605.1. Taxonomy (NCBI): domain Eukaryota; kingdom Metazoa; phylum Arthropoda; class Insecta; order Coleoptera; family Elmidae; genus Elmis; species Elmis aenea. The sequence goes on from OX393583.1 coordinate 17,772,849, forward strand.
GCCAACGACTATCGGGCTGCAAACTACTCCCGGGCCGAAAACTACTTCCGGGCCGCAAACAACTCACGAGCCGAAAACTACTCCCGGGCCGCAAACAACTTCCGGGCCGCAAACGACTCCCGGGCCGCAAACGACCTCCGAGCCGCATATGAATCCCGGGCTGCAAACGACTCCCGGCCCGCTAACGACTCCAGGGCCGCAAACTACTCCCGGGCCACAACCTACTCCCGGACCGCAAACGACACCCGAGTCGCAAACGACTTCCGAGCTGCAAACTACTCCCGGGCCTCAAACTACTTCAGGGCCGCAAACTACTCCAGGGCCGCTAACGACTTCAGGGCCGCTAACGACTCCCGGGCCGCAAACAACTCCTGGGCTACAAACTACTCCCGGTCCACAAACTGCTTCCGGGCCGCAAACTGCTCCCGGGCCGCTAACGACTCCCGGGCCGCATACTACTACAGTTGAAAATACTTTTATTGTGTATCAAAAATAGCGTTTGAATCAACTTTCTATCTCAAACCGTTAAGCGACAATCGACCGATCCCGCACTAATGACTCACTCTGTATATTTAAAAATATTTTCATTGAGTTCGGAAGAAAAAACTGTAAGAAATATCGTTTGAATCAACTTTCTATCTCAAACCGTTAAGCGACAATCGACCGATCCCGCACTAATGACTCACCCTGTATATTTGAAATTATTTTTATCGTGTTCGGAAGAAAAAACTGTATCAAATAGCGCTTGAATCAACTTTCTATCTCAAACCGTTAAGCGACAATCGACCGATCCCGCACTAATAGCTCACCCTGTATATTTAAAAATATTTTTATCGTGTTCGGAAGAAAAAACTGTATCAAATAGCGTTTGAATCAACTTTCTATCTCAAACCCTTAAGCGACAATCGACCGATCCCGCACTAATGACTTACTCTGTATATTCAAAAATATTTTTACTGTGTTCGGAAGAAAAAACTGCAAGAAATATGGTTTGAATCAACTTTCTATCTCAAACCGTTAAGCGACAATCGACCGATCCCGCACTTATGACTCACCCTGTATATTTGAAAATATTTTTATCGTGTTCGGAAGAAAAAACTGTATCAAATAGCATTTGAATCAACTTTCTATCTCAAACCGTTAAGCGACAATCGACCGATCCCGCACTAATGACTCACTCTGTATATTTAAAAATATTTTCATCGTGTTCGGAAGAAAAAACTGTAAGAAATATCGTTTGAATCAACTTTCTATCTCAAATCGTTAAGCGACAATCGACCGATCCCGCACTAATGACCCACTCTGTATATTTAAAAATATTTTCATCGAGTTCGGAAGAAAAAACTGTAAGAAATATCGTTTGAATCAACTTTCTATCTCAAACCGTTAAGCGACAATCGACCGATCCCGCACTAATGACTCACCCTGTATATTTGAAATTATTTTTATCGTGTTCGGAAGAAAAAACTGTATCAAATAGCGTTTGAATCAACTTTCTATCTCAAACCGTTAAGCGACAATCGACCGATCCCGCACTAATAGCTCACCCTGTATATTTAAAAATATTTTTATCGTGTTCGGAAGAAAAAACTGTATCAAATAGCGTTTGAATCAACTTTCTATCTCAAACCCTTAAGCGACAATCGACCGATCCCGCACTAATGACTCACCCTGTATATTCAAAAATATTTTTACTGTGTTCGGAAGAAAAAACTGCAAGAAATATGGTTTGAATCAACTTTCTATCTCAAACCGTCAAGCGACAATCGACCGATCCCGCACTTATGACTCACCCTGTATATTTAAAAATATTTTTATCGTGTTCGGAAGAAAAAACTGTATCAAATAGCATTTGAATCAACTTTCTATCTCAAACCGTTAAGCGACAATCGACCGATCCCGCACTAATGACTCACTCTGTATATTTAAAAATATTTTCATCGTGTTCGGAAGAAAAAACTGTAAGAAATATCGTTTGAATCAACTTTCTATCTCAAACCGTTAAGCGACAATCGACCGATCCCGCACTAATGACTCACCCTGTATATTTGAAATTATTTTTATCGTGTTCGGAAGAAAAAACTGTATCAAATAGCGTTTGAATCAACTTTCTATCTCAAACCGTTAAGCGACAATTGACCGATCCAGCACTAATGGCTCACCCTGTATATTTAAAAATATTTTTATCGTGTTCGGAAGAAAAAACTGTATCAAATAGCGTTTGAATCAACTTTCTATCTCAAACCCTTAAGCGACAATAGACCGATCCCGCACTAATGACTTACCCTGTATATTCGAAAATATTTTTATTGTGTTCGGAAGAAAAAACTGCAAGAAATATCGTTTGAATCAACTTTCTATCTCAAACCGTTAAGCGACAATCGACCGATCCCGCACTAATGACTCACCCTGTATATTTGAAATTATTTTTATCGTGTTCGGAAGAAAAAACTGTATCAAATAGCGTTTGAATCAACTTTCTATCTCAAACCGTTAAGCGACAATCGACCGATCCCGCACTAATAGCTCACCCTGTATATTTAAAAATATTTTTATCGTGTTCGGAAGAAAAAACTGTATCAAATAGCGTTTAAATCAACTTTCTATCTCAAACCCTTAAGCGACAATCGACCGATCCCGCACTAATGACTCACCCTGTATATTCAAAAATATTTTTACTGTGTTCGGAAGAAAAAACTGCAAGAAATATGGTTTGAATCAACTTTCTATCTCAAACCGTTAAGCGACAATCGACCGATCCCGCACTTATGACTCACCCTGTATATTTGAAAATATTTTTATCGTGTTCGGAAGAAAAAACTGTATCAAATAGCGTTTGAATCAACTTTCTATCTCAAACCGTTAAGCGACAATCGACCGATCCCGCACTAATGACTCACTCTGTATATTTAAAAATATTTTCATCGTGTTCGGAAGAAAAAACTGTAAGAAATATCGTTTGAATCAACTTTCTATCTCAAACCGTTAAGCGACAATCGACCGATCCCGCACTAATGACTCACCCTGTATATTTGAAATTATTTTTATCGTGTTCGGAAGAAAAAACTGTATCAAATAGCGTTTGAATCAACTTTCTATCTCAAACCGTTAAGCGACAATTGACCGATCCAGCACTAATGGCTCACCCTGTATATTTAAAAATATTTTTATCGTGTTCGGAAGAAAAAACTGTATCAAATAGCGTTTGAATCAACTTTCTATCTCAAACCCTTAAGCGACAATAGACCGATCCCGCACTAATGACTCACCCTATATATTCGAAAATATTTTTATTGTGTTCGGAAGAAAAAACTGCAAGAAATATCGTTTGAATCAACTTTCTATCTCAAACCGTTAAGCGACAATCAACCGATCCCGCACTTATGACTCAACCTGTATATTTGAAAATATTTTTATCGTGTTCGGAAGAAAAAACTGTATCAAATAGCGTTTGAATCAACTTTCGATCTCAAACCGTTGAGCAACAATCGACCGATTCCGCACTCATGACTCACTCTGTATATTTGAAAATATTTTTATCGTGTTCGGAAGAAAAAACTGTAAGAAATATCGTTTGAATCAACTTTCTATCCCAAACCGTTAAGCGACAATCGACCAATCCCGCACTAATGACTCACCCTGTATATTTGAAAATATTTTTATCGTGTTCGGAAGAAAAAACTGTATCAAATAGCATTTGAATCAACTTTCTATCTAAAACCGTTAAGCGACAATCGACCGATCCCGCACTTATGACTCACCCTGTATATTTGAAAATATTTTTATCGTGTTCGGAAGAAAAAACTGTATCAAATAGCGTTTGAATCAACTCTCTATCTCAAACCGTTAAGCGACAATCGACCGATCCCGCACTTATGACTCACTGTATATTTGAAAATATTTTTATCGTGTTAGGAAGAAAAAACTGTATCAAATAGCGTTTGAATCAACTTTCTATCTCAAACCGTTAAGCGACAATCGACCGATCCCGCACTTATGACTCACCCTGTATAATTGAAAATATTTTTATCGTGTTCGGAAGAAAAAACTGCAAGAAATATTGTTTGAATCAACTTTCTATCTCAAACCGTTAAGCGACAATCGACCGATCCCGCACTTATGACTCAACCTGTATATTTGAAAATATTTTTATCGTGTTCGGAAGAAAAAACTGTATCAAATAGCGTTTGAATCAACTTTCGATCTCAAACCGTTAAGCGACAATCGACCGATCCCGCACTTATGACTCACCCTGTATATTTAAAAATATTTTTATCGTGTTCGGAAGAAAAAACTGTAAGAAATATCGTTTGAATCAACTTTCTATCTCAAACCGTTAAGCGACAATCGACCGATTCCGCACTAATGACTCACCCTGTATATTTGAAAATATTTTTATCGTGTTCGGAACAAAAAACTGTATCAAATAGCATTTGAATCAACTTTCTATCTCAAACCGTTAAGCGACAATCGACCGATCCCGCACTTATGACTCACCCTGTATATTTGAAAATATTTTTATCGTGTTCGGAAGAAAAAACTGTATCAAATAGCGTTTGAATCAACTCTCTATCTCAAACCGTTAAGCGACAATCGACCAATCCCGCACTTATGACTCACTGTATATTTGAAAATATTTTTATCGTGTTCGGAAGAAAAAACTGCAAGAAATATCGTTTGAATCAACTTTCTATCTCAAACCGTTAAGCGACAATCGACCGATCCCGCACTTATGACACCCTGTATATTTGAAAATATTTTTATCGTGTTCGGAAGAAAAAACTATCAAATAGCGTTTGAATCAACTTTCTATCTCAAACCGTTAAGCGACAATCGACCGATCCCGCACTTATGACTCACCCTGTATATTTGAAAATATTTTTATCGTGTTCGGAAGAAAAAACTGCAAGAAATATCGTTTGAATCAACTTTCTATCTCAAACCGTTAAGCGACAATCGACCGATCCCGCACTTATGACTCAACCTGTATATTTGAAAATATTTTTATCGTGTTCGGAAGAAAAAACTGTATCAAATAGCGTTTGAATCAACTTTCGATCTCAAACCGTTAAGCGACAATCGACCGATTCCGCACTAATGACTCACTCTGTATATTTGAAAATATTTTTATCGTGTTCGGAAGAAAAAACTGTAAGAAATATCGTTTGAATCAACTTTCTATCCCAAACCGTTAAGCGACAATCGACCGATCCCGCACTAATGACTCACCCTGTATATTTGAAAATATTTTTATCGTGTTCGGAAGAAAAAACTGCAAGAACTATCGTTTGAATCAACTTTCTATCTCAAACCGTTAAGCGACAATCGACCGATCCCGCACTTATGACACCCTGTATATTTGAAAATATTTTTATCGTGTTCGGAAGAAAAAACTGTATCAAATAGCGTTTGAATCAACTTTCTATCTCAAACCGTTAAGCGACAATCGACCGATCCCGCACTTATGACTCACCCTGTATATTTGAAAATATTGTTATCGTGTTCGGAAGAAAAAACTGCAAGAAATATCGTTTGAATCAACTTTCTATCCCAAACCGTTAAGCGACAATCGACCGATCCCGCACTAATGACTCACCCTGTATATTTGAAAATATTTTTATCGTGTTCGGAAGAAAAAACTGCAAAAAATATCTTTTGAATCAACTTCCTATCTCAAACCGTTAAGCGACAATCGACCGATCTCGCACTTATGACACCCTGTATATTTGAAAATATTTTTATCGCGTTCGGAAGAAAAAACTGTATCAAATAGCGTTTGAATCAACTTTCGATCTCAAACCGTTAAGCGACAATCGACCGATTCCGCACTAATGACTCACTCTGTATATTTGAAAATATTTTTATCGTGTTCGGAAGAAAAAACTGTAAGAAATATCGTTTGAATCAACTTTCTATCCCAAACCGTTAAGCGACAATCGACCGATCCCGCACTAATGACTCACCCTGTATATTTAAAAATATTTTTATCGTGTTCGGAAAAAAAACTGTATCAAATAGCATTTGAATCAACTTTCGATCTCAAACCGTTAAGCGACAATCGACCGATCCCGCACTTATGACTCACCCTGTATATTTGAAAATATTTTTAACGTGTTCGGAAGAAAAAACTGTATCAAATAGCGTTTGAATCAACTCTCTATCTCAAACCGTTAAGCGACAATCGACCGATCCCGCACTTATGACTCACCCTGTATATTTGAAAATATTTTTAACGTGTTCGGAAGAAAAAACTGTATCAAATATCGTTTGAATCAACTTTCTATCCCAAACCGTTAAGCGACAATCGACCGATCCCGCACTAATGACTCACCCTGTATATTTGAAAATATTTTTATCGTGTTCGGAAGAAAAAACTGCAAGAAATATCGTTTGAATCAACTTTCTATCTCAAACCGTTAAGCGACAATCGACCGATCCCGCACTTATGACACCCTGTATATTTGAAAATATTTTTATCGCGTTCGGAAGAAAAAACTGTATCAAATAGCGTTTGAATCAACTTTCGATCTCAAACCGTTAAGCGACAATCGACCGATCCCGCACTTATGACTCACCCTGTATATTTGAAAATATTTTTAACGTGTTCGGAAGAAAAAACTGTATCAAATAGCGTTTGAATCAACTCTCTATCTCAAACCGTTAAGCGACAATCGACCGATCCCGCACTTATGACTCACTGTATATTTGAAAATATTTTTATCGTGTTAGGAAGAAAAAACTGTATCAAATAGCGTTTGAATCAACTTTCGATCTCAAACCTTTAAGCGACAATCGACCGATCCCGCACTTATGACTCACCCTGTATAATTGAAAATATTTTTATCGTGTTCGGAAGAAAAAACTGTATCAAATAGCGTTTGAATCAACTTTCGATCTCAAACCGTTAAGCGACAATCGACCGATCCCGCACTTATGACTCACCCTGTATATTTAAAAATATTTTTATCGTGTTCGGAAGAAAAAACTGTAAGAAATATCGTTTGAATCAACTTTCTATCTCAAACCGTTAAGCGACAATCGACCGATTCCGCACTAATGACTCACCCTGTATATTTGAAAATATTTTTATCGTGTTCGGAACAAAAAACTGTATCAAATAGCATTTGAATCAACTTTCTATCTCAAACCGTTAAGCGACAATCGACCGATCCCGCACTTATGACTCACCCTGTATATTTGAAAATATTTTTACCGTGTTCGGAAGAAAAAACTGTATCAAATAGCGTTTGAATCAACTCTCTATCTCAAACCGTTAAGCGACAATCGACCAATCCCGCACTTATGACTCACTGTATATTTGAAAATATTTTTATCGTGTTCGGAAGAAAAAACTGCAAGAAATATCGTTTGAATCAACTTTCTATCTCAAACCGTTAAGCGACAATCGACCGATCCCGCACTTATGACACCCTGTATATTTGAAAATATTTTTATCGTGTTCGGAAGAAAAAACTGTATCAAATAGCATTTGAATCAACTTTCTATCTCAAACCGTTAAGCGACAATCGACCGATCCGGCACTTATGACTCACCCTGTATATTTGAAAATATTTTTATCGTGTTCGGAAGAAAAAACTGCAAGAAATATCGTTTGAAACAACTTTCTATCTCAAACCGTTAAGCGACAATCGACCGATCCCGCACTTATGACTCAACCTGTATATTTGAAAATATTTTTATCGTGTTCGGAAGAAAAAACTGTATCAAATAGCGTTTGAATCAACTTTCGATCTCAAACCGTTAAGCGACAATCGACCGATTCCGCACTAATGACTCACTCTGTATATTTGAAAATATTTTTATCGTGTTCGGAAGAAAAAACTGTAAGAAATATCGTTTGAATCAACTTTCTATCCCAAACCGTTAAGCGACAATCGACCGATCCCGCACTAATGACTCACCCTGTATATTTGAAAATATTTTTATCGTGTTCGGAAGAAAAAACTGCAAGAAATATCGTTTGAATCAACTTTCTATCTCAAACCGTTAAGCGACAATCGACCGATCCCGCACTTATGACACCCTGTATATTTGAAAATATTTTTATCGTGTTCGGAAGAAAAAACTGTATCAAATAGCGTTTGAATCAACTTTCTATCTCAAACCGTTAAGCGACAATCGACCGATCCCGCACTTATGACTCACCCTGTATATTTGAAAATATTGTTATCGTGTTCGGAAGAAAAAACTGCAAGAAATATCGTTTGAATCAACTTTCTATCCCAAACCGTTAAGCGACAATCGACCGATCCCGCACTAATGACTCACCCTGTATATTTGAAAATATTTTTATCGTGTTCGGAAGAAAAAACTGCAAAAAATATCGTTTGAATCAACTTCCTATCTCAAACCGTTAAGCGACAATCGACCGATCTCGCACTTATGACACCCTGTATATTTGAAAATATTTTTATCGTGTTCGGAAGAAAAAACTGTATCAAATAGCGTTTGAATCAACTTTCGATCTCAAACCGTTAAGCGACAATCGACCGATTCCGCACTAATGACTCACTCTGTATATTTGAAAATATTTTTATCGTGTTCGGAAGAAAAAACTGTAAGAAATATCGTTTGAATCAACTTTCTATCCCAAACCGTTAAGCGACAATCGACCGATCCCGCACTAATGACTCACCCTGTATATTTAAAAATATTTTTATCGTGTTCGGAAGAAAAAACTGTATCAAATAGCATTTGAATCAACTTTCTATCTCAAACCGTTAAGCGACAATCGACCGATTCCGCACTAATGACTCACTCTGTATATTTAAAAATATTTTTATCGTGTTCGGAAGAAAAAACTGTAAGAAATATCGTTTGAATCAACTTTCTATCTCTAACCGTTAAGCGACAATCGACCGATTCCGCACTAATGACTCACCCTGTATATTTGAAAATATTTTTATCGTGTTCGGAAGAAAAAACTGTATCAAATAGCATTTGAATCAACTTTCTATCTCAAACCGTTAAGCGGCAATCGACCGATCCCGCACTAATGGCTCACCCTGTATATTTGAAATTATTTTTATCGTGTTCGGAAGAAAAAACTGTATCAAATAGCGTTTGAATCAACTTTCTATCTCAAACCGTTAAGCGACAATCGACCGATCCCGCACTAATAGCTCACCCTGTATATTTAAAAATATTTTTATCGTGTTCGGAAGAAAAAACTGTATCAAATAGCGTTTGAATCAACTTTCTATCTCAAACCCTTAAGCGACAATCGACCGATCCCGCACTAATGACTCACCCTGTATATTCAAAAATATTTTTACTGTGTTCGGAAGAAAAAACTGCAAGAAATATGGTTTGAATCAACTTTCTATCTCAAACCGTTAAGCGACAATCGACCGATCCCGCACTAATGACTCACCCTGTATATTCGAAAATATTTTTACTGTGTTCGGAAGAAAAAACTGCAAGAAATATGGTTTGAATCAACTTTCTATCTCAAACCGTTAAGCGACAATCGACCGATCCCGCACTTATGACTCACCCTGTATATTTGAAAATATTTTTATCGTGTTCGGAAGAAAAAACTGTATCAAATAGCATTTGAATCAACTTTCTATCTCAAACCGTTAAGCGACAATCGACCGATCCCGCACTAATGACTCACTCTGTATATTTAAAAATATTTTCATCGTGTTCGGAAGAAAAAACTGTAAGAAATATCGTTTGAATCAACTTTCTATCTCAAACCGTTAAGCGACAATCGACCGATCCCGCACTAATGACTCACCCTGTATATTTGAAATTATTTTTATCGTGTTCGGAAGAAAAAACTGTATCAAATAGCGTTTGAATCAACTTTCTATCTCAAACCGTTAAGCGACAATCGACCGATCCCGCACTAATAGCTCACCCTGTATATTTAAAAATATTTTTATCGTGTTCGGAAGAAAAAACTGTATCAAATAGCGTTTGAATCAACTTTCTATCTCAAACCCTTAAGCGACAATCGACCGATCCCGCACTAATGACTCACCCTGTATATTCAAAAATATTTTTACTGTGTTCGGAAGAAAAAACTGCAAGAAATATGGTTTGAATCAACTTTCTATCTCAAACCGTTAAGCGACAATCGACCGATCCCGCACTAATGACTCACCCTGTATATTTGAAAATATTTTTATCGTGTTCGGAAGAAAAAACTGCAAAAAATATCGTTTGAATCAACTTCCTATCTCAAACCGTTAAGCGACAATCGACCGATCTCGCACTTATGACACCCTGTATATTTGAAAATATTTTTATCGTGTTCGGAAGAAAAAACTGTATCAAATAGCGTTTGAATCAACTTTCGATCTCAAACCGTTAAGCGACAATCGACCGATTCCGCACTAATGACTCACTCTGTATATTTGAAAATATTTTTATCGTGTTCGGAAGAAAAAACTGTAAGAAATATCGTTTGAATCAACTTTCTATCCCAAACCGTTAAGCGACAATCGACCGATCCCGCACTAATGACTCACCCTGTATATTTAAAAATATTTTTATCGTGTTCGGAAGAAAAAACTGTATCAAATAGCATTTGAATCAACTTTCTATCTCAAACCGTTAAGCGACAATCGACCGATCCCGCACTTATGACTCACCCTGTATATTTGAAAATATGTTTAACGTGTTCGGAAGAAAAAACTGTATCAAATAGCGTTTGAATCAACTCTCTATCTCAAACCGTTAAGCGACAATCGACCGATCCCGCACTTATGACTCACCCTGTATATTTGAAAATATTTTTATCGTGTTTGGAAGAAAAAACTGCAAGAAATATCGTTTGAATCAACTTTCTATCTCAAACCGTTAAGCGACAATCGACCGATCCCGCACTTATGACTCAACCTGTATATTTGAAAATATTTTTATCGTGTTCGGAAGAAAAAACTGTATCAAATAGCGTTTGAATCAACTTTCGATCTCAAACCGTTAAGCGACAATCGACCGATTCCGCACTAATGACTCACTCTGTATATTTAAAAATATTTTTATCGTGTTCGGAAGAAAAAACTGTAAGAAATATCGTTTGAATCAACTTTCTATCTCTAACCGTTAAGCGACAATCGACCGATTCCGCACTAATGACTCACCCTGTATATTTGAAAATATTTTTATCGTGTTCGGAAGAAAAAACTGTATCAAATAGCATTTGAATCAACTTTCTATCTCAAACCGTTAAGCGGCAATCGACCGATCCCGCACTAATGGCTCACCCTGTATATTTGAAATTATTTTTATCGTGTTCGGAAGAAAAAACTGTATCAAATAGCGTTTGAATCAACTTTCTATCTCAAACCGTTAAGCGACAATCGACCGATCCCGCACTAATAGCTCACCCTGTATATTTAAAAATATTTTTATCGTGTTCGGAAGAAAAAACTGTATCAAATAGCGTTTGAATCAACTTTCTATCTTAAACCCTTAAGCGACAATCGACCGATCCCGCACTAATGACTCACCCTGTATATTCAAAAATATTTTTACTGTGTTCGGAAGAAAAAACTGCAAGAAATATGGTTTGAATCAACTTTCTATCTCAAACCGTTAAGCGACAATCGACCGATCCCGCACTTATGACTCACCCTGTATATTTGAAAATATTTTTATCGTGTTCGGAAGAAAAAACTGTATCAAATAGCATTTGAATCAACTTTCTATCTCAAACCGTTAAGCGACAATCGACCGATCCCGCACTAATGACTCACTCTGTATATTTAAAAATATTTTCATCGTGTTCGGAAGAAAAAACTGTAAGAAATATCGTTTGAATCAACTTTCTATCTCAAACCGTTAAGCGACAATCGACCGATCCCGCACTAATGACTCACCCTGTATATTTGAAATTATTTTTATCGTGTTCGGAAGAAAAAACTGTATCAAATAGCGTTTGAATCAACTTTCTATCTCAAACCGTTAAGCGACAATTGACCGATCCAGCACTAATGGCTCACCCTGTATATTTAAAAATATTTTTATCGTGTTCGGAAAAAAAAACTGTATCAAATAGCGTTTGAATCAACTTTCTATCTCAAACCCTTAAGCGACAATAGACCGATCCCGCACTAATGACTCACCCTGTATATTCGAAAATATTTTTATTGTGTTCGGAAGAAAAAACTGCAAGAAATATCGTTTGAATCAACTTTCTATCTCAAACCGTTAAGCGACAATCAACCGATCCCGCACTTATGACTCAACCTGTATATTTGAAAATATTTTTATCGTGTTCGGAAGAAAAAACTGTATCAAATAGCGTTTGAATCAACTTTCGATCTCAAACCGTTAAGCGGCAATCGACCGATTCCGCACTCATGACTCACTCTGTATATTTGAAAATATTTTTATCGTGTTCGGAAGAAAAAACTGTAAGAAATATCGTTTAAATCATATTTCTATCCCAAACCGTTAAGCGACAATCGACCGATCCCGCACTAATGACTCACCCTGTATATTTGAAAATATTTTTATCGTGTTCGGAAGAAAAAACTGTATCAAATAGCATTTGAATCAACTTTCTATCTAAAACCGTTAAGCGACAATCGACCGATCCCGCACTTATGACTCACCCTGTATATTTGAAAATATTTTTATCGTGTTCGGAAGAAAAAACTGTATCAAATAGCGTTTGAATCAACTCTCTATCTCAAACCGTTAAGCGACAATCGACCGATCCCGCACTTATGACTCACTGTATATTTGAAAATATTTTTATCGTGCTAGGAAGAAAAAACTGTATCAAATAGCGTTTGAATCAACTTTCTATCTCAAACCGTTAAGCGACAATCGACCGATCCCGCACTTATGACTCACCCTGTATAATTGAAAATATTTTTATCGTGTTCGGAAGAAAAAACTGCAAGAAATATTGTTTGAATCAACTTTCTATCTCAAACCGTTAAGCGACAATCGACCGATCTCGCACTTATGACACCCTGTATATTTGAAAATATTTTTATCGTGTTCGGAAGAAAAAACTGTATCAAATAGCGTTTGAATCAACTTTCGATCTCAAACCGTTAAGCGACAATCGACCGATCCCGCACTAATGACTCACCCTGTATATTTGAAAATATTTTTATCGTGTTCGGAAGAAAAAACTGCAAGAAATATCGTTTGAATCAACTTTCTATCTCAAACCGTTAAGCGACAATCGACCGATCCCGCACTTATGACACCCTGTATATTTGAAAATATTTTTATCGTGTTCGGAAGAAAAAACTGTATCAAATAGCGTTTGAATCAACTTTCTATCTCAAACCGTTAAGCGACAATCGACCGATCCCGCACTTATGACTCACCCTGTATATTTGAAAATATTTTTATCGTGTTCGGAAGAAAAAACTGCAAGAAATATCGTTTGAATCAACTTTCTATCCCAAACCGTTAAGCGACAATCGACCGATCCCGCACTAATGACTCACCCTGTATATTTGAAAATATTTTTATCGTGTTCGGAAGAAAAAACTGCAAAAAATATCGTTTGAATCAACTTCCTATCTCAAACCGTTAAGCGACAATCGACCGATCTCGCACTTATGACACCCTGTATATTTGAAAATATTTTTATCGTGTTCGGAAGAAAAAACTGTATCAAATAGCGTTTGAATCAACTTTCGATCTCAAACCGTTAAGCGACAATCGACCGATTCCGCACTAATGACTCACTCTGTATATTTGAAAATATTTTTATCGTGTTCGGAAGAAAAAACTGTAAGAAATATCGTTTGAATCAACTTTCTATCCCAAACCGTTAAGCGACAATCGACCGATCCTGCACTAATGACTCACCCTGTATATTTAAAAATATTTTTATCGTGTTCGGAAGAAAAAACTGTATCAAATAGCATTTGAATCAACTTTCTATCTCAAACCGTTAAGCGACAATCGACCGATCCCGCACTTATGACTCACCCTGTATATTTGAAAATATTTTTAACGTGTTCGGAAGAAAAAACTGTATCAAATAGCGTTTGAATCAACTCTCTATCTCAAACCGTTAAGCGACAATCGACCGATCCCGCACTTATGACTCACTGTATATTTGAAAATATTTTTATCGTGTTAGGAAGAAAAAACTGTATCAAATAGCGTTTGAATCAACTTTCTATCTCAAACCGTTAAGCGACAATCGACCGATCCCGCACTTATGACTCACCCTGTATATTTGAAAATATTGTTATCGTGTTCGGAAGAAAAAACTGCAAGAAATATCGTTTGAATCAACTTTCTATCCCAAACCGTTAAGCGACAATCGACCGATCCCGCACTAATGACTCACCCTGTATATTTGAAAATATTTTTATCGTGTTCGGAAGAAAAAACTGCAAAAAATATCGTTTGAATCAACTTCCTATCTCAAACCGTTAAGCGACAATCGACCGATCTCGCACTTATGACACCCTGTATATTTGAAAATATTTTTATCGTGTTCGGAAGAAAAAACTGTATCAAATAGCGTTTGAATCAACTTTCGATCTCAAACCGTTAAGCGACAATCGACCGATTCCGCACTAATGACTCACTCTGTATATTTGAAAATATTTTTATCGTGTTCGGAAGAAAAAACTGTAAGAAATATCGTTTGAATCAACTTTCTATCCCAAACCGTTAAGCGACAATCGACCGATCCCGCACTAATGACTCACCCTGTATATTTAAAAATATTTTTATCGTGTTCGGAAGAAAAAACTGTATCAAATAGCATTTGAATCAACTTTCTATCTCAAACCGTTAAGCGACAATCGACCGATTCCGCACTAATGACTCACTCTGTATATTTAAAAATATTTTTATCGTGTTCGGAAGAAAAAACTGTAAGAAATATCGTTTGAATCAACTTTCTATCTCTAACCGTTAAGCGACAATCGACCGATTCCGCACTAATGACTCACCCTGTATATTTGAAAATATTTTTATCGTGTTCGGAAGAAAAAACTGTATCAAATAGCATTTGAATCAACTTTCTATCTCAAACCGTTAAGCGGCAATCGACCGATCCCGCACTAATGGCTCACCCTGTATATTTGAAATTATTTTTATCGTGTTCGGAAGAAAAAACTGTATCAAATAGCGTTTGAATCAACTTTCTATCTCAAACCGTTAAGCGACAATCGACCGATCCCGCACTAATAGCTCACCCTGTATATTTAAAAATATTTTTATCGTGTTCGGAAGAAAAAACTGTATCAAATAGCGTTTGAATCAACTTTCTATCTCAAACCCTTAAGCGACAATCGACCGATCCCGCACTAATGACTCACCCTGTATATTCAAAAATATTTTTACTGTGTTCGGAAGAAAAAACTGCAAGAAATATGGTTTGAATCAACTTTCTATCTCAAACCGTTAAGCGACAATCGACCGATCCCGCACTAATGACTCACCCTGTATATTCGAAAATATTTTTACTGTGTTCGGAAGAAAAAACTGCAAGAAATATGGTTTGAATCAACTTTCTATCTCAAACCGTTAAGCGACAATCGACCGATCCCGCACTTATGACTCACCCTGTATATTTGAAAATATTTTTATCGTGTTCGGAAGAAAAAACTGTATCAAATAGCATTTGAATCAACTTTCTATCTCAAACCGTTAAGCGACAATCGACCGATCCCGCACTAATGACTCACTCTGTATATTTAAAAATATTTTCATCGTGTTCGGAAGAAAAAACTGTAAGAAATATCGTTTGAATCAACTTTCTATCTCAAACCGTTAAGCGACAATCGACCGATCCCGCACTAATGACTCACCCTGTATATTTGAAATTATTTTTATCGTGTTCGGAAGAAAAAACTGTATCAAATAGCGTTTGAATCAACTTTCTATCTCAAACCGTTAAGCGACAATCGACCGATCCCGCACTAATAGCTCACCCTGTATATTTAAAAATATTTTTATCGTGTTCGGAAGAAAAAACTGTATCAAATAGCGTTTGAATCAACTTTCTATCTCAAACCCTTAAGCGACAATCGACCGATCCCGCACTAATGACTCACCCTGTATATTCAAAAATATTTTTACTGTGTTCGGAAGAAAAAACTGCAAGAAATATGGTTTGAATCAACTTTCTATCTCAAACCGTTAAGCGACAATCGACCGATCCCGCACTAATGACTCACCCTGTATATTTGAAAATATTTTTATCGTGTTCGGAAGAAAAAACTGCAAAAAATATCGTTTGAATCAACTTCCTATCTCAAACCGTTAAGCGACAATCGACCGATCTCGCACTTATGACACCCTGTATATTTGAAAATATTTTTATCGTGTTCGGAAGAAAAAACTGTATCAAATAGCGTTTGAATCAACTTTCGATCTCAAACCGTTAAGCGACAATCGACCGATTCCGCACTAATGACTCACTCTGTATATTTGAAAATATTTTTATCGTGTTCGGAAGAAAAAACTGTAAGAAATATCGTTTGAATCAACTTTCTATCCCAAACCGTTAAGCGACAATCGACCGATCCCGCACTAATGACTCACCCTGTATATTTAAAAATATTTTTATCGTGTTCGGAAGAAAAAACTGTATCAAATAGCATTTGAATCAACTTTCTATCTCAAACCGTTAAGCGACAATCGACCGATCCCGCACTTATGACTCACCCTGTATATTTGAAAATATGTTTAACGTGTTCGGAAGAAAAAACTGTATCAAATAGCGTTTGAATCAACTCTCTATCTCAAACCGTTAAGCGACAATCGACCGATCCCGCACTTATGACTCACCCTGTATATTTGAAAATATTTTTATCGTGTTTGGAAGAAAAAACTGCAAGAAATATCGTTTGAATCAACTTTCTATCTCAAACCGTTAAGCGACAATCGACCGATCCCGCACTTATGACTCAACCTGTATATTTGAAAATATTTTTATCGTGTTCGGAAGAAAAAACTGTATCAAATAGCGTTTGAATCAACTTTCGATCTCAAACCGTTAAGCGACAATCGACCGATTCCGCACTAATGACTCACTCTGTATATTTAAAAATATTTTTATCGTGTTCGGAAGAAAAAACTGTAAGAAATATCGTTTGAATCAACTTTCTATCTCTAACCGTTAAGCGACAATCGACCGATTCCGCACTAATGACTCACCCTGTATATTTGAAAATATTTTTATCGTGTTCGGAAGAAAAAACTGTATCAAATAGCATTTGAATCAACTTTCTATCTCAAACCGTTAAGCGGCAATCGACCGATCCCGCACTAATGGCTCACCCTGTATATTTGAAATTATTTTTATCGTGTTCGGAAGAAAAAACTGTATCAAATAGCGTTTGAATCAACTTTCTATCTCAAACCGTTAAGCGACAATCGACCGATCCCGCACTAATAGCTCACCCTGTATATTTAAAAATATTTTTATCGTGTTCGGAAGAAAAAACTGTATCAAATAGCGTTTGAATCAACTTTCTATCTTAAACCCTTAAGCGACAATCGACCGATCCCGCACTAATGACTCACCCTGTATATTCAAAAATATTTTTACTGTGTTCGGAAGAAAAAACTGCAAGAAATATGGTTTGAATCAACTTTCTATCTCAAACCGTTAAGCGACAATCGACCGATCCCGCACTTATGACTCACCCTGTATATTTGAAAATATTTTTATCGTGTTCGGAAGAAAAAACTGTATCAAATAGCATTTGAATCAACTTTCTATCTCAAACCGTTAAGCGACAATCGACCGATCCCGCACTAATGACTCACTCTGTATATTTAAAAATATTTTCATCGTGTTCGGAAGAAAAAACTGTAAGAAATATCGTTTGAATCAACTTTCTATCTCAAACCGTTAAGCGACAATCGACCGATCCCGCACTAATGACTCACCCTGTATATTTGAAATTATTTTTATCGTGTTCGGAAGAAAAAACTGTATCAAATAGCGTTTGAATCAACTTTCTATCTCAAACCGTTAAGCGACAATTGACCGATCCAGCACTAATGGCTCACCCTGTATATTTAAAAATATTTTTATCGTGTTCGGAAAAAAAAACTGTATCAAATAGCGTTTGAATCAACTTTCTATCTCAAACCCTTAAGCGACAATAGACCGATCCCGCACTAATGACTCACCCTGTATATTCGAAAATATTTTTATTGTGTTCGGAAGAAAAAACTGCAAGAAATATCGTTTGAATCAACTTTCTATCTCAAACCGTTAAGCGACAATCAACCGATCCCGCACTTATGACTCAACCTGTATATTTGAAAATATTTTTATCGTGTTCGGAAGAAAAAACTGTATCAAATAGCGTTTGAATCAACTTTCGATCTCAAACCGTTAAGCGGCAATCGACCGATTCCGCACTCATGACTCACTCTGTATATTTGAAAATATTTTTATCGTGTTCGGAAGAAAAAACTGTAAGAAATATCGTTTAAATCATATTTCTATCCCAAACCGTTAAGCGACAATCGACCGATCCCGCACTAATGACTCACCCTGTATATTTGAAAATATTTTTATCGTGTTCGGAAGAAAAAACTGTATCAAATAGCATTTGAATCAACTTTCTATCTAAAACCGTTAAGCGACAATCGACCGATCCCGCACTTATGACTCACCCTGTATATTTGAAAATATTTTTATCGTGTTCGGAAGAAAAAACTGTATCAAATAGCGTTTGAATCAACTCTCTATCTCAAACCGTTAAGCGACAATCGACCGATCCCGCACTTATGACTCACTGTATATTTGAAAATATTTTTATCGTGCTAGGAAGAAAAAACTGTATCAAATAGCGTTTGAATCAACTTTCTATCTCAAACCGTTAAGCGACAATCGACCGATCCCGCACTTATGACTCACCCTGTATAATTGAAAATATTTTTATCGTGTTCGGAAGAAAAAACTGCAAGAAATATTGTTTGAATCAACTTTCTATCTCAAACCGTTAAGCGACAATCGACCGATCTCGCACTTATGACACCCTGTATATTTGAAAATATTTTTATCGTGTTCGGAAGAAAAAACTGTATCAAATAGCGTTTGAATCAACTTTCGATCTCAAACCGTTAAGCGACAATCGACCGATCCCGCACTAATGACTCACCCTGTATATTTGAAAATATTTTTATCGTGTTCGGAAGAAAAAACTGCAAGAAATATCGTTTGAATCAACTTTCTATCTCAAACCGTTAAGCGACAATCGACCGATCCCGCACTTATGACACCCTGTATATTTGAAAATATTTTTATCGTGTTCGGAAGAAAAAACTGTATCAAATAGCGTTTGAATCAACTTTCTATCTCAAACCGTTAAGCGACAATCGACCGATCCCGCACTTATGACTCACCCTGTATATTTGAAAATATTTTTATCGTGTTCGGAAGAAAAAACTGCAAGAAATATCGTTTGAATCAACTTTCTATCCCAAACCGTTAAGCGACAATCGACCGATCCCGCACTAATGACTCACCCTGTATATTTGAAAATATTTTTATCGTGTTCGGAAGAAAAAACTGCAAAAAATATCGTTTGAATCAACTTCCTATCTCAAACCGTTAAGCGACAATCGACCGATCTCGCACTTATGACACCCTGTATATTTGAAAATATTTTTATCGTGTTCGGAAGAAAAAACTGTATCAAATAGCGTTTGAATCAACTTTCGATCTCAAACCGTTAAGCGACAATCGACCGATTCCGCACTAATGACTCACTCTGTATATTTGAAAATATTTTTATCGTGTTCGGAAGAAAAAACTGTAAGAAATATCGTTTGAATCAACTTTCTATCCCAAACCGTTAAGCGACAATCGACCGATCCTGCACTAATGACTCACCCTGTATATTTAAAAATATTTTTATCGTGTTCGGAAGAAAAAACTGTATCAAATAGCATTTGAATCAACTTTCTATCTCAAACCGTTAAGCGACAATCGACCGATCCCGCACTTATGACTCACCCTGTATATTTGAAAATATTTTTAACGTGTTCGGAAGAAAAAACTGTATCAAATAGCGTTTGAATCAACTCTCTATCTCAAACCGTTAAGCGACAATCGACCGATCCCGCACTTATGACTCACTGTATATTTGAAAATATTTTTATCGTGTTAGGAAGAAAAAACTGTATCAAATAGCGTTTGAATCAACTTTCTATCTCAAACCGTTAAGCGACAATCGACCGATCCCGCACTTATGACTCACCCTGTATATTTGAAAATATTTTTATCGTGTTTGGAAGAAAAAACTGCAAGAAATATCGTTTGAATCAACTTTCTATCTCAAACCGTTAAGCGACAATCGACCGATCCCGCACTTATGACTCAACCTGTATATTTGAAAATATTTTTATCGTGTTCGGAAGAAAAAACTGTATCAAATAGCGTTTGAATCAACTTTCGATCTCAAACCGTTAAGCGACAATCGACCGATTCCGCACTAATGACTCACTCTGTATATTTAAAAATATTTTTATCGTGTTCGGAAGAAAAAACTGTAAGAAATATCGTTTGAATCAACTTTCTATCTCTAACCGTTAAGCGACAATCGACCGATTCCGCACTAATGACTCACCCTGTATATTTAAAAATATTTTTATCGTGTTCGGAAGAAAAAACTGTATCAAATAGCATTTGAATCAACTTTCTATCTCAAACCGTTAAGCGACAATCGACCGATCCCGAACTTATGACTCACCCTGTATATTTGAAAATATTTTTATCGTGTTCGGAAGAAAAAACTGTATCAAATAGCGTTTGAATCAACTCTCTATCTCAAACCGTTAAGCGACAATCGACCGATCCCGCACTTATGACTCACTGTATATTTGAAAATATTTTTATCGTGTTCGGAAGAAAAAACTGTATCAAATAGCGTTTGAATCAACTTTCTATCTCAAACCGTTAAGCGACAATCGACCGATCCCGCACTTATGACTCACCCTGTATATTTGAAAATATTTTTATCGTGTTCGGAAGAAAAAACTGCAAGAAATATCGTTTGAATCAACTTCCTATCTCAAACCGTTAAGCGACAATCGACCGATCCCGCACTTATGACACCCTGTATATTTGAAAATATTTTTATCGTGTTCGGAAGAAAAAACTGTATCAAATAGCGTTTGAATCAACTCTCTATCTCAAACCGTTAAGCGACAATCGACCGATCCCGCACTTATGACTCACTGTATATTTGAAAATATTTTTATCGTGTTAGGAAGAAAAAACTGTATCAAATAGCGTTTGAATCAACTTTCTATCTCAAACCGTTAAGCGACAATCGACCGATCCCGCACTTATGACTCACCCTGTATATTTGAAAATATTTTTATCGTGTTCAGAAGAAAAAACTGCAAGAAATATCGTTTGAATCAACTTTCTATCTCAAACCGTTAAGCGACAATCGACCGATCCCGCACTTATGACTCAACCTGTATATTTGAAAATAATTTTATCGTGTTCGGAAGAAAAAACTGTATCAAATAGCGTTTGAATCAACTTTCGATCTCAAACCGTTAAGCGACAATCGACCGATCCCGCACTTATGACTCACCCTGTATTTTTAAAAATATTTTTATCGTGTTCGGAAGAAAAAACTGTAAGAAATATCGTTTGAATCAACTTTCTATCTCAAACCGTTAAGCGACAATCGACCGATTCCGCACTAATGACTCACCCTGTATATTTGAAAATATTTTTATCGTGTTCGGAACAAAAAACTGTATCAAATAGCATTTGAATCAACTTTCTATCTTAAACCGTTAAGCGACAATCGACCGATCCCGCACTTATGACTCACCCTGTATATTTGAAAATATTTTTATCGTGTTCGGAAGAAAAAACTGTATCAAATAGCGTTTGAATCAACTCTCTATCTCAAACCGTTAAGCGACAATCGACCAATCCCGCACTTATGACTCACTGTATATTTGAAAATATTTTTATCGTGTTCGGAAGAAAAAACTGCAAGAAATATCGTTTGAATCAACTTTCTATCTCAAACCGTTAAGCGACAATCGACCGATCCCGCACTTATGACACCCTGTATATTTGAAAATATTTTTATCGTGTTCGGAAGAAAAAACTGTATCAAATAGCGTTTGAATCAACTTTCTATCTCAAACCGTTAAGCGACAATCGACCGATCCCGCACTTATGACTCACCCTGTATATTTGAAAATATTTTTAACGTGTTCGGAAGAAAAAACTGCAAGAATTATCGTTTGAATCAACTTTCTATCTCAAACCGTTAAGCGACAATCGACCGATCCCGCACTTATGACTCAACCTGTATATTTGAAAATATTTTTATCGTGTTCGGAAGAAAAAAATGTATCAAATAGCGTTTGAATCAACTTTCGATCTCAAACCGTTAAGCGACAATCGACCGATTCCGCACTAATGACTCACTCTGTATATTTGAAAATATTTTTATCGTGTTCGGAAGAAAAAACTGTAAGAACTATCGTTTGAATCAACTTTCTATCCCAAACCGTTAAGCGACAATCGACCGATCCCGCACTAATGACTCACCCTGTATATTTGAAAATATTTTTATCGTGTTCGGAAGAAAAAACTGCAAAAAATATCTTTTGAATCAACTTCCTATCTCAAACCGTTAAGCGACAATCGACCGATCTCGCACTTATGACACCCTGTATATTTGAAAATATTTTTATCGTGTTCGGAAGAAAAAACTGTATCAAATAGCGTTTGAATCAACTTTCGATCTCAAACCGTTAAGCGACAATCGACCGATTCCGCACTAATGACTCACTCTGTATATTTGAAAATATTTTTATCGTGTTCGGAAGAAAAAACTGTAAGAAATATCGTTTGAATCAACTTTCTATCCCAAACCGTTAAGCGACAATCGACCGATCCCGCACTAATGACTCACCCTGTATATTTAAAAATATTTTTATCGTGTTCGGAAAAAAAACTGTATCAAATAGCATTTGAATCAACTTTCTATCTCAAACCGTTAAGCGACAATCGACCGATCCCGCACTTATGACTCACCCTGTATATTTGAAAATATTTTTAACGTGTTCGGAAGAAAAAACTGTATCAAATAGCGTTTGAATCAACTCTCTATCTCAAACCGTTAAGCGACAATCGACCGATCCCGCACTTATGACTCACTGTATATTTGAAAATATTTTTATCGTGTTAGGAAGAAAAAACTGTATCAAATAGCGTTTGAATCAACTTTCTATCTCAAACCGTTAAGCGACAATCGACCGATCCCGCACTTATGACTCACCCTGTATAATTGAAAATATTTTTATCGTGTTCGGAAGAAAAAACTGCAAGAAATATTGTTTGAATC
This sequence comes from Elmis aenea, assembly GCA_947652605.1. Lineage (NCBI taxonomy): Eukaryota > Metazoa > Arthropoda > Insecta > Coleoptera > Elmidae > Elmis > Elmis aenea. The sequence continues at coordinate 17,796,167 of OX393583.1, forward strand.
AACTTTCTATCTTAAACCGTTAAGCGACAATCGACCGATCCCGCACTTATGACTCAACCTGTATATTTGAAAATATTTTTATCGTGTTCGGAAGAAAAAACTGTATCAAATAGCGTTTGAATCAACTTTCGATCTCAAACCGTTAAGCGACAATCGACCGATCCCGCACTAATGACTCACCCTGTATATTTAAAAATATTTTTATCGTGTTCGGAAGAAAAAACTGTAAGAAATATCGTTTGAATCAACTTTCTATCTCAAACCGTTAAGCGACAATCGACCGATTCCGCACTAATGACTCACCCTGTATATTTGAAAATATTTTTATCGTGTTCGGAACAAAAAACTGTATCAAATAGCATTTGAATCAACTTTCTATCTCAAACCGTTAAGCGACAATCGACCGATCCCGCACTTATGACTCACCCTGTATATTTGAAAATATTTTTATCGTGTTCGGAAGAAAAAACTGTATCAAATAGCGTTTGAATCAACTCTCTATCTCAAACCGTTAAGCGACAATCGACCAATCCCGCACTTATGACTCACTGTATATTTGAAAATATTTTTATCGTGTTCGGAAGAAAAAACTGCAAGAAATATCGTTTGAATCAACTTTCTATCTCAAACCGTTAAGCGACAATCGACCGATCCCGCACTTATGACACCCTGTATATTTGAAAATATTTTTATCGTGTTCGGAAGAAAAAACTGTATCAAATAGCGTTTGAATCAACTTTCTATCTCAAACCGTTAAGCAACAATCGACCGATCCCGCACTTATGACTCACCCTGTATATTTGAAAATATTTTTATCGTGTTCGGAAGAAAAAACTGCAAGAAATATCGTTTGAATCAACTTTCTATCTCAAACCGTTAAGCGACAATCGACCGATCCCGCACTTATGACTCAACCTGTATATTTGAAAATATTTTTATCGTGTTCGGAAGAAAAAACTGTATCAAATAGCGTTTGAATCAACTTTCGATCTCAAACCGTTAAGCGACAATCGACCGATTCCGCACTAATGACTCACTCTGTATATTTGAAAATATTTTTATCGTGTTCGGAAGAAAAAACTGTAAGAAATATCGTTTGAATCAACTTTCTATCCCAAACCGTTAAGCGACAATCGACCGATCCCGCACTAATGACTCACCCTGTATATTTGAAAATATTTTTATCGTGTTCGGAAGAAAAAACTGCAAGAAATATCGTTTGAATCAACTTTCTATCTCAAACCGTTAAGCGACAATCGACCGATCCCGCACTTATGACACCCTGTATATTTGAAAATATTTTTATCGTGTTCGGAAGAAAAAACTGTATCAAATAGCGTTTGAATCAACTTTCTATCTCAAACCGTTAAGCGACAATCGACCGATCCCGCACTTATGACTCACCCTGTATATTTGAAAATATTTTTATCGTGTTCGGAAGAAAAAACTGCAAGAAATATCGTTTGAATCAACTTTCTATCCCAAACCGTTAAGCGACAATCGACCGATCCCGCACTAATGACTCACCCTGTATATTTGAAAATATTTTTATCGTGTTCGGAAGAAAAAACTGCAAAAAATATCGTTTGAATCAACTTCCTATCTCAAACCGTTAAGCGACAATCGACCGATCTCGCACTTATGACACCCTGTATATTTGAAAATATTTTTATCGTGTTCGGAAGAAAAAACTGTATCAAATAGCGTTTGAATCAACTTTCGATCTCAAACCGTTAAGCGACAATCGACCGATTCCGCACTAATGACTCACTCTGTATATTTGAAAATATTTTTATCGTGTTCGGAAGAAAAAACTGTAAGAAATATCGTTTGAATCAACTTTCTATCCCAAACCGTTAAGCGACAATCGACCGATCCCGCACTAATGACTCACCCTGTATATTTAAAAATATTTTTATCGTGTTCGGAAGAAAAAACTGTATCAAATAGCATTTGAATCAACTTTCTATCTCAAACCGTTAAGCGACAATCGACCGATCCCGCACTTATGACTCACCCTGTATATTTGAAAATATGTTTAACGTGTTCGGAAGAAAAAACTGTATCAAATAGCGTTTGAATCAACTCTCTATCTCAAACCGTTAAGCGACAATCGACCGATCCCGCACTTATGACTCACCCTGTTTATTTGAAAATATTTTTATCGTGTTTGGAAGAAAAAACTGCAAGAAATATCGTTTGAATCAACTTTCTATCTCAAACCGTTAAGCGACAATCGACCGATCCCGCACTTATGACTCAATCTGTATATTTGAAAATATTTTTATCGTGTTCGGAAGAAAAAACTGTATCAAATAGCGTTTGAATCAACTTTCGATCTCAAACCGTTAAGCGACAATCGACCGATTCCGCACTAATGACTCACTCTGTATATTTAAAAATATTTTTATCGTGTTCGGAAGAAAAAACTGTAAGAAATATCGTTTGAATCAACTTTCTATCTCTAACCGTTAAGCGACAATCGACCGATTCCGCACTAATGACTCACCCTGTATATTTGAAAATATTTTTATCGTGTTCGGAAGAAAAAACTGTATCAAATAGCATTTGAATCAACTTTCTATCTCAAACCGTTAAGCGGCAATCGACCGATCCCGCACTAATGGCTCACCCTGTATATTTGAAATTATTTTTATCGTGTTCGGAAGAAAAAACTGTATCAAATAGCGTTTGAATCAACTTTCTATCTCAAACCGTTAAGCGACAATCGACCGATCCCGCACTAATAGCTCACCCTGTATATTTAAAAATATTTTTATCGTGTTCGGAAGAAAAAACTGTATCAAATAGCGTTTGAATCAACTTTCTATCTCAAACCCTTAAGCGACAATCGACCGATCCCGCACTAATGACTCACCCTGTATATTCAAAAATATTTTTACTGTGTTCGGAAGAAAAAACTGCAAGAAATATGGTTTGAATCAACTTTCTATCTCAAACCGTTAAGCGACAATCGACCGATCCCGCACTTATGACTCACCCTGTATATTTGAAAATATTTTTATCGTGTTCGGAAGAAAAAACTGTATCAAATAGCATTTGAATCAACTTTCTATCTCAAACCGTTAAGCGACAATCGACCGATCCCGCACTAATGACTCACTCTGTATATTTAAAAATATTTTCATCGTGTTCGGAAGAAAAAACTGTAAGAAATATCGTTTAAATCAACTTTCTATCTCAAACCGTTAAGCGACAATCGACCGATCCCGCACTAATGACTCACCCTGTATATTTGAAATTATTTTTATCGTGTTCGGAAGAAAAAACTGTATCAAATAGCGTTTGAATCAACTTTCTATCTCAAACCGTTAAGCGACAATTGACCGATCCAGCACTAATGGCTCACCCTGTATATTTAAAAATATTTTTATCGTGTTCGGAAGAAAAAACTGTATCAAATAGCGTTTGAATCAACTTTCTATCTCAAACCCTTAAGCGACAATAGACCGATCCCGCACTAATGACTCACCCTGTATATTCGAAAATATTTTTATTGTGTTCGGAAGAAAAAACTGCAAGAAATATCGTTTGAATCAACTTTCTATCTCAAACCGTTAAGCGACAATCAACCGATCCCGCACTTATGACTCAACCTGTATATTTGAAAATATTTTTATCGTGTTCGGAAGAAAAAACTGTATCAAATAGCGTTTGAATCAACTTTCGATCTCAAACCGTTAAGCGGCAATCGATCGATTCCGCACTCATGACTCACTCTGTATATTTGAAAATATTTTTATCGTGTTCGGAAGAAAAAACTGTAAGAAATATCGTTTAAATCATATTTCTATCCCAAACCGTTAAGCGACAATCGACCGATCCCGCACTAATGACTCACCCTGTATATTTGAAAATATTTTTATCGTGTTCGGAAGAAAAAACTGTATCAAATAGCATTTGAATCAACTTTCTATCTAAAACCGTTAAGCGACAATCGACCGATCCCGCACTTATGACTCACCCTGTATATTTGAAAATATTTTTATCGTGTTCGGAAGAAAAAACTGTATCAAATAGCGTTTGAATCAACTCTCTATCTCAAACCGTTAAGCGACAATCGACCGATCCCGCACTTATGACTCACTGTATATTTGAAAATATTTTTATCGTGCTAGGAAGAAAAAACTGTATCAAATAGCGTTTGAATCAACTTTCTATCTCAAACCGTTAAGCGACAATCGACCGATCCCGCACTTATGACTCACCCTGTATAATTGAAAATATTTTTATCGTGTTCGGAAGAAAAAACTGCAAGAAATATTGTTTGAATCAACTTTCTATCTCAAACCGTTAAGCGACAATCGACCGATCTCGCACTTATGACACCCTGTATATTTGAAAATATTTTTATCGTGTTCGGAAGAAAAAACTGTATCAAATAGCGTTTGAATCAACTTTCGATCTCAAACCGTTAAGCGACAATCGACCGATCCCGCACTAATGACTCACCCTGTATATTTGAAAATATTTTTATCGTGTTCGGAAGAAAAAACTGCAAGAAATATCGTTTGAATCAACTTTCTATCTCAAACCGTTAAGCGACAATCGACCGATCCCGCACTTATGACACCCTGTATATTTGAAAATATTTTTATCGTGTTCGGAAGAAAAAACTGTATCAAATAGCGTTTGAATCAACTTTCTATCTCAAAATGTTAAGCGACAATCGACCGATCCCGCACTTATGACTCACCCTGTATATTTGAAAATATTTTTATCGTGTTCGGAAGAAAAAACTGCAAGAAATATCGTTTGAATCAACTTTCTATCCCAAACCGTTAAGCGACAATCGACCGATCCCGCACTAATGACTCACCCTGTATATTTGAAAATATTTTTATCGTGTTCGGAAGAAAAAACTGCAAAAAATATCGTTTAAATCAACTTCCTATCTCAAACCGTTAAGCGACAATCGACCGATCTCGCACTTATGACACCCTGTATATTTGAAAATATTTTTATCGTGTTCGGAAGAAAAAACTGTATCAAATAGCGTTTGAATCAACTTTCGATCTCAAACCGTTAAGCGACAATCGACCGATTCCGCACTAATGACTCACTCTGTATATTTGAAAATATTTTTATCGTGTTCGGAAGAAAAAACTGTAAGAAATATCGTTTGAATCAACTTTCTATCCCAAACCGTTAAGCGACAATCGACCGATCCCGCACTAATGACTCACCCTGTATATTTAAAAATATTTTTATCGTGTTCGGAAGAAAAAACTGTATCAAATAGCATTTGAATCAACTTTCTATCTCAAACCGTTAAGCGACAATCGACCGATCCCGCACTTATGACTCACCCTGTATATTTGAAAATATTTTTAACGTGTTCGGAAGAAAAAACTGTATCAAATAGCGTTTGAATCAACTCTCTATCTCAAACCGTTAAGCGACAATCGACCGATCCCGCACTTATGACTCACTGTATATTTGAAAATATTTTTATCGTGTTAGGAAGAAAAAACTGTATCAAATAGCGTTTGAATCAACTTTCTATCTCAAACCGTTAAGCGACAATCGACCGATCCCGCACTTATGACTCACCCTGTATATTTGAAAATATTTTTATCGTGTTTGGAAGAAAAAACTGCAAGAAATATCGTTTGAATCAACTTTCTATCTCAAACCGTTAAGCGACAATCGACCGATCCCGCACTTATGACTCAACCTGTATATTTGAAAATATTTTTATCGTGTTCGGAAGAAAAAACTGTATCAAATAGCGTTTGAATCAACTTTCGATCTCAAACCGTTAAGCGACAATCGACCGATTCCGCACTAATGACTCACTCTGTATATTTAAAAATATTTTTATCGTGTTCGGAAGAAAAAACTGTAAGAAATATCGTTTGAATCAACTTTCTATCTCTAACCGTTAAGCGACAATCGACCGATTCCGCACTAATGACTCACCCTGTATATTTAAAAATATTTTTATCGTGTTCGGAAGAAAAAACTGTATCAAATAGCATTTGAATCAACTTTCTATCTCAAACCGTTAAGCGACAATCGACCGATCCCGAACTTATGACTCACCCTGTATATTTGAAAATATTTTTATCGTGTTCGGAAGAAAAAACTGTATCAAATAGCGTTTGAATCAACTCTCTATCTCAAACCGTTAAGCGACAATCGACCGATCCCGCACTTATGACTCACTGTATATTTGAAAATATTTTTATCGTGTTCGGAAGAAAAAACTGTATCAAATAGCGTTTGAATCAACTTTCTATCTCAAACCGTTAAGCGACAATCGACCGATCCCGCACTTATGACTCACCCTGTATATTTGAAAATATTTTTATCGTGTTCGGAAGAAAAAACTGCAAGAAATATCGTTTGAATCAACTTCCTATCTCAAACCGTTAAGCGACAATCGACCGATCCCGCACTTATGACACCCTGTATATTTGAAAATATTTTTATCGTGTTCGGAAGAAAAAACTGTATCAAATAGCGTTTGAATCAACTCTCTATCTCAAACCGTTAAGCGACAATCGACCGATCCCGCACTTATGACTCACTGTATATTTGAAAATATTTTTATCGTGTTAGGAAGAAAAAACTGTATCAAATAGCGTTTGAATCAACTTTCTATCTCAAACCGTTAAGCGACAATCGACCGATCCCGCACTTATGACTCACCCTGTATATTTGAAAATATTTTTATCGTGTTCAGAAGAAAAAACTGCAAGAAATATCGTTTGAATCAACTTTCTATCTCAAACCGTTAAGCGACAATCGACCGATCCCGCACTTATGACTCAACCTGTATATTTGAAAATAATTTTATCGTGTTCGGAAGAAAAAACTGTATCAAATAGCGTTTGAATCAACTTTCGATCTCAAACCGTTAAGCGACAATCGACCGATCTTGCACTTATGACTCACCCTGTATTTTTAAAAATATTTTTATCGTGTTCGGAAGAAAAAACTGTAAGAAATATCGTTTGAATCAACTTTCTATCTCAAACCGTTAAGCGACAATCGACCGATTCCGCACTAATGACTCACCCTGTATATTTGAAAATATTTTTATCGTGTTCGGAACAAAAAACTGTATCAAATAGCATTTGAATCAACTTTCTATCTTAAACCGTTAAGCGACAATCGACCGATCCCGCACTTATGACTCACCCTGTATATTTGAAAATATTTTTATCGTGTTCGGAAGAAAAAACTGTATCAAATAGCGTTTGAATCAACTCTCTATCTCAAACCGTTAAGCGACAATCGACCAATCCCGCACTTATGACTCACTGTATATTTGAAAATATTTTTATCGTGTTCGGAAGAAAAAACTGCAAGAAATATCGTTTGAATCAACTTTCTATCTCAAACCGTTAAGCGACAATCGACCGATCCCGCACTTATGACACCCTGTATATTTGAAAATATTTTTATCGTGTTCGGAAGAAAAAACTGTATCAAATAGCGTTTGAATCAACTTTCTATCTCAAACCGTTAAGCGACAATTGACCGATCCCGCACTTATGACTCACCCTGTATATTTGAAAATATTTTTAACGTGTTCGGAAGAAAAAACTGCAAGAAATATCGTTTGAATCAACTTTCTATCTCAAACCGTTAAGCGACAATCGACCGATCCCGCACTTATGACTCAACCTGTATATTTGAAAATATTTTTATCGTGTTCGGAAGAAAAAAATGTATCAAATAGCGTTTGAATCAACTTTCGATCTCAAACCGTTAAGCGACAATCGACCGATTCCGCACTAATGACTCACTCTGTATATTTGAAAATATTTTTATCGTGTTCGGAAGAAAAAACTGTAAGAACTATCGTTTGAATCAACTTTCTATCCCAAACCGTTAAGCGACAATCGACCGATCCCGCACTAATGACTCACCCTGTATATTTGAAAATATTTTTATCGTGTTCGGAAGAAAAAACTGCAAGAAATATCGTTTGAATCAACTTTCTATCTCAAACCGTTAAGCGACAATCGACCGATCCCGCACTTATGACACCCTGTATATTTAAAAATATTTTTATCGTGTTCGGAAGAAAAAACTGTATCAAATAGCGTTTGAATCAACTTTCTATCTCAAACCGTTAAGCGACAATCGACCGATCCCGCACTAATGACTCACCCTGTATATTTGAAAATATTTTTATCGTGTTCGGAAGAAAAAACTGCAAGAAATATCGTTTGAATCAACTTTCTATCCCAAACCGTTAAGCGACAATCGACCGATCCCGCACTAATGACTCACCCTGTATATTTGAAAATATTTTTATCGTGTTCGGAAGAAAAAACTGCAAGAAATATCGTTTGAATCAACTTCCTATCTCAAACCGTTAAGCGACAATCGACCGATCTCGCACTTATGACACCCTGTATATTTGAAAATATTTTTATCGTGTTCGGAAGAAAAAACTGTATCAAATAGCGTTTGAATCAACTTTCGATCTCAAACCGTTAAGCGACAATCGACCGATTCCGCACTAATGACTCACTCTGTATATTTGAAAATATTTTTATCGTGTTCGGAAGAAAAAACTGTAAGAAATATCGTTTGAATCAACTTTCTATCCCAAACCGTTAAGCGACAATCGACCGATCCCGCACTAATGACTCACCCTGTATATTTAAAAATATTTTTATCGTGTTCGGAAGAAAAATCTGTATCAAATAGCATTTGAATCAACTTTCTATCTCAAACCGTTAAGCGACAATCGACCGATCCCGCACTTATGACTCACCCTGTATATTTGAAAATATTTTTAACGTGTTCGGAAGAAAAAACTGTATCAAATAGCGTTTGAATCAACTCTCTATCTCAAACCGTTAAGCGACAATCGACCGATCCTGCACTTATGACTCACTGTATATTTGAAAATATTTTTATCGTGTTAGGAAGAAAAAACTGTATCAAATAGCGTTTGAATCAACTTTCTATCTCAAACCGTTAAGCGACAATCGACCGATCCCGCACTTATGACTCACCCTGTATATTTGAAAATATTTTTATCGTGTTTGGAAGAAAAAACTGCAAGAAATATCGTTTGAATCAACTTTCTATCTCAAACCGTTAAGCGACAATCGACCGATCCCGCACTTATGACTCAACCTGTATATTTGAAAATATTTTTATCGTGTTCGGAAGAAAAAACTGTATCAAATAGCGTTTGAATCAACTTTCGATCTCAAACCGTTAAGCGACAATCGACCGATTCCGCACTAATGACTCACTCTGTATATTTAAAAATATTTTTATCGTGTTCGGAAGAAAAAACTGTAAGAAATATCGTTTGAATCAACTTTCTATCTCTAACCGTTAAGCGACAATCGACCGATTCCGCACTAATGACTCACCCTGTATATTTGAAAATATTTTTATCGTGTTCGGAAGAAAAAACTGTATCAAATAGCATTTGAATCAACTTTCTATCTCAAACCGTTAAGCGACAATCGACCGATCCCGAACTTATGACTCACCCTGTATATTTGAAAATATTTTTATCGTGTTCGGAAGAAAAAACTGTATCAAATAGCGTTTGAATCAACTCTCTATCTCAAACCGTTAAGCGACAATCGACCGATCCCGCACTTATGACTCACTGTATATTTGAAAATATTTTTATCGTGTTAGGAAGAAAAAACTGTATCAAATAGCGTTTGAATCAACTTTCTATCTCAAACCGTTAAGCGACAATCGACCGATCCCGCACTTATGACTCACCCTGTATATTTGAAAATATTTTTATCGTGTTCGGAAGAAAAAACTGCAAGAAATATCGTTTGAATCAACTTCCTATCTCAAACCGTTAAGCGACAATCGACCGATCCCGCACTTATGACACCCTGTATATTTGAAAATATTTTTATCGTGTTCGGAAGAAAAAACTGTATCAAATAGCTTTTGAATCAACTTTCTATTTCAAACCGTTAAGCGACAATCGACCGATCCAGCACTATCAACTCACCCTGTATATTTGAAAATATTTTTATCGTGTTCGGAAGAAAAAACTGTATCAAATAGCGTTTGAATCAACTTTCTATCTCAAACTGTTAAGCGACAATCGACCGATTCCGCACTAATGACTCACCCTGTATATTTGAAAATATTTTTATCGTGTTCGGAAGAAAAAACTGTATCAAATAGCATTTGAATCAACTTTCTATCTCAAACCGTTAAGTGACAATCGACCGATCCCGCACTAATGACTCACCCTGTATATTTGAAAATATTGTTATCGTGTTCGGAAGAAAAAACTGTATCAAATAGCGTTTGAATCAACTTTTTATCTCAAACCGTTAAGCGACAATCGACCGACCCAGCACTAATGACTCACCCTGTATATTTGAAAATATTTTTATCGTGTTCGGAAGAAAAAACTGTATCAATTAGCGTTTGAATCAACTTTCTATCTCAAACCGTTAAGCGACAATCGACCGATCCAGCACTAATGACTCACCCTGTATATTTGAAAATATTTTTATCGTGTTCGGAAGAAAAAAATGTATCAAAAAGCGTTTGAATCAACTTTCTATATGAAACCATTAAGCGACAATCGACTGATTCCGCACTTATGACTCACCCTGTATATTTAAAAATATTTTTATCGTTTTCGGAAGAAAAAACTGTATCAAATAGCGTTTGAATCAACTTTCTATCTAAAACTGTTAAACGACAATCGCCTGATCCCGCACTAATGACTCACCCTGTATATTTGAAAATATTTGTATCGGGTTCGGAAGAAAAAACTGTATCAAATAGCGTTTGAATCAACTTTTTATCTCAAACCGTTAAGCGACAATCGACCAATTCCGCACTAATGACTCACCCTGTATACGGCACTGCCAAATCTTTATCCGTTATGAGAGAAAATAATATATATTTTCGATGTTAAACATTTCAATAAACTTAACATAACATTTTTATTGACATTCATTTGCAAACACCCTGTATATTTTTCTCGCTGTATGAATAAGTGCAAAAATTAAATCATTCAAAGTCCGAGCAGCCGGTTCATCTGCCCGCACTACACTTATGTACACAAAGGATGTAATTACTGAGCGTACGATAAGAAATATAAACAAACATGCAATATTTGATTTATTTACAATAGTAGACTTGCAGAAAATTTTAAAAATACATTCAGAGGAATACGTTTTATTTAAAAAGTAGTACACATGCAGTTTCATTTTGTAGTAGGTTAATTAAAACAAAACATTTATTATGATAAGATTATTGACTGTTACGAAATACACAAAAGTTGTTTATTTATTTTAATAACGACATGCAAATATAATTCAGAGTATAATAATTGCTGTTGATTTGCGATTAACGATTTAATGAAAAAAAAATGCAGACTTAATAGGTAAATAGGTACTTAATAGGTAAATACTTAACTTAACATGTAGGTTGCTGAGAAAGATGTATTTTTGCACAATATTTTACTGGAACGTGTGTACACTGTTTTTTTACAGATGGCTTATTGTTTTCCCATTTATAGACTAACCTATAATAACAATTCGCGCACCTCAGATAACAAAGCGAACAGAACTGGGCTAATCTTAAGTCGTGCTCTGTAATAAGGCATTTTTGGCGCGAAAATATTTGGGAATGAAAAATCGTGAAAACAGGAAAACGGATAATCAGATCAAACTGAAATTTTCAGGATACATTTTTCAACTACATTGGCACGATCCGTGTAAATTTGAAGACCCGGTGTCTTGACGCAAAGATAACGTCCACTCAGCCGGTTGCCGGTAGCTCACCGCGGCAGTTAGCGGGCATCGGGGGTACGAGGGGAAATTCACGTTTAGGGTGAAAACAAATAAACGGCTTATCAGATTCGGCTGAAACTTTGGAAAAACCTTATCCCGACATAAGCGCTCGAACCGCGAAAATTTAGTAACCGATCTAAGCTCCCCCGCGGCGCTACGAAGAACCAATATTCCCAAAAGAGAAAAAATTTTCGGCGGTTTATCATTGATAACTTTTCAGTCTCGAAACGTACGGCAACCGGATATCGACAGGAAGCTGGTTCGTTCTTTCATACGTATTCTTAAACAAACCGGAAGTCCCTGCGTCGTGTTTTTCGATTTTTAATTCTCGATCGCGCAAAAGCGACCAACCGCTGTTAGTATATAGTAACCAGCAGGCCCTAACGGGCCTACTGGGGCGCCTACGGCACCGTTCCGAGACCATAGAAATATCTGTATCCGGCCTAACTTTTTTGCGTCCAAGTTCTATGCGTCAAAATAAAAACATCGATAAATCTCGAAGCGCTCAAAGGAAACCGAGCCCGTAAAATTTTCAATAATAGATAATAGACGACTCGCGTTGCATGCTCGGTAGAGGAGAAGCGAATACAATTGACTTTTATCGATCATAGACAGTTCACTATGCATGCTCGACGGAAATAACGCAAGTACAATTCACTCGCGGGCCGCAAACGACTCCTGAGCTGCAAACTACTCCCGGGCCACAAACGACTCCCAGGACGCAAACGACTCCTGGGCCGCAAACAACTCCTGGTCCGCAAACGACTCCCGGGCTGCAAACTATTCCCCAGCCGCAAACGACTCTCGGGCTGCAAATGACTCCTGGGCCGTAAAAGAATATCGGGCCGCAAACGACTACCGGGCTGCAAACGACTTCCGGACCGCAAACATTTTCCGGGTGCAAACTCCTCCTGGGCCGCAAATTACTCCCAGGCCGCATACGACTCCCGAGCCACAAACGACTTCCGGGCCGAAAACGACTCCTGAGCCGTAAACGACTCCCGTGTCGCAAACGACTCCTGAGCCGCAAACAACTCCCGGGCTGCAAACTACTCCCGGGCCGCAAACTACTCCCGGACCACAAACGACTCTCGGGCCGCAAACGACTTCCGGGCCGCAAACGACTCCCGAGCCGCAAACAACTCTTGGGCCGCAAACAACTCCCGGGCCGCAAACGACTCCCGGGTCGCAAACGACACCCGGGCCGCAAAGGACTCCCAAGCTGCAAGACTCCCGGGCTGCAAACGACTCCCGGGCCGCAAACGACTCCCGGGCCTGCAAACAACTCCCAGGCCGCAAACAACTCCCGGGCCGCAAACGACTCCCAGATCGCAAATGACTCCCGGGCTGCAAACAACTCCCGAGCCGCAAACCACTTTCGAGCTGCAAACGACTCCCGGGCTGGAAACTACTCCCGGGCCGCAAGCGACTCTCGGGTCGCAAACGACTCCCGGGTCGCAAACGACTCCCGGGCTGCAAACTACTTCCGTGCCGCAAACGACTCCCGGGTTGCAAACTACTCCCGGGCCGCAAACGACTCCCGGATCGCAAATGACTCCCGGGCTGCAAACTACTCCCGGGCCGCAAACTACTCTTGGGCCGCAAACGACTTTAAGGCCGCAAATGACTCTTGGGCCGCAAACTACTCCCGAGCCAAAAACGACTCCTGGGCCGCAAAAACGACTCCCGGGCCGCAAAAACGACTCCCGAGCCGCAAACTACACCCGGGATGCAAACTACTGCCGGGCCGCAAACTACTGCCGGTTTGCAAACTACTCCCGGATCGCAAATTACTCCCGGGCTGCAAACTACTCTCGGTCTACAAACGACTCCCAGGACGCAAACGACTCGGAGAAGGCAAACGGATACAATTCCCTTGTATTGCCCGCAGACGACTCTCGCTGCGTGCTCGATGGGAGCTAAGCGCGTTAAGTTTTGTTTTATCGATCATGGACGAATCGCGCTGCGCGCTCTGAGTGGGCAAACGGGTCCAATTATCTTTAATCGCCCACAGACGCCTCGCGCTGCGCGTTCGGCGGGGGCTAAGTGCGTTAAGTTCTCTTTTATCAATCAGATACGACTCACGATGCGCGATCGGAGAAGACAAACTGGTACAATTCTCTTTTATCGCTCGATGGGAGCTAAACGCGTTAAGTTTTTTTTATCGATCATAGACGACTCGCGCTGAGTGGTTGGAGAAAGCAAACGCGTACAATTATCTTTAATCAACAACAGACGCCTCGCGCTTCGCGCTCGGCGGGGGCTAAGCGCGTTAAGTTATCTCGAGCCGAAAACGACTTTCGGGCCGCAAACGACTCCCGGGCCGCAAACTACTTCCGGATCGCAAACTACTCCCGAGCCACAAACGACTCCCGGGCCGCAAACTACTCCTGGGCCGTAAACGACTTCCGGGCCGCAAACGATTCCCGGGCTGCAAACGACTCCCGGGCCGTAAACGACTCCCGGGTCGCCAACGACTCCCGGGCCGCAAACAACTCCCGGGCTGCAAACGTCTCCCATGCCGCAAGCGACTACCGGGCCGCAAACTACACCCGGGCCGCAAACTACTCCCGGGCCGCAAACGACTCCCGGGCCACAAACGACTCCCGGGCTGCAAACGATTCCCGAGCCGTAAACGATTCCCGGGCCGCCAACGACTTCCGGGCCGCAAACAACTCCCGGGCCGCAAACGACTCCCGGGCCGCAAACTACTTCCCAGTCGCAAACTACTCCCGGACGCAAACGACTCCTGGATCGCAAATGACTCCCGGGCTGCAAACTTCTCCGGAACCGGAACTGGAAATGAACTGTTGGCACCGAACCGGGTGCCGATATCATTATAAAATATAAACCGAACAATTAAAATTCATCGAGCCGGTAACCGGAACTGAACCGTTTTTTAGCGGTTCGGTTCCCTCTTTACAACCGTTATTTTTATAATTACAAAGAAACAAATATTGAATTGGCTATTAAATTTATTTATCAACTAAAACTTAAAATCTCATTACAAAAAACATTACCTTTAAAATAAATAAAATATTAATTTCGGATTGGTTAAATAAACAAAAACCTTATTAATAGTTTCAATATGTTTTGCGACCCAAAATAAAATTCTCGCGAAACCACAGTTTAAGAAACACTGCTATAGTCAATACAAGCTGTTTTTTTATGGTCAGGCATAAAAACCATGTTCCTTCTGAGTTTATTTATTTCTCAATTTAAATTACAACTCTGTGCTTTGAAAAATGAATATTTTAAAAAAAGACTTAAAACCTTGAAAAATTTAGAAAATTATTATTTTTTAGTGACCAGGCCGCATAAAAACCTGTAGTATTTTATATCGATGTAAAGCTAAAATGTAGGCGGTCAAGATTATTAAATAAAAAATGGGGTGTTGTATTTGAAATATAAAAGTTGCTGTTGGTTCCAGAGGGGTGACTCACCCTGTATATTTAAAAATATTTTCATTGTGTTCGGAAGAAAAAACTGTATGAAATACCGTTTAAATCAACTTTCTATCTCAAACCGTTAAACCACAATCGACCGATCCCGCACTAATGACTCACACTGTATATTTGAAAATATTTTTATCGTGTTTGGAAGAAAAAACTGTATCAAATAGCGTTTGAATCAACTTTCTATCTCAAACCGTTAAGCGACAATCGACTGATCCCGCACTAATGACTCACTCTGTATATTTGAAAATATTTTTATCGTGTTCGGAAGAAAAAACTATCATAGCGTTTGACTCAACTTTCTATCTCAAACCGTTAAGCGACAATCGACCGATCCCGCACTTATGACTAACCCTGTATATTTGAAATTTTTTTGTGAACTTTTGGAACTTTTGGAAAATTTGGGAATTTTGGATTTTTTGGGATTTTTGGAACTTTTGGGAATTTTGGAATTTTTGGGAATTTTGGAACTTTTGGGAATTTTGGAACTTTTGGGAATTTTGGTACTTTTGGGAATTTTGGAACTTTTGGAACTTTTGGGAATTTTGGAACTTTTGGGAATTTTGGAACTTTTGGGAATTTTTGAACTTTTGGGAAATTTTGGAACTTTTGGGAATTTTAGAAGTTTTGGGAATTTTAGAACTTTTGGGAAATTTTGGACCTTTGGAACTTTTGGGAATTTTGGAACTTTTGGGAAATTTTGAACTTTTGGAACTTTTAGGAATTTTGGAACTTTTGGGAATTATGTCAATGGAGAATTTTAGAAATGCCTTCCGTTTGGGTGCATTGTCCCATGTCTAGAGGTGGCTCCGTTCCAGAGATGTATCAATCACAAGCTCGAAGCTAATGTTTTCAGAATCCTGTTTAACTATAATTTTTTCAATTTCGATCAAAGTGTACTGAACTTAATTACGTTTGGTGCAAGTCCCATGTATGTAGGTGGCTCCGTTCCAGAGACACATCAATCACAAGCTCGAAGCTAATGTTTTCAGAATCCTTTTTAATTATAATTTTTTCAATTTCGATCAAAGTGTACTGAACTTAAATACGTTTGGTGCAAGTCTCATGTATGTAGGTGGCTCCGTTCCAGAGACACATCAATCACAAGCTCGAAACTAATGTTTTCATAATCCTGTTTTATTATAATTTTTTTCAATTTCGATCAAAGTGTACTGAACTTAATTTCGTTTGGTGCAAGTCCCATGTTTGTAGGTAGCTTCGTTTCAGATATACTTTCTATCTCAAACCTTTAAGCGACAATCGACCGATCCCGCACTAATGACTCACCCTGTATATTTGAAAATATTTTTATCGTGTTCGGAAGAAAAAACTGTATCAAATAGCGTTTGAATCAACTTTCTATCTCAAAGCCTTAAGTGACAATCGACCGATCCCGCACTTATGACTCACCCTGTATATTTGAAAATATTTTTATCGTGTTCGGAAGAAAAAACTGTATCAAATAGCGTTTGAATCAACTTTCTATCCCAAACCGTTAAGCGAAAATTGACCAATTATATCGACGCATCCCGTATATGGACTATTTTCCCATATGTTGACGTCACTACGACCGGTATCGTTTTGATACGAAAAACTATCTGAAATCACCGATGCACGAGCTCATTTAAGAAAAACTACTTTTGAAACCTTTTTTTTTGTTTCTTTTTTTTCGAATATCTCGTAAACTTTTTAATTATAAAAAAAACGCACCCGTCGTGTGCACATTTTCCCCTATCTTGAATGTCTCCACCATTCCCGGTTAGGCCGGAAAAAACATCATCTTTGGTATTTATGCGCAAACACCCTGTATATTTATGCACGTTGTTAGACACAATGCAAACATTATTTTATCGAAAGTCCGAGAACGGCAGGGTCTGTAGCCTAATAATAGCAATAATTGCAAAGATCGGAATGTCGCGGTCGATAAGGTTCAAAATGTGGCAACGCCCTGTCTACCGAAAAAATGTTTTAACGATAGATAGTCGACTCGCGGCCCTCGAAATTAGGTACCTACTTGAAGGAAAAAAGACGAAGAATCTGACGTTATTGGTGGCGAAGGGCGCAGTGGTCGAATAAAAATACTGGCACACTTTAATTGTGGCACGCGCGCAAACCAATGGACCTTATGATAACAGGCCGAGCGCGCTCGGAAACGGGCACGAATAAAAACGTCAATTGCTCAGCTATTTTCTATCCCACGGGAATATTTTTTTTACAAATCGGAAGCCCGTACCTTGTACTTTCCGACGACGCGTGGCGCTTTGACTTTGGTTGCTCGTGAGCGCCGCCGTCCCGACGCGGACGTGACGAGATGATTGTCTTTGAAAATCATTTGAGGTGTTCCATGTTTAAAACTATTAATTGTCGAGTTATTGTCGGTTTAACAATAATTTATAGACAAACATGCAATATTTGATTACAATAGTATTTTAAAAATACATTCAGAGTAACACGTTTTATTTACATAGTTGTAGTACATGTGCAGTTTCATTTTGTAGTAGGTTAATTAAAACAAAACATTTATTATGATAAGATTATCGACTGTTACGAAATACAAAAAAGTTGTTTATTTATTTTAATAACGACATGCAAATATAATTCAGAGTATTAAATAATTGCTGTTGATTTGTGATTAACGAGTTAATGAAAAAAGATGCAAACAAACTTAATAAGTAAATACTTAACTTAACATGAGGTTTGCCGAGAAAGATGCATTTTTACTGGAACGTTTACAGGGCTCTTTTCCAGAAGGGCGGTTTATGTTTGTTTCCCCATTTATAAAATAACCTAAAATAACACACAACCGACGAAGCGAAGACAACACACTGGTATTTTAGTGTATAGTTTGCTGATAACGGCGAGCCACGCCTATATGCCGTACGCGTAATCGGTAAAATCAGAGTATTAAAAATGAAAATTCGTCAAAAACAGAAAAACGGCTGTACAGATCATGCTCAAATTTTGGGGACACATTCTCCCACAAGATCAACAGCTACTGTGTAAATATCAACCCTTAAATTGGCACCGCTAGGGCGCCACGAGCAGAAAGGCGCCACTTTAAGCCAAAAAACTGAATTTTTTCGGTTTTTCGCAGATAGCGTTTCCGTCGTCCGAGCTACCGTAACGAAACTCGGCACAGAGCTAGTTCGTTCTTTTATACGTTTTTTAAAGCAAACCGGAAGTCGCTGCGTCGAGTTTTTCGATTTTTAATTCGCTTCGGGGCAAAAGACGGTTACCTCTGTTATTACTAAGTGACCAGCAGGCCCTAACGGGCCTACTGGGGCGCCTACGGCGCCGTTCCGAGACTATAGAAATATCTGTATCCGGATTAACTCTTTTGCGTCCAAGTTCTATGCGTCAAAATAAAAACATCGATAAATCTCGAAGCGCTCAACGAATACCGAGCCCGTATAATTTCCATTAATAGATAATAGACGACTCGCGTTGCATGCTCGGCGGAGGAGAGGCGAATACAATTCACTTTTATCGATCAAAGACAATTCGCTATGCATGCTCGGCGGGGATAACGCAGGTACAATTCACTCCCGGGCCGCAAACGACTCCCAGGTCGAAAACGACTCCCGGGCCGCAAACGACTCCTGAGCTGCAAACGACTCCCGGGCTGCAAACGACCCGCGCCGAAAACGACTCCCGGGCCGCAAACGACTCCCGGGCCGCAAACAACTCCCGGGCCGCAAACGACTCCCGGGTCGCAAACGACTTCCTGGCTGCAAACGACTCTCGGGCCGCAAACGACTCCCGGGTCGCAAACGACTTCCGGGCTACAAACTACTTCCAAACCGCAAATGACTCCCGGGATGCAAACGACTCGTGAGCCGCAAACGACTCCCGGGCCGCAAACGACTCCCGGGCCGCAAACGACTCCCGGGCTGCAAATTACTCCCGAGCCGCAAACGACTCCCGGGTCGCAAACGACTTCCTGGCTGCAAACGACTCTCGGGCCGCAAACGACCCCCGGGTCGCAAACGACTCCCGGGTTACAAACTACTTCCAAACCGCAAATGACTACCGGGATGCAAACGACTCGTAGGCCGCAAACGACTCCCGGGCCGCAAACGACTCCCAGGTCGCAAATGAATCCCGGGCTGCAAACTACTCCCGAGCCGCAAACGACTTCCGGGCTGCTAACGACTCCCAGGCCGCAAACGACTCCCGGGTCGCAAACGACTGCTGGACTGCAAACTACTCCTGGGCCGCAAACGACTCCCGAGCTGCAAACTACTTCCAGTCCGCAAACTCCTCCTGGGCCACAAAAGACTTCCGGGCCGGTAACGACTCCTGGGCCGCAAACGACTCCTGGGCCGCAAACGACTCCTGGGTCGCAAACGACTCCCGAGCCGCAAACAACTCCCGGGCCGCAAACTACTCCCGGGCCGCAAACTACTCCCGGGCCGCAAACGACTCTCGGGCCGCAAACGACTCACGGGCCGCAAACGACTCTAGGGCTGCAAACAACTCCCGGGCCGCAAACAACTCCCGGGCCGCAAACGACTTCCGGGTCGCAAACGATTACCGGCCGCAAACGACTCCTGGGCTGCAAACTACTTCCGGGCCGCAAACATCTTGGGCCGCAAACGACTTCCGGGCCGCAAACGACTTCAAGGCCGCAAATGACTCTTGGGCCGCAAACTACTCTCGAGCCGAAAACGACTCCCGGGTTGCAAAAACGGCTCCCGGGCCGCAAAAACGACTTTCGGGCCGCAAACTACACCCGGGACGCAAACAACTGCCGGGCCGCAAACTACTCCCGGATCGCAAATGACTCCCGGGCTGCAAACTACTCCCGGGCCACAAACGACTCCCAGGACGCAAACGACTCGGGGAAGGCAAACGGATACAATTCCCTTGTATTGCCCTCAGACGACTCTCGCTGCGTGCTTGATAAGAGCTAAGCGCGTTCAGTTTTGTTTTATCGATCATAGACGAATCGCTCCGAGTAGGCAAACGGGTCCAATTATCTTTAATCGCCAACAGTCGCCTCGCGCTGCGCGCTCGGCGGGGGCTAGGTGCGTTAAGTTCTCTTTTATCAATCAGATACGACTCACGATGCGCGCTCGGAGAAGACAAACGGGTACAATTCTCTTTTATCGCTCGATGGGAGCTAAACGCGTTAAGTTTTTTTATCGATCACAGACGACTCGCGCTGAGTGCTTGGAGAAAACAAACGCGTACAATTATCTTTAATCAAAAACAGACGCCTCGCGCTTCGCGCTCGGCGGGGGCTAAGTGCGTTAAGTTATCTCGAGCCGAAAACGACTTTCGGGCCGCAAACGACTCCCGGGCCGCAAACTTCTCCCTGATCGCAAACTACTCCCGGGCCACAAACGACTCCCGGCCGCAAACTACTCCTGGGCCGCAAACGACTCCCGGGCCGCAAACGACTTCCGGGCTGCAAACGACTCCCGGATCGCAAATGACTCCCGGGCTGCAAACTACTCCCGGGCCACAAACGACTCCCGGGCTGCAAACTACTCTTGGGCAGCAAACGACTCCCGGATCGCAAATGACTCTCGGGCTGGAAACTACTCCCGGGCCACAAACGACTCCCGGGCCGCAAACTACTCTTGGGCCGCAAACTACTCCCGAGCCGAAAACGACTTCCGGGCTGCAAAAACGACTCCCGGGCCGCAAACTACACCCGGGCTGTAAACTACTTCCGGGACGCAAACTACTCCCGGGCTGCAAACTACTCCCGGATCGCAAATGACTCCCGTGCTGCAAACTACTCCCGGGCCACAAACGACTCCCGGGCCGCAAACTACTTCCGGGCCGCAAAGGACTCCTGGGATATCGTTATGTAGAACGTTTTTTTGTAAGCCACCTCTGTCTACGCATCCTGTACATAGGATACACGGCCACGTCCAAAAGCCAGCCCCCAACTGTCCGTCCGTTTACCCTAAAATACATCGCGATTTGGAGTGCTGGAAAGCGCAATCAAAGGAAACAACTTGTTCACGTTTTTTTTTGTAACCCCAAAATTTCCAATTATTTCCTTTCCCGTCAGTTGCAGTCGAACATTTTTTGCATACGTACAGTACCCGTCAAAAGTAAATTTTTTCACCGCCTCGCGAGTCTTGGGTGACTACCATTTTGATAGAGAGGGCTAAGTGCGTTAAGTTATCTCGAGCCGAAAACGACTTTCGGGCCGCAAACGACTCTCGGGCCGCAAACTTCTTCCGGATCGCAAACTACTCCCAGGCCACAAACGACTCCCGGGCCGCAAACGACTCCTGGGCCGCAAACGACTTCCGGGCCGAAAACGACTTCCGGGCTGCAAACGACTCGGGGAAGGCAAACGGATACAATTCCCTTGTATTGCCCGCAGACGACTCTCGCTGCGTGCTTGATAAGAGCTAAGCGCGTTAAGTTTTGTTTTATCGATCATAGACGAATCGCTCCGAGTAGGCAAACGGGTCCAATTATCTTTAATCGCCCACAGGCGCTAAGTGCGTTAAGTTTTCTTTTATCAATCAGATACGACTCACGATGCGCGCTCGGAGAAGACAAACGGGTACAATTCTCTTTTATCGCTGGATGGGAGCTAAACGCGTTGTTTTTTTTATCGATCATAGACGACTCGCGCTGAGTGCTTGGAGAAAGCAAACGCGTACAATTATCTTTAATCAAAAACAGACGCCTCGCGCTTCGCGCTCGGCGGGGGTTAGCCCTTAGCACTTAGGTGCGTTAAGTTATCTCGAGCCGAAAACGACTTTCGGGCCGCAAACGACTCCCGGGCCGCAAACTTCTCCCTGATCGCAAACTACTCCTTGGCCACAAACGACTCCCGGCCGCAAACTACTTCTGGGCCGCAAACGACTCCCGGGCCGCAAACGACTTCCGGGCTGCAAACGACTACCGGATCGCAAATGACTCCCGGGCTGCAAACTACTCCCGGGCCACAAACGACTCCCGGGTAGCAAACTACTCTTGGGCCGCAAACGACTCCCGGATCGCAAATGACTCCCGGGCTGCAAACTACTCCTGGGCCACAAACGACTCCCGGGCCGCAAACTACTCTTGGGCCGCAAACTACTCCCGGGCCGCAAAAACGACTCCCGGGCCGCAAACTACACCCGGGCTGTAAACTAGTTCCGGGACGCAAACTACTCCCGGGCCGCAAACTACTCCCGGATCGCAAATGACTCCCGGTCTGCAAACTACTCCCGAGCCACAAACGACTCCCGGGCCGCAAACTACTTCCGGGCCGCAAAGGACTCCCGGGATATCGTTATGTAGAACGTTTTTTTGTGAGCCACCTCTGTCTACGCACCCTGTACATAGGATATACGGCCACGTCCAAAAGCCACCCCCCAACTGTCCGTCCGTTTACCCTAAAATACATCGCGATTTGGAGTGCTCGAAAGCGCAATCAAAGGAAACAACTTGTTCTTTTTTTTTTTTGTAACCCCAAAATTTCCAATTATTTCCTTTCCCGTCAGTTGCAGTCGAACATTTTTTTCATACGTACAGTACCCGTCAAAAGTAAATTTTTGCACCTCCTCGCGAGTCTTGGGTGACTACCATTTTGATAGATGGGGCTAAGTGCGTTAAGTTATCTCGAGCCGAAAACGACTTTCGGGCCGCAAACGACTCTCGGGCCGCAAACTGCTCCCGGATCGCAAACTACTCCCGGGCCACAAACGACTCCCGGGCCGCAAGTCTCCCATGCCGCAAGCGACTACCGGGCCGCAAACTACACCCGGGCCACAAACTACTCCCAGGCCGCAAACGACTCCCGGGCTGCAAACGACTCCCGGGCCGCCAACGACTCCTGGACCGCAAACAACTCCCGGGCCGCAAACGACTCCCGGGCCGCAAACTACTTCCCAGTCGCAAACTACTCCCGGGCCGCAAACGACTCCCGGATCGCAAATGACTCCCGGGCCACAAACGACTCCCGGGCCGCAAACTACTCTTGGGCCGCAAACGACTCCGGAGCCGAAAACGACTTCCGGGCCGCAAAAACGACTCCCGGGCCGCAAACTACACCCGGGCTGTAAACTACTTCCGGGACGCAAACTACTCCCGGGCCGCAAACTACTCCCGGATCGCAAATGACTCCCGGGCCGCAAACTACTTCCGGGCCGCAAAGGACTCCCGGGATATCGTTATGTAGAACGTTTTTTTGTGAGCCACCTCTGTCTACGCACCCTGTACATAGGATACACGGCCACGTCCAAAAGCCACCCCCCAACTGTCTGTCCGTTTACCCTAAAATACATCGTGATTTGGAGTGCTCGAGAGCGCAATCAAAGGAAACAACTTGTTCACGTTTTTTTATGTAACCCCAAAATTTCCAATTATTTCCTTTCCCGTCAGTTGCAGTCGAACATTTTTTTCATACGTACAGTACCCGTCGAAAGTAAATTTTTTCACCGCCTCGCGAGTCTTGGGTGGCTACCATTCTGATAGAACTACGCATCTACTTTGCCATTTCGAACGAAACACGCTATATATTTGTGTTCGTCGTAAAACGAAAAGTTACCGTGTACAGAAGTGCACATATGCTCAGAAAATACGGATTGTTGCACATATCACGTTTAAAATTTCGTTTGTCTGAAATCAAAACTAAATGAAAAAAAGGGGGTGAGCCTGATTTCAGTTACACTCGGTATGCATCGTTGTCATAAAATTTTTACATAATGTATACTTTTTAAAATCTCCTATTAAAAACAAAAAGCATTTTACCGGAACTGGAAATGAACTGTTGGCACCGAACCGGGTGCCGATATCATTATAAAATATAAACCGGTGGTTCGGAACGTAAACCGAACAATTAAAATTTATCGAGCCGGTAACCGGAACTGAACCGTTTTTTTGCGGTTCGGTTCCCTCTTTACAACCGTTATTTTTATAATTACAAAGAAACAAATATTGAATTGGCTATTAAATTTATTTATCAACTAAAACTTAAAATCTCATTACAAAAAACATTACCTTTAAAATAAATAAAATATTAATTTCGGATTGGTTAAATAAACAAAAACCCTATTAATAGTTTCAATATGTTTTGCGACCCAAAATAAAATTCTCGCGAAACCACAGTTTAAGAAACACTGCTATAGTCAATACAAGCTGTTTTCTTTTATGGTAGGCGGATAAAAACCATGTTCCTTCTGAGTTTATTTATTTCTCAATTTAAATATAGGGCATTTACAAAATAGAAAATTAAATTAAAGCTAAAATACTTAAGAATTATATATTTTATTTGCCATTTTGATAACTGCGTACAAAATAAAATTTATTTAATCAGAGACTTGTTTCATCTTTAATGTAATGGGTAGTTAAGGACAAAAATATTAAATAATTATTGTTTTACAATTGAATTTTTAAAAGATGTTAACATTAAACAATAGTACACAATTTAATTAGTCAATGGCCATGTGTTGGCATTTTATGTACTATAATTTAAAAAAATTGCCAATTCATTAATTTGTTCAATTAAAATTTGTATTTTTATAAGTTGAAAAAGTTGCTTGTTGAATTATCGTATCTTGATTTCTTGCCATCATAATTTCTGTGCAGTCTATAATAAAATCGTACTCAAGCTACGACCTTTTTCGTGCTATAGACAGAAAATGTAAAGTTTTTAATTTTGAATATATATGATTAGTCCAAAAAGTTATTACCCTATTCCTATTGTCTACATCAAACATCATCGGTAACGTTTGGTAATAAAAATCGTGCCTATATTTCATAAGAGTTAATAATATTTCATCCTCCGTACTTGAAGCACACACACGAGTGCTTGTTAAAAAAATCGCTTCTCACTTGAAATTCTGAAAACATACCTGCAATAAAACAGCTGTTTAGTTACGAAGTGAAAAATTCAAATAACTTATTAAAACAAATGAATCATTCATACCCATTACCTATAAATTATTAAGCGTTGGTGTATAGGGGGCTGCAAACCTCGTAGTTGAACCCTGTCGCTCGGCTGCAACTTCACGTGTAAACAAAACAGAGTATACGGACTGTCAATAAATTAATCGGAAATAATTAACATTCATACATTCGCCGACAATCTAAAAATAATTTTAAACAATTAAATATGCCACATCACCCACTTTCAGAATATCACCTGTTAACTTTTTACTCAGATCTGTACATAGGCATCTTTCAAGAACGGTTTTCACTTTTCATATGTCGTAATTTCTGTGGTTGTAATTAATTCCATCTGTTCTGTTGTGACATCAGCGAGCACGTAAATAATGATATCGTCAATTGTATTTAACAGTAATTAAAACTTAATTTCACTCACATTTCACATACTGTTCTTGCACGGCCAAAGCGTACAGAACACCGGTCACTGCACTGCCCGGCCGTGATAGCGCTTATCTGTAATGCGCCGTGCCGTGAACGATCGAAAAAATGAAAATCCGTGAAAACAGAAAAACGGCCGGTCAGATTGGGCCGAAATTTTCGGGATGCATTTTCCCACTCGAAAAACACGACCGGTGAAAATTTGAACGGTCGAGAAGCCGTTTTCGCGGTAGCACGAGCTAAATAGCGTCACTTAGTTTGTCGACCGATCGAAACATCCATTTTACATAGAAAACCCATTAGAGATTTTATTTTTTCGGTTTTTCGCAGATAGCGTTTCCGTCGTCCGAGCTACCGTAACGAAACTCGGCACAGAGCTAGTTCGTTCTTTCGTACGTTTTTTAAAGCAAACCCCGTATTTTTGCGTAGAGTTTTTCGATTTTTTATTCGGATCGGGGCAAACGGGCGAACCTTCACTAGTATACGAAGTAACCAGCAGGCCCTGGCGGGCCTACTGGGGCGCCGATGGCGCCGTTCCGAGACCATAGAAATATCTGTATCCGGATTAACTCTTTTGCGTCCAAGTTCTATGCGTCAAAATAAAAACATCGATAAATCTCGAAGCGCTCAACGAAAACCGAGCCCGTATTATTTCCATTAATAGATAATAGACGACTCGCGTTGCATGCTCGGCGGAGGAGAGGCGAATACAATTCACTTTTATCGATCATAGACAATTCGCTATGCATGCTCGGCGGGGATAACGCAAGTACAATTCACTCCCGGGCCGCAAACGACTCCTTAGCTGCAAACTACTCCCAAACCGCAAACGACTCCCGGGCCGCAAACGACTCCCAGGTCGCAAACGACTTCCGGGCCGCAAACGACTCCTGAGCTGCAAACGACTCCCGGGCTGCAAACGACCCGTGCCGAAAACGACTCCCGGGCCGCAAACGACTCCCGGGCCGCAAACGGCTCCCAGGCTGCAAACGACGCCCGGGTCGCAAACGACTTCCTGGCTGCAAACGACTCTAAGGCCGCAAACGACTCCCGGGTCGCAAACGACTCCCGGGCTACAAACTACTTCCAAACCGCAAACGACTCCCGGGATACAAACGACTCGTGAGCCGCAAACGACTCCCGGGCCGCAAACGACTCCCGGGTAGCAAATTACTCCCGGGCTGCAAATTACTCCCGGGCCGCAAACGGCTCCCGGGCCGCAAACGACTCCCGGGTCGCAAACGACTTCCTGGCTGCAAACGACTCTCGGGCCGCAAACGACCCCCGGGTCGCAAACGACTCCCGGGCTACAAACTACTTCCAAACCGCAAATGACTCCCGGGATGCAGACGACTCGTAGGCCGCAAACGACTCCCGGGCCGCAAACGACTCCCAGGTCGCAAATGACTCCCGGGCTGCAAACTACTCCCGAGCTGCAAACTACTTCCAGTCCGCAAACTACTCCCGGTCTGCTAACGACTCCCAAGCCGCAAAGGACTCCCGGGTCGCAAACGACTCCCGGGCTACAAACTACTTCCAAACCGCAAATGACTCCCGGGATGCAAACCACTCGTAGGCCGCAAACGACTCCCGGGCCGCAAACGACTTCCAGGTAGCAAATGACTCCCGGGCTGCAAACTACTCCCAAGCCGCAAACGACTCCCGGGTCGCAAACGACTCCTGGACTGCAAACTACTCCTGGGCCGCAAACGACTCCCGAGGTGCAAACTACTTCCAGTCCGCAAACTACTCCCGGGCTGCTAACGACTCCCAGGCCGCAAACGACCCCCGGGTCGCAAACGACTCCCGGACTGCAAACTATTCCTGGGCCGCAAACGACTCCCGAGCTGCAAACTACTTCCAGTCCGCAAACTACTCCCGGGCTGCAAACGACTCCCGGGCCGCAAACACTTTCCGGGTGCAAACTCCTCCTGGGCCGCAAACTACTCCCGGGATGCATACGACTCCTGGGCCACAAACGACTTCCGGGCCGGAAACGACTCCTGGGCCGCAAACGACTGGGTCGCAAACGACTCCCGAGCCGCAAACAATTCCCGGGCCGCAAACTACTCCCGGGCCGCAAACGCGCTCGGAGAAGGCAAACCGGTACAATTATCTTTAATCGTTACACGTTAATTACGACTCCCGGGCTGCAAACTACTCCTGGGCTGCAAACAACACACAGCCGCAAACTACTCCCAGGCCGCAAACCACTCCCGGGCCGCAAACGACACCCGGGCCGCTAACGACTCGCGGACCGCAAAAGACTCCCGGGCTGCAAACAACTCCCGGGCTGCAAACGACTCCCGGGCTGCAAACTACTCCCGGGCTGCAAATTACACTAGGGCCGCAAACTACTCCCGGGCCGCAAACTACTCCCGGGCCGCAAACTACTCCCAGCTGCAAACTACTCCCGGGCTGTAAACTACACTCGGGCCGCAAACGACTCTAGGGCCGCAAACGAATCCCGGGCCACAATGGACTTCCAGGCCGCAAACGACTTCCGGGCCGCAAACGACTTCCGGGCTGCAAACTACTCAAGAGCCGCAAACGACTCCCGGGTCGCAAACAACTCCCAGGCTGCAAGCGACTCCCGGGCGGCAAACGACTCCCGGGCCGCAAACAACTCTCGAGCCGCAAACTACTCCCGAACTGCAGACTACTCCGGGACTGCAAACTGCTCCCGGGTCGCAAACGACTCCCGGGCTGCACACTACTCCTGGGCTGCAAACTACACTCGGGCCGCAAACTACTCCCGGGCCGCACTAATGACTGACCCTGTATATTTGAAAATATTTTTTTTGGGTTCGGAAGATAAAACTGTATCAAATAGCGTTTGAATCAACTTTCTATCTCAAACCGTTAAGCGACAATCGCCTGATCCCGCACTAATGACACCCTGTATATTTGAAAATATTTTTATCGTGTTCGGAAGTTAAAACTGTATCAAAAAGCGTTTGAATCAACTTTCTATATGAAACCATTAAGCGACAATCGACTGATCCCGCACTTATGACTCACCCTGTATATTTAAAAATATTTTTATCGTTTTCGGAAGAAAAAACTGTATCAAATAGCGTTTGAATCAACTTTCTATCTCAAACTGTTAAACGACAATCGCCTGATCCCGCACTAATGACTCACCCTGTATATTTGAAAATATTTGTATCGGGTTCGGAAGAAAAAACTGTATCAAATAGCGTTTGAATCAACTTTTTATCTCAAACCGTTAAGCGACAATCGACCAATTCCGCACTAATGACTCACCCTGTATACGGCACTGCCAAATCTTTATCCGTTATGAGAGAAAATAATATATATTTTCGATGTTAAACATTTCAATAAACTTAACATAACATTTTTATTGACATTCATTTGCAAACACCCTGTATATTTTTCTCGCTGTATGAATAAGTGCAAAAATTAAATCATTCAAGTCCGAGCAGCCGGTTCATCTGCCCGCACTACACTTATGTACACAAAGGATGTAATTACTGAGCGTACGATAAGAAATATAAATAAACATGCAATATTTGATTTATTTACAATAGTAGACTTGCAGAAAATACATTCAGAGGAATACGTTTTATTTAAAAAGTAGTACACATGCAGTTTCATTTTGTAGTAGGTTAATTAAAACAAAACATTTATTATGATAAGATTATTGACTGTTACGAAATACACAAAAGTTGTTTATTTATTTTAATAACGACATGCAAATATAATTCAGAGTATAATAATTGCTGTTGATTTGCGATTAACGATTTAATGAAAAAAAAATGCAGACTTAATAGGTAAATAGGTACTTAATAGGTAAATACTTAACTTAACATGTAGGTTGCTGAGAAAGATGTATTTTTGCACAATATTTTACTGGAACGTGTGTACACTGTTTTTTTACAGATGGCTTATTGTTTTCCCATTTATAAACTAACCTATAATAACAATTCGCGCACCTCAGATAACAAAGCGAACAGAACTGGGCTAATCTTAAGTCGTGCTCTGTGATAAGGCATTTTTGGCGCGAAAATATTTGGGAATGAAAAATCGTGAAAACAGGAAAACGGATAATCAGATCAAACTGAAATTTTCGGGATACATTTTTCAACTACATTGGCACGATCCGTGTAAATTTGAAGACCCGGTGTCTTGACGCAAAGATAACGTCCACTCAGCCGGTTGCCGGTAGCTCACCGCGGCAGTTAGCGGGCATCGGGGGTACGAGGGGAAATTCACGTTTAGGGTGAAAACAAATAAACGGCTTATCAGATTCGGCTGAAACTTTGGAAAAACCTTATCCCGACATAAGCGCTCGAACCGCGAAAATTTAGTAACCGAACTAAGCTCCCCCGCGGCGCTACGAAGAACCAATATTCCCATAAGAGAAAAATTTTTCGGCGGTTTATCATTGATAACTTTTCAGTCTCGAAACGTACGGCAACCGGATATCGACAGGAAGCTGGTTCGTTCTTTCATACGTATTCTAAAACAAACCGGAAGTCCCTGCGTCGTGTTTTTCGATTTTTAATTCTCGATCGCGCAAAAGCGACCAACCGCTGTTAGTATATAGTAACCAGCAGGCCCTGGCAAGCCTACTGGAGCGCCGATGGCGCTGTTCCAAGACCATAGAATTATGTTGATCCGGTTTAACTCCCTTGAGTCCAAGTTCTATGGGTCAATTAAAAAGAAAAAACATCGATGGGAACCGAGCCCGTACAAATTTCGTTAAGAGATGATAGTCGACTCGCGCTGCATGCTCGGCGGAGGTGAAGCGGATACAGTTCACTTTTATCGATCATAGACGACTCAAGTTGCATGCTTTGTGAAGGTGAAGCGGGTGCAATTCACTTTTATCGATCAGCGAAGACTCGCGCTGCAAGCTCGGCGCAGGTCAAGCGGGTGCAATTCACTATTATTGACAATAAACGATTCGCGTTGCGCACTCGACGGGAAGTAAGCCGGTACAATTCTCTTGTATCAAAAACAGATGACTCGCACTGCGCTCTCGGAGGGGACGAAGCGCGTAAAGTTATATTTTATTAGTCATAGACTCGCTCTCTGCGCTCAGCGGGTAAAATAGTCTTTTATCAATCATAGACGACTCGCGCTCGGAAAAGGCAAACGGGTACAATTCTCTGTTATTGCCCACCGATGGGAGCTAAGTGCGTTAAGATTGTTTTATAGATCATGGACGACGCGCTGCGCGCTCGGAGAAGGCAAACGGGTACAATTATCTTTAATCGGAAACAGACGCCTCGCGCTGCGCGCTCGGCGGGGGCTAAGCGCGTTAAGTTCTTTTTTAACGATTAGAGACGACTCACGATGCGCGCTCGGAGAAAACAAACGGGTACAACTCTCTTTTATCGCTGAATAGGAGCTAAGCGCGTTAAGTTTTTTTTATCGATCATAGACGACTCGCGCTGAGTGTTCCGAGAAGGCAAACGTGTACAATTATCTTTAATCTACACTCGGGCCGCAAACTACTCCCGGGCCGCAAACAACTCCCAGACCGCAAAAGACTCCTGGGCTGCAAACGATTCCAGGGCTGCAAACTACACTCGGTCCGCAAACGACTTACGGGCCGCAAACAAATCCCGGGCCTCAAATGACTTCCGGGCCGCTAACGACTCCCGGGCTGCAAACGACTTCCGGGCTGCAAACTACTCAAGAGCCGCCAACGACTCTCGGGTCGCATACGAATCCCAGGCTGCAAACTACTGGGCTGCAAATTACTCGCGGGTTGCAAGCGACTTTCATGCTGCAAACGACTTCCGGGCTGCAAACGACTCCCGGGCTGCAAATTATTCACGGGATGCAAACGACTACCGGGCCGCAAACAACTCCCGGGCCGCAAACGACTCCGGGGTCGCAAACGTCTCCCGGGCTGCATACTACTCCCAAGCTGCAAAAGACTTCCGGGCCGAAAACGACTCCCTGGTCGCAAACTACTCCTGGGCTGCAAACTACACTCGGGCCGAAAACTACTTTCGGGCCGCAAACAACTCCCGGACCGCAAAAAAAAACCCGGGCTGCAAACGACTACCGGGTTGAACACGACTCCCAGCTGCAAACTACTCCCGGGCTGCAAACTACACTCGGGCTGCAAACGACTTCCGGGCCGCAAACGACTTCCGGACCGCAAACGACTTCCGGGCTGCAAACTACTTAAGAGCCGCAAACGACTCCCGGGTCGCAAACAACTCCCAGGCTGCAAACTACAACTGGGCTTTAAACTACTCCCGGGTGGCAAAAGACTCCCGGGCTGCAAACGACTCCCGGGTAGCAAACGACTCCCAGGCTGCAAACGACTCCCGGGCCGCAAACGATTCCGGGGCCGCAAACGACTTCCGGACCGCAAACGACTCCTGGCACGCAAACGACTTCCGGGCCGCAAACTACTCTCGGGCTGTACCCTACTCCCTGGCCGCAAACGACTCCTGGGTTGCAAACGACTCACGGACTGCAAAAGACTCCCGGGCTGAAAACGACTCCTGGGCTGCAAACTACTCCCGGGCTGCAAATTACACTCGGGCCGCAAACTACTCCCGGGACTGCAAACGACTCCCGGCTGCAAACTACTTCCGGGCTGCAAACTAATTCCGAGCTGCAAACTACACTTGGGCCGCAAACGACTCTTGGGCTGCAAACGACTTTTGGGCTGCAAACGAATCCCGGGCAGAAAACGACTTCCGGGCCGCAAACGACTCCTGGGCCGCAAACGACTCCTGGGCCGCAAACGACTACCGGGCCGCAAACGACTCCCGGGCCGCAAACGAATCCTGGGCCGCAAACGACTCCCGGCCCGCAAGCGACTCCCCGGGCCGCAAACGACTTCCGGGCCGCAAACTACTCCCGGGCTGCACACTACTCCCGGGCCGCAAACGACTCACGGACCGCAAAAGACTCCCGATGGTCAAACGACTTCCGGGCTGCAAACTACTCCCAGGCTGCAAATTACACTCGGGCCGCAAACTACTCCCGGGCCGCAAACTATT
Source organism: Elmis aenea (assembly GCA_947652605.1). Taxonomy (NCBI): domain Eukaryota; kingdom Metazoa; phylum Arthropoda; class Insecta; order Coleoptera; family Elmidae; genus Elmis; species Elmis aenea. The sequence continues at coordinate 17,828,690 of OX393583.1, forward strand.
CCCGGGCTGCAAACTACTCATGGGCCGCAAACGACTCCTGAACCGCAAAATACTCCCGGGCTGCAAACGACTCCCGGGCTGCAGACTAATCATGGGCCGCAAATGACTCCCGGACCGCAAAATACTCCCGGGCTGCAAACGACTCCTGGGCTGCAAACTACTCCCGGGCTGCAAACTACTCCCGAGCTGCCAACTACACTCGGGCCGCAAACTACTCCCGGGCCGCAAACTACTCCCGGGCCGCAAACTACTCCCGGGCTGCAAACAACTTCCGGGCCGCAAACGACTTCCGGGCTGCACACTACTCCCGGGCTGCAAACTACACTCGGGCTGCAAACTACTTCCGGGCCGCACGAATGACTCACCCTGTATATTTGAAAATATTTTTATCGTGTTCGGAAAAAAACTGTATTAAATAGCGTTTGAATCAACTTTCTATCTCAAACCGTTAAGCGACAATCGACCGATCTCCCACTAATGGCTCACCCTGTATATTTGAAAATAGTTTTATTGTGTTCAGAAGAAAAAACAGTATCAAATAGCGTTTGAATCAACTTTCTATCTCAAACCGTTAACCGACAATCGACCGATCCCCCACTAATGGCTCACCCTGTATATATGAAAATAGCTTTATTGTGTTTAGAAGAAAAAACGGTATCAAATAGCGTTTGAATCAACTTTCTATCTCAAACCGTTAAGCCACAATAGACCGATCCCCCACTAATGACTCACCCTGTATACGGCACTGCGACATCTTTATCCGTTTCGAGAGAAAATAATAGGTATATATTTTTCGATGTTAAACATTTTAATAAACATAACATTTTTATTGACATTCATTTGCAATTACCCTGTATATTTATGCACGTCGTGATACAGAACTGCAGCGCACAATGCAAAAATAATCTTATCGAGTCCGAGAAATGCTTAAAATAGCAAATAGATCGGAATGTCCGGTCGATGTTCAAAATATGGCAACGCCCCGTTTATCGAAATATCGCTTTAACACGCTAAAACGGCAATTGTACAGCTATTATCTGTCCCACGGGAATATTTTTTTTACAAATCTAAAGCCCGTACCTTGTACTTTGCGACGACGCGTGGCGTTTTGACTTTACACGCTTTGGACGCCGTCCCGACGCGGACGTGACGAGATGATTGTCTTTAAAAATCTTTTGAGGTGTAATAGTTGAGTTATTGCCGGTTTGACAATAATTTATAGGCAAACATGCAATATTTAATGTAATTACAATGGTAGGCTTGCAAAAAATACATTCATAGTATCACGTTTCATTTAAATAGCTGTTGTAGACTGCATTTTCATTTTGTAATAGGTTAATTAAAATAAAACATTTTAGTTATTATGATGAGACTGTTAATCGAAATACACAAAAGTTGTTTATTTATTTTAATAACGGCATGCAAATATAATTCAGAGTATTAAATAATTGCTGATTAACGAGTTAATGAAAAAAGATGCAAACTTAATAAGCATTAAATACTTACAGGTGGTTTGTGGAGAAAGATGCATTTTTGCACAATATTTTACTGGAACGTATGTACACTTTTTTTTTACAGACGGCTTATTGTTTTCCCATTTATAAACTAACCTATAATAACAATCCGAAGGACGCGCACCCGAGTTAACGAATCGAACAAAACTGGGCTAATCTGAAGTTATGCTGTGATAACGCCGGGTAGATTATTTTTGGCGGGAAAATTTTTGGGAATGAAAAATCGTGAAAACAGGAAAACGGATAATCAGATCAAGCTGAAACTTTCGGAATACATTTTTCAACTACATTGTCAGGATCCGTGTAAATTTGAAGACCCGGTGTCTTGACGCAAAGATAACGTCCACTCAGCCGGTTGCCGGTTGCTCACCGCGGCAGTTAGCGGGATTCGGGGGTACGAGGGGAAATTCACGTTTAGGGTGAAAACAAATAAACGGCTTATCAGATTCGGCTGAAACTTTGGAAAAATCTTATCCCGACATAAGCGCTCGATCCGCGAAAATTTCGTTATCGAACTAAGCTTCCCCGCGGCGCTACGAAGAACCAATATTCCCATAAGAGAGAAATTTTTCGGCGGTTTATCACCGATAACTTTTCAGTCTCGAAACGTACGGCAACCGGATATCGACAGGAAGCTGGTTCGTTCTTTCATACGTATTCTAAAGCAAACCGGAAGTCGCTGCATCCAGTTTTTCGATTTTTAATTCTCGACCGGGCAAAATGGAGAACCGCTGTTATTATATAGGTAGCAGCAGGCCCTAACGGGCCTACTGGGGCGCCTACGGCGCCGTTCCGAGACCATCGAAATATCTGTATCCGGTCTAACTCTTTTGCGTCCAAGTTCTATGCGTCAAAATAAAAACTTCGATAAATCTCGAAGCGCTCAACGGCAACCAAGCCCGTACAATTTTCATTATTAGATAATAGACGACTCGCGTTGCATGCTCGGCGGAGGAGAAGCGAATACAATTGACTTTTATCGATCATAGACAATTCGCTATGCATGCTCAGCGGAAATAACGCGGGTACAATTCACTCCCAGGCCGCAAACGACTCCCGAGCTGCAAACTACTCCTGGGCCGCAAACGACTACCGGGCCGCAAACAACTCCTGGCCTGCAAACGACTTCCAGGATGCAAACTACTCCCCAGCGGCAAACGACTCTCGGGCTGCAAATGACTCCTAGGCCGCAAAAGAATATCGGGCCGCAAACGACTACCGGGCTGCAAACGACTCCCAGGCCGCAAAAATTATCCGGCTGCAAACTCCTCCCGAGCCGCATACGGGCCACAAACGACTTCCGAGCCGGAAACGACTCCCGGGTCGCAAACGACTCCCGAGCCGCAAACAACTCCCGGGCCGCAAACTACTCTTGGGCCGCAAACTACTCCTGGGCCGCAAACGACCCCCGGGCCGCATACGACTCCCGGGCTGCAAACGACTCCCGGGACGCAAACAATTCCCGGGCCGCAAACGACTCCCGGGTCGCAAACGACTCCTGGGCCACAAACGACTCCCGAGCTGCAAACTACTCCTGGGCCGAAAACGACTTTCGGGCTACAAATGACTCCTGGGCCGCAAAAGAATATCGGGCCGCAAACGACTACCGGGCTGCAAACGACTCCTAGGCCGCAAATATTTTCCGGGTGCAAACTCCTCCCGGGCCGCATACGGGCCACAAACGACTTCCGAGCCGGAAACGACTCCCGGGTCGCAAACGACTCCCGAGCCGCAAACAAATCCCGGGCCGCAAACTACTCCCGGGCCGCAAACTACTCCTGGGCCGCAAACGACTCCCGGGCCACAAACGACTCCCGGGACGCAAACAACTCCTAGGCCGCAAACGACTCCCGGGACGCAAACCACTCCCGGGCTGCAAACGACTCCCGGGTCGCAAACGACTTCCTGGCTGCAAACGACTCTCGGGCCTCCAACGACTCCCGGGCCGCAAATGACTACCGGGTCGCAAACGACTCCCGGGCTACAAACTACTTTCAAACCGCAAACGACTTCCTGGTCGCAAACGACTACCGGGATGCAAACGACTCATGGGCCGCAAACGACTCCCGGGCCGCAAACGACTTTAAGGCCGCAAATGACTCTTGGGCCGCAAACTACTCCTGAGATGAAAACGACTCCCGGGCTGCAAACTACTGCCGGGCTGCTAACGACTCCCAGGCCGCAAACGACTCCCGGGTCGCAAACGACTACCGGGCTGCAAACGACTCCCAGGCCGCAAACATTTTCCGGGTGCAAACTCCTCCCGGGCCGAATACGGGCCACAAACGACTTCCGAGCCGAAGACGACTCCCGGGTCGCAAACGACTCCCGAGCCGCAAACAACTCCCGGGACGCAAACTACTCCCGGGCCGAAAACTACTCCTGGGCCGCAAACGACTCCTGGGCCGCAAACGACTCCCGGGCTGCAAACGACTCCCGGGACGCAAACAACTCCCGGGCCGCAAACGACTCCCGGGTCGCAAACGACTCCCGGGCCACAAACGACTCCCGAGCTGCAAACTACTCCTGGGCCGCAAACGATTCCCGGGCCGCAAACAACTCCTGGCCTGCAAACGACTTCCGGGCTTCAAACTACTCCCCAGCAACAAACGACTTTCGGGCTACAAATGACTCCTGGGCCGCAAAAGAATATCGGGCCGCAAACGACTACCGGGCTGCAAACGACTCCTAGGCCGCAAACATTTTCCGGGTGCAAACTCCTCCCGGGCCGCATACGGGTCACAAACGACTTCCGAGCCGGAAACGACTTCCGGGTCGCAAACGACTTCCGAGCCGCAAACAACTCCCGGGCCGCAAACTACTCCCGGGCCGCAAACTACTCCTGGGCCGCAAACGACTCCCGGGCTGCAAACGACTCCCGGGCTGCAAACGACTCCCGGGACGCAAACAACTCCCGGGCCGCAAACGACTCCCGGGACGCAAACAACTCCCGGGCTGCAAACGACTCCCGGGTCGCAAACGACTTCCTGGCTGCAAACGACTATCGGGCCTCAAACGACTCCCGGGCTGCAAATGACTACCGGGTCGCAAACGACTCCCGGGCTACAAACTACTTTCAAACCGCAAACGACTCCCGGGCCCCAAACGACTCCTGGGTCGTAAACGACTTCCGAGCTGCAAACTACTTCCAGTCCGCAAACGACTACCGGACTGCAAACTACTCCCGGGCTGCCAACGACTCCCAGGTCGCAAACGACTCCCGGGCTGAAAACAACTCCCCAGCCGCAAACAGGGGTCGCAAACGACTCTTGGGCTGCAAACTACTTTCGGGCTGCAAACTACTATCGGGCCGCAAACGACTCCTGGGCTGCAAACTACTCCCGAGCCGCAAGCGACTCCCGGGTCGCAAACGACTCCCGGATCGCAAACGACTCTCGGGCTGCAAACTACTCCCGGGCCGCAAACCACTCTTGGGCCGCAAAGGACGCCCAGGCCGCAAACGACTTCAAGGCCGCAAATGACTCCCGGGACGCAAAAACGACTCCCGGACCACAAACTACACCCGGGACGCAAACTAATGCAGGGCCGCGAACTACTACCGGATCGCAAATGACTCCCGGGCTGCAAGCTACTCCCGGGATGCAAACGACTTATGGGTCGCAAACGACTCCCAGGTCGCAAACGACTTTCAGGCTGCAAACTACTCTCGGGCCGCAAACGACTCCCGAATCGCAAATGACTCCCGGGCTGCAAACTACTCCCTAGATGCAAACGACTCATAGGAAGCAAACGACTCCTGGGTCGCAAACGACTCCTATGCTGCAAACTACTCCCAGGCCGCAAATGACTCCTGGGTCGCAAATGACTCCTGGGTCGCAAACGACTTCCGAGCTGCAAACTACTTCCAGTCCGCAAACGACTTCCAGACTGCAAACTACGTCCGTGCCGCAAACTACTCCCGGGTCGCAAACGACTCCTAGGATGCAAACGACTCATAGGCCGCAAACGACTCCCGGGCCGCAAAAGACTCCCGGGTCGCAAATGACTCCCGGGCTGCAAACTACTCCCAAGCCGCAAACGACTCCCGGGATGCAAACGACTCATAGGCCGCAAACTACTCCCGGGCCGCCAACGACTTTCGGGTCGCAAACGACTTCCGGGCTGCAAACAACTCCCGAGCCGCAAACGACTTCCGTGTCGCAAACGACTCCTGGGCTGCAAATTACTTTCAGGCTACAAACTACTATCGTGCCGCAAACGACTCCTGAGCTGCAAACTACTACCGTGCCGCAAGCGACTCCCGGGTCGCAAACGACTCCCAGGCTGCAAACTACTTCCGGGCCCAAAACGACTCCTGGGCTGCAAACTACTCCTGGGCCGCAAATGACTCCTGGATCGCAAATGACTCCCGGGCTTTTAACTACTCCCCAGCCGCAAACGACTCTCGGGCTGCAAATGACTCCTGGGCCGCAAAAGAATATCGGGCCGCAATCGACTACCGGGTCGCAAACGACTCCCGAGCTGCAAACAACTCCCGGGCTGCAAACTACTCATGGGCTGTAAACTACTTCCAGGCCGCAAACGACTCTCTGGCTGCAAACGATTCCCGGGCTGCAAACGACTCCCAAGCCGCAAACAACTACCGGGCCCAAACAACTCCCGGGATGCAAACGACTCCCGGGTCGCAAACGACTCCCAGGCTGCAAACGACTGCTGGCCTGCAAACGACTCCTGGGCCGCAAACGACTCCCAGGCCGCAAACGACTCCCGGGCCGCAAACCGCTCCCGGGCCGCAAACGACTCCCAGGTCGCAAACGACTCCCGGGATGCAAACGACATATGCCGAAACGACTCCCGGGCCGCAAACGACTCTTGGGTCGCAAATGACTCCCGGGCTGCAAGCTACTCCCGAGCCGCTAACGACTCCCGGGCTGCAAACTACTGCCGGGCTGCTAACGACTCCTAGGCCGCAAACGACTCCTGAGCTGCAAACTCCTTTCAGTCCGCAAACGACTTCCTGACTGCAAACTACTCCCGGGAAGCAAACGACTCCCGGGTCGCAAACGACTCCCGAGCCGCAAACAACTTCCGGGTCGCCAACGACTCCCGGGCTGCAAATTACTTTCAGGCTGCAAATTACTTTTGGGCTGCAAACTACTACCGGGCCGCAAACGACTCCTGGGCTGCAAACTACTATCGTGGCGCAAGCTACCCCCATGTCGCAAACGACTCTCGGGTCGCAAACGACTCCCGGGCTGCAAACTACTTCCGGACCGCAAACGACTCCTGGGCTGCAAACTACTATCGTGGCGCAAGCTACCCCCGGGTCGCAAACGACTCTCGGGCCGCAAACAACTTCCAGGCTGCAAACGTCTCCCATGCCGCAAGCGAGTACCAGGCCGCAAACTACACCCGGGCCGCAAACTACTTCCGGCCCGCAAACGACTCCCAGGCCGCAAACGACTCCCGAGCTGCAAACGATTCCCGGGCCGCCAACGACTCTCGGGCCGCAAACAACTCCCGGGCCGCAAACGACTCCCGGGCCGCAAACTACTTCCCAGTCGCAAACTACTCCCGGGCCGCAAACGACTCTTGGATCGCAAATGACTCCCGGGCTGCAAACTACTCCCGGGCCACAAACGACTCCCGGGCCGCAAACTACTCTTGGGCCGCAAATTACTCCCGAGCCGAAAACGACTTCCGGGCCGCAAAAACGACCCGGGCCGCAAACTACACCCGGGCTGCAAACTACTTCCGGGACGCAAACTACTCCCGTCACGCAAACTACTCCCGGGTCGCAAATGACTCCCGGGCTGCAAACTACTCCCGGGCCACAAATGACTCCCGGGCCGCAAACTACTCTTGGGCCGCAAACGACTCCCGGGTCCGCAAAGGACTCCCGGGATATCGATATGTAGAACGTTTTCTTGTGAGCCACCTCTGTCTACGCACCCTGTACATACGATACACGGCCACGTCCAAAAGCCACCTCCCAACTGTCCGTCCGTTTACCCTAAAATACATCGCAATTTGGAGTACTCGAAAGCGCAATCAAAGGAAACAACTTGTTCACGTTTTTTTTTGTAACCCCAAAATGTCCCGTCAGTTGCAGTCGAACATTTTTTTCATACGTACAGTACCCGTCGAAAGTCAATTTTTTCACCGCCTCGCGAGTCTTGGGTGGCTACCATTCTGATAGAACTACGCATCTACTTTGCCATTTCGAACGAAACACCCTATATATTTGTGTTCGTCGTAAAACGAAAACTCACCGTGTACATAAGTGCACATATGCTCAGAAAATACGGATTGTTGCACATATCACATGATTAAAATTTCGTTTGTCTGAAATCAAAACTAAATGAAAAAAAGGGGGTGAGCCTGATTTCAGTTATACTCGGTATGCATCGTTGTCATACAATTTTTACATAATGTATACTTTTTAAAATCTCCTATTAAAAACAAAAAGCATTTTACCGGAACTGGAAATGAACTTTTGGCACCGAACCGGGTGCCGATATCATTATAAAATATAAACCGGTGGTTCGGAACGTAAACCGAACAATTAAAATTTATCGAGCTGGTAACCGGACCTGAACCGTTTTTTGCGGTTCGGTTCCCTTTTTACAACCGATATTTTTATAATTACAAAGAACCAAATATTAAATAGGCTATTAAATTTATTTATCAACTAAAACTTAAAATCTCATTACAAAAAACATTACCTTTAAAATAAATAAAATATTATTTTCGGATTGGTTAAATAAACAAAAACCTTATTAATAGTTTCAATATGTTTTGCGACCCAAAATGAAATTCTCGCAAAACCACAGTTTAAGAAACACTGCTATAGTCAATACAAGCTGTTTTCTTTTATGGTAGGCGGATAAAAACCATGTTCCTTCTGAGTTTATTTATTTCTTAATTTAAATATAGGGCATTTACAAAATAGAAAATTAAATTAAAGCTAAAATACTTAAGAATTATATATTTTATTTGCCATTTTGATAACTGCGTACAAAATAAAATTTATTTAATCAGAGACTTGTTTCATCTTTAATGTAATGGGTAGTTAAGGACAAAAATATTAAATAATTATTGTTTTACAATTGAATTTTTGAAAGATGTTAACATTAAACAATAGTACACAATTTAATTAGTCAATGGCCATATGTGTTGGCATTTTATGTACTATAATTTAAAAAAATTGCCAATCCATTAATTTGTTCAATTAAAATTCGACGATTTGCTATGGCTCTAGTTTTGCAAACATCTTGTTCAGCCAGTTGTTTTTTCATTTTAAATGGTTGGATATTCATAAAATTCATAGTTTTTTTTTGCTTCGATCATTTTTGTACAGCATTGAAGCTTCTATGATCTGGTCACCTTACACATGACTGCTTGTTAAAAAAATCGCTTCTCACTTGAAATTCTGAAAACATACCTGCAATAAAACAGCTGTTTAGTTACGAAGTGAAAAATTCAAATAACTTATTAAAACAAATGAATCATTCATACCCATTACACCTATAAATTATTAAGCGTTGGTGTATAGGGGGCTGCAAACCTCGTAGTTGAACCCTGTCGCTTGGCTGCAACTTCACATGTAAACACAACAGAGTATACGGACTGTCAAATGGATTAATCGGAATTAATTAACATTCATACATACGCCGACAATCTAAAAATAATTTTAAACAATTTAATATGCCACATCACCTACTTTTAGAATATCACCTGTTAACATTCCGGCAAAACTGCAAACTTTTTACTCAGATCTGTACATAGGCATCTTTCAAGAATGGTTTTTCATAATGTTGTAATTAATTCCATCTGTTCACTTATTCGTGTTGTGACATCAGCGAGCACGTAAATAATGAATTTTTCATTGTATTTAACAGTAATTAAAACTTAATTTCATGTTAACGTTGTTTCACGGCAAAGCGAACTAAATAACTCGTCTTCTTATCACAGAACACCTTCTTATCTGTAGAGCCCCCCCACTCAGCGATGTATGCTTATTGGGATGCGCAACGATCAATCGCGTTTTGAAAATGAAAAATCGTAAAAAACAGAAAAACGGCTTTTCAGATTGGGCTGAAATTTTCAGGATGCATTTTCCCAATCAAAAGACACGTCCGGTGAAAATTTGAACGGTCGAGAAGCCGTTTTCGCGGTAGCACGAGCTAAATAGCATCACTTAGTTTGTCGACCGATCGAAACATCCATTTTACATAGAAAACCCATTAGAGATTTTATTTTTTCGGTTTTTCGCAGATAGCGTTTCCGTCGTCCGAGCTACCGTAACGAAACTCGGCACAGAGCTAGTTCGTTCTTTCGTACGTTTTTTAAAGCAAACCCCGTATTTTTGCGTCAAGTTTTTCGATTTTTAATTTCGATCCGGGCAAAACGGCGAACCGTCAGTGTACTATCTAACCAGCAGGCCCTAACGGGCCTACTGGGGCGCCTACGGCGCCGTTCCGAGACCATGGAAATATCTGTATCCGGCCTAACTCTTTTGCGTCCAAGTTCTATGCGTCAAAATAAAAACATCGATAAATCTCGAAACGCTCAACGAAAACCGAGCCCGTACAATTTTCATTAATAGATAATAGACGACTCGCGTTGCATGCTCGGCGAAGGAGAAGCGAACACAATTGACTTTTATCGATCATAGACAATTCGCTATGCATGCTCGGCGGGGATAACGCGGGTACAATTCACTCCCAGGCCGCAAACGACTCCTGAGCTGCAAACTACTCCTGGGCCGCAAACGACTCCCAGGCCGCAAACGACTCCCGGGCCGCAAACGTCTCCTGGCCAGCAAACGACTCCCGGGCTGCAAACTACTCCCCAGCCGCAAACGACTCTCAGCTGCAAATGACTCATGGGCCGCAAAATAATATCGGGCCGCAAACGACTACCGGGCTGCAAACGACTCCTGGGCCGTAAACATTTTCCGGGTGCAAACTCTTCCTGGGCCGCAAACTACTCCCGGGCCGCACACGACTCCTAGGCCATAAACGACTTCCGGGCCGCAAACGACTCCCGGGTCGCAAACGACTCCCGAGCCGCAAACAATTACCGGGCCGCAAAATACTCCCGGGCCGCAAACTACTCCCGGTCCGCAAACGACTCTCAGGCCGCAAACGACTCCCGGGCCGCAAACGACTCCCGGGCTGCAAACAACTCCCGGGCCGCAAACGACTCCCGGGCCGCAGACGACTCCCGGGTCGCAAACGACTTCCTGCAAATGACTGTCGGGCCGCAAACGACTCCCGGGCCTGAAACGACTCCCAGGTCGAAAACGACTCCAGGGCTTTAAACTACTTTCAAACCGCAAACGACTCGAGGGTCGCAAACGACTCCCAGGATGCAAACGACTCATAGGCTGCAAACGACTCCCAGGCCGCAAACGACTCCCGGGTCGCAAACGACTCCCGGGCTGCAAACTACTCCCGAGCCGCAAACGACTCCCTGGCTGCAAACTACTGCCGAGCTGCTAACGACTCCCAGGCCGAAAACGACTCCTGGGTCGCAAACGACTCCCGGGCTGCAAACTACTCCTGGGCCACAAACGACTCCTGGGTCGCAAACGACTCCCAAACTGCAAACTACTTCCAGTCCGCAAACGACTTCCGGACTGCAAACTACTCCCGATCCGCAATCTACTCCCGGGACGCCAACGACTCCCGGGTCGCAAACGACTCCCGGGCTGCAAACAACTCCCGAGACGCAAACGACTTCCGGGTCGCAAACGACTCCCGGGCTGCAAACTACTTTCGGGCTGCAAACCACTATCGGGCCGCAAACGACTCCTGGGCTGCAAACTACTCCCGGGCCGCAAGCGACTCCCGGGTCGCAAACGACTCCTGGGGTGCAAACTACTTCCGGGCCGCATACGACTCCCGGGCTGCAAACTACTCCCGGGCCGCAAACGACTTCCGGATTGCAAATGACTCCCGGGCTGCAAACTACTCACGAGCTGCAAACTACTCTTGAGCCGCAAACGACTTCAAGGCCGCAAATTACTCTTGGGCCGCAAACTATTCCCGAGCCGAAAACGACTCCCAGGCCGCAAACCAAACCCGGGACGCAAACTACTGCCGGGCCGCAAACAACTCCCGGATCGCAAATTACTCCCGGGGTGCAAACTACTCTTGGGCCACAAACGACTCCCAGGACGCAAACGACTCGGAGAAGGCAAACGGATACAATTCCCTTGTATTGCCCGCAGACGACTCTCGCTGCGTGCTCGATGGGAGCTAAGCGCGTTAAGTTTTGTTTTATCGATCATGGTCGAATCGCGCTGCGCGCTCTGATTAGGCAAACGGGTCCAATTATCTTTAATCGCCCACAGACGCCTCGCGCTGCGCGCTCAGCGGGAGCTAAGTGCGTTAAGTTCTCTTTTATCAATCAGATACGACTCACGATGCGCGCTCGGAGAAGACAAACGGGTACAATTCTCTTTTATTGCTCGATGGGAGCTAAACGCGTTAAGTTTTTTTTATCGATCATAGACGACTCGCGCTGAGTGCTTGGAGAAAGCAAACGCGTACAATTATTTTTAATCAACAACAGACGCCTCGCGCTCGGCGGGGGCTAAGCGCGTTAAGTTATCTCGAGCCGAAAACGACTTTCGGGCCGGAAACAACTCCCGGGCTGCAAACGTCTCCCATGCCGCAAGCGACTACCGGGCCGCAAACTACACCCGGGCTGCAACCTACTCCCGGGCCGCAAACGACTCCCGGGCCGCAAACGACTCCTGGGCCGCAAACGACTCCTAGCCGGCAAACGACACCCGGGCCTACTGGGGCGCCTACGGCGCCGTTCCGAGACCATAGAAATATCTGTATTTGGCCTAACTCTTTTGCGTCCAAGTTCTATGCGTCAAAATAAAAACATCGATAAATCTCGAAGCGCTCAACAAAAACCGAGCCCGTACAATTTTCATTAATAGATAATAGACGACTCGCGTTGCATGCTCGGCGGAGGAGAAGCGAATACAATTGACTTTTATCGATCATAGACAATTCGCTATGCATGCTCGGCGAGGATAACGCGGGTACAATTTACTCCCGGGCCGCAAACGACTCCCAGGCCGCAAACGACTCCCATGCCGCAAACGACTCCTGGTCCGCAAACGACTCCTGGCCGGCAAACGACTCCCGGGCTGCAAACTACTCCCCAGCCGCAAAAGACTCTCGGGCTGCAAATGACTCCTGGGCCGCAAAAGAATATCGAGCCGCAAACGACTACCGGGCTGCAAACGACTACTGGGCCGCAAACGACTCCCAGGCTGCAAACTACTCCCCAGCCGAAAACGACTCTCGGGCTGCAAATGACTCCTGGGCCGCAAAAGAATATCGGGCCGCAAACGACCACCGGGCTGCAAACGACTCCTGGGCCATAAACCACTTCCGGGCCGGCAACGACTTTTGGGCCGCAAACGACTCCCGGGTCGCAAACAACTCCCGAGCCGCAAAACAACTCCCGGGCCGCAAACGACTCCCGGGCCGCAAACGACTCCCAAGTCGCAAACGACTCCCGGGCTACAAACTACTTCCAAACCGCAAACGACTCAAGGGTCGCAAACGACTCCCGGGATGCAAACGACTCATAGGCCGCAAACGACTCCCGGGCCGCAAACGACTCCCGGGCTGCAAATTACTTCCGGGCCACAAACGACTCCCGGGCTGCAAACTACTCCCGGGCTGCAAACGACTCCCGGATCGCAAACGACTCCCGAGCTGCAAACTACTATCGGGTTGCAAACTACTCCCGAGCCGAAAATGACTTCCGGGCCGCAAAAACGACTCCCGGGCCGCAAACTACACCCGGGCTGCAAACTACTCCCGGGCCGCAAAACTACTCCCGGATCGCAAATGACTCCCGGACTGCAAACTACTCCCGGGCCACAAACAAGTCCCGGGCCGCAAACTACTTCCGGGTCGCAAACAAATCCCGGGCCGCAAACGACTCCTGGGCTGCAAACTACTCCCGGGCCGCAAGCGACTCCTGGTCGCAAACGACTCCCGGGCTGCAAACTACTCCTGGGCCACAAACGACTCCTGGGTCGCAAACGACTCCCAAACTGCAAACTACTTCCAGTCCGCAAACGACTTCCGGACTGCAAACTACTCCCGATCCGCAATCTACTCCCGGGACGCCAACGACTCCCGGGTCGCAAACGACTCCCGGGCTGCAAACAACTCCCGAGACGCAAACGACTTCCGGGTCGCAAACGACTCCCGGGCTGCAAACTACTTTCGGGCTGCAAACCACTATCGGGCCGCAAACGACTCCTGGGCTGCAAACTACTCCCGGGCCGCAAGCGACTCCCGGGTCGCAAACGACTCCTGGGCTGCAAACTACTTCCGGGCCGCATACGACTCCCGGGCTGCAAACTACTCCCGGGCCGCAAACGACTTCCGGATTGCAAATGACTCCCGGGCTGCAAACTACTCACGAGCTGCAAACTACTCTTGAGCCGCAAACGACTTCAAGGCCGCAAATTACTCTTGGGCCGCAAACTATTCCCGAGCCGAAAACGACTCCCAGGCCGCAAACCAAACCCGGGACGCAAACTACTGCCGGGCCGCAAACAACTCCCGGATCGCAAATTACTCCCGGGGTGCAAACTACTCTTGGGCCACAAACGACTCCCAGGACGCAAACGACTCGGAGAAGGCAAACGGATACAATTCCCTTGTATTGCCCGCAGACGACTCTCGCTGCGTGCTCGATGGGAGCTAAGCGCGTTAAGTTTTGTTTTATCGATCATGGTCGAATCGCGCTGCGCGCTCTGATTAGGCAAACGGGTCCAATTATCTTTAATCGCCCACAGACGCCTCGCGCTGCGCGCTCAGCGGGAGCTAAGTGCGTTAAGTTCTCTTTTATCAATCAGATACGACTCACGATGCGCGCTCGGAGAAGACAAACGGGTACAATTCTCTTTTATTGCTCGATGGGAGCTAAACGCGTTAAGTTTTTTTTATCGATCATAGACGACTCGCGCTGAGTGCTTGGAGAAAGCAAACGCGTACAATTATTTTTAATCAACAACAGACGCCTCGCGCTCGGCGGGGGCTAAGCGCGTTAAGTTATCTCGAGCCGAAAACGACTTTCGGGCCGGAAACAACTCCCAGGCTGCAAACGTCTCCCATGCCGCAAGCGACTACCGGGCCGCAAACTACACCCGGGCTGCAACCTACTCCCGGGCCGCAAACGACTCCCGGGCCGCAAACGACTCCTGGGCCGCAAACGACTCCTAGCCGGCAAACGACACCCGGGCCTACTGGGGCGCCTACGGCGCCGTTCCGAGACCATAGAAATATTTGTATTTGGCCTAACTCTTTTGCGTCCAAGTTCTATGCGTCAAAATAAAAACATCGATAAATCTCGAAGCGCTCAACAAAAACCGAGCCCGTACAATTTTCATTAATAGATAATAGACGACTCGCGTTGCATGCTCGGCGGAGGAGAAGCGAATACAATTGACTTTTATCGATCATAGACAATTCGCTATGCATGCTCGGCGAGGATAACGTGGGTACAATTTACTCCCGGGCCGCAAACGACTCCCAGGCCGCAAACGACTCCCATGCCGCAAACGACTCCTGGTCCGCAAACGACTCCTGGCCGGCAAACGACTCCCGGGCTGCAAACTACTCCCCAGCCGCAAAAGACTCTCGGGCTGCAAATGACTCATGGGCCGCAAAAGAATATCGAGCCGCAAACGACTACCGGGCTGCAAACGACTACTGGGCCGCAAACGACTCCCAGGCTGCAAACTACTCCCCAGCCGAAAACGACTCTCGGGCTGCAAATGACTCCTGGGCCGCAAAAGAATATCGGGCCGCAAACGACCACCGGGCTGCAAACGACTCCTGGGCCATAAACCACTTCCGGGCCGGCAACGACTTTTGGGCCGCAAACGACTCCCGGGTCGCAAACAACTCCCGAGCCGCAAAACAACTCCCGGGCCGCAAACGACTCCCGGGCTGCAAACGACTCCCGGGTCGCAAACGACTCCCGGGCTACAAACTACTTCCAAACCGCAAACGACTCAAGGGTCGCAAACGACTCCCGGGATGCAAACGACTCATAGGCCGCAAACGACTCCCGGGCCGCAAACGACTCCCGGGCTGCAAATTACTTCCGGGCCACAAACGACTCCCGGGCTGCAAACTACTCCCGGGCTGCAAACGACTCCCGGATCGCAAACGACTCCCGAGCTGCAAACTACTATCGGGTTGCAAACTACTCCCGAGCCGAAAACGACTTCCGGGCCGCAAAAACGACTCCCGGGCCGCAAACTACACCCGGGCTGCAAACTACTCCCGGGCCGCAAACTACTCCCGGATCGCAAATGACTCCCGGACTGCAAACTACTCCCGGGCCACAAACAAGTCCCGGGCCGCAAACTACTTCCGGGTCGCAAACAAATCCCGGGCCGCAAACGACTCCTGGGCTGCAAACTACTCCCGGGCCGCAAGCGACTCCTGGTCGCAAACGACTCCCGGGTCGCAAACGACTCCCGGGCCGCAAACTACTTCCGGGATGCAAACGACTCCCGGGCTGCAAACTACTCCCGGGCTGCAAACGACTCCCGGATCGCAAACGACTCCCGGGCTGCAAACTACTTTCGGGCTGCAAATTACTCCCGAGCTGAAAACGACTTCCGGGCTGCAAAAAGGACTCCCGGGCCGCAAACTACACCCGGGCTGCAAACTACTTCCGGGACGCAAACTACTCCCGGGCTGCAAACGACTCCCGGATCGCAAGACTCCCGGGCTGCAAACTACTTTCGGGCTGCAAATTACTCCCGAGCTGAAAACGACTTTCGGGCTGCAAAAAGGACTCCCGGGCCGCAAACTACTTCCGGGCCGCAAACGACTCCCGGGCTGCAAACTACTCCCGGGCTGCAAACGACTCCCGGATCGCAAACGACTCCCGGGCTGCAAACTACTTTCGGGCTGCAAATTACTCCCGAGCTGAAAACGACTTTCGGGCTGCAAAAAGGACTCCCGGGCCGCAAACTACTTCCGGGCCGCAAACGACTCCCGGGCTGCAAACTACTCCCGGGCTGCAAACGACTCCTGGATTGCAAACGACTCCCGGGCTGCAAACTACTTTCGGGCTGCAAATTACTCCCGAGCTGAAAACGACTCCTGGGCCGCAAACGACTCCTGGGCTGCAAACTACTCCCGGGCCGCAAGCGACTCCTGGTCGCAAACGACTCCCGGGTCGCAAACGACTCCCGGGCCGCAAACTACTTCCGGGTTGCAAACGACTCCCGGGCTGCAAACTACTCCCGGGCTGCAAACGACTCCTGGATCGCAAACGACTTCCGGGCTGCAAACTACTTTCGGGCTGCAAATTACTCCCGAGCTGAAAACGACTTCCGGGCTGCAAAAAGGACTCCCGGGCCGCAAACTACACCCGGGCTGCAAACTACTTCCGGGACGCAAACTACTCCCGGGCTGCAAACGACTCCCGGATCGCAAGACTCCCGGGCTGCAAACTATTTTCGGGCTGCAAATTACTCCCGAGCTGAAAACGACTTTCGGGCTGCAAAAAGGACTCCCGGGCCGCAAACTACTTCCGGGCCGCAAATGACTCCCGGGCTGCAAACTACTCCCGGGCTGCAAACGACTCCCGGATCGCAAACGACTCCCGGGCTGCAAACTACTTTCGGGCTGCAAATTACTCCCGAGCTGAAAACGACTTTCGGGCTGCAAAAAGGACTCCCGGGCCGCAAACTACACCCGGGCTGCAAACTACTTCCGGGACGCAAACTACTCCCGGGCCGCATACTACTCCCGGATCGCAAATGACTCCCGGACTGCAAACTACTCCCAAGCCACAAACGACTCCCGGGCCGCAAACTACTCTTGGGCCGCAAACTACTCCCGAGCTGAAAACGATTTCCGGGCCGCAAAAACGACTCCGGGGCCGCAAACTACACCCGGGCTGCAAACTACTTCCGGTACGCAAACTACTCCCGGGCTGCAAACTACTCCCGGATTGTAAATGACTCCCGGACTGCAAACTACTCCCGGGCCACAAACGACTCCCGGGCCGCAAACTACTTCCGGGCCGCAAACTACTTTTGGGCCGCAAACGAGTCCCGGGTCCGCAAAGGACTCCCGGGATATCGATATACAGGGTGCCCATTTTTCTAACCTGTTGTATGGGTAACTCCGTTAATATTAGAGATACAGAAACGTTTAAATTAGCAAATTTGTGCAGAATTTAAAGGGAAATCTGATGCCATTTTCAAATTTGACCTACGTCATTAACTTTTTGAAATATTTTTAAAAAACTGAAAAAGGTCGATTTTTTCAAACTTGCATAATTCCGTAACCATATGAGTTGGAACGAAAATAAAAATTGGCTTTTATAGATGTTTTTACGTAGATTTTAAATATGTTAATGGAATTTTCATAGCACTCTCGATTTCCGAGTTATAGCACAAACTTGCATTTTTTTAAATGGAAGTCATAGTTGGCTATGGTCTTATTAAAAAGGTTATTTTTTTCTCGTTTCAATGATATAAGGGTTGTTATGCTTTACTTTTGTAGTTTTTCTTTAAATAAGCAAAAATCATTTTACATGTTCACTGCCTACTAATAGATGGAAGTTATCCTGTGTTGATGTTCTTTTTTTTTCGATGTGACATTTAAGAGTTGTCTCTTATCGTTAGTGTAGCAATTATTAGCCAGTTCGGCCTTTTCAGTTGACACCACATTCAAGGGACAACTCGCGGGTAGGGTAGATGATGTTGGTTTATAATTTATGTATTCTAGGACTCTCTCTCTTCATCTTCTTGCTTAAATTTAATTTTCAAACCTTTGGATTTTGTAAATGACCTGTATTTTTTTAAATTGGTTTCTAATAACGAAAATAATTTCTTTCTTGGTTGCTACCTTTCCATAAATCTTTGCAAATACATTTCACTTGAATTTCTACTATTTCTATTACAAGCCTAGTAATAAAAAAAGCATGTCATTTCTTTTTTCATTAGAAAACATTGTTTTTGAAATTTACAATAAAGTCAATCAAAAATTTTGTACAACACGAGAGAGAGATTTATACGTATAACAAACAATAAATTTTATTTGACAAACTCTGAGGTTTTGTTTTTAAAATTTGTAACTGGCTAATAACTGCTACACTAACGATAAGAGGCAACTCTTAAATGTCACCTCGAAAAAAAAGAACATCAACACGGAATAACTCCCATGTATTAGTAGGCAGTGAACATGTAAAATGATTTTTGCTTATTTAAAGAAAAACTACAAAAGTAAAGCATAACAACCCTTATATCATTGAAACGAGAAAAAAATAACCTTTTTAACAAGACCACAGCCAACTATGACTTCCATTTAAAAAATGCAAGTTTGTGCTATAACTCGGAAATCGAGAGTGCTATGAAAATTCCGTTAACATATTTAAAATCTACGTAAAAACATCTAAAAAAGCCAATTTTTATTTTCGTTCTAACTCATATGGTTACGGAATTATGCAAGTTTGAAAAAATCGACCTTTTTCAGTTTTTTAAAAATATTTCAAAAAGTTGATGACGTAGGTCAAATGGCATCAGATTTCCCTTTAAATTCTGCACAAATTTGCTAATTTAACCGTTTCTGTATCTCTAATATTAACGGAGTTACCCATACAACAGGTTAGAAAAATGGGCACCCTGTATAGAACGTTTTTTTGTGAGCCACCTCTGTCTACGCACCCTGTACATAGGATACACGGCCACGTCCAAAAGCCACCCCCAACTGTCCGACCATTTACCCTAAAATACATCGCGATTTGGAGTGCTCGAAAGCGCAATCAAAGGAAACAACTTGTTCACGTTTTTTTTTGTAACCCCAAAATTTCCAATTATTTCCTTTCCCGTCAGTTGCAGTCGAACATTTTTTTCATACGTACAGTACCCGTCGAAAGTCAATTTTTTCACCGCCTCGCGAGTCTTGGGTGGCTACCATTCTGATAGAACTACGCATCTACTTTGCCATTTCGAACGAAACACCCTATATATTTGTGTTCGTCGTAAAACGATAAGTCACCGTGTACAGAAGTGCACATATGCTCAGAAAATACGGATTGTTGCACATATCACATGTTTAAAATTTCGTTTGTTTGAAATCAAAACTAAATGAAAAAAAGGGGGTGAGCCTGATTTCAGTTACACTCGGTATGCATCGTTGTCATAAAATTTTTACATAATGTATACTTTTTAAAATCTCCTATTAAAAACAAAAAGCATTTTACCGGAACTGGAAATGAACTGTTGGCACCGAACCGGGTGCCGATATCATTATAAAATATAAACCGGTGGTTCGGAACGTAAACCGAACAATTAAAATTTATCGAGCCGGTAACCGGAACTGAACCGTTTTTTGCGGTTCGGTTCCCTCTTTACAACCGTTATTTTTATAATTACAAAGAAAGAAATATTGAATTGGCTATTAAATTTATTTATCAACTAAAACTTAAAATCTCATTACAAAAAACATTACCTTTAAAATAAATAAAATATTAATTTCTGATTGGTTAAATAAAACAAAAACCTTATTAATAGTTTCAATATGTTTTGTGACCCAAAATAAAATTCTCGCGAAACGACAGTTTAAGAAACACTGCTATAGTCAATACAAGCTGTTTTTTTTATGGTAGGTGGATAAAAACCATGTTCCTTCTGAGTTTATTTATTTCTCAATTTAAATATAGGGCATTACAAAATAGAAAATTAAATTAAAGCTAAAATACTTAAGAATTATATATTTTATTTGCCATTTTGATAACTGCGTACAAAATAAAATTTATTTAATCAGAGACTTGTTTCATCTTTAATGTAATGGGTAGTTAAGGACAAAAATATTAAATAATTATTGTTTTACAATTGAATTTTTGAAAGATGTTAACATTAAACAATAGTACACAATTTAATTAGTCAATGGCCATATGTGTTGGCATTTTATGTACTATAATTTAAAAAAATTGCCAATCCATTAATTTGTTCAATTAAAATTCGACGATTTGCTATGGCTCTAGTTTTGCAAACATCTTGTTCAGGCAGTTGTTTTTTCATTTAAAATGGTTGGATGGTGAGATGAACTTCTTTACTCGCTAGCAGATCACATAATCAAAACCTCTATCTGCTAAAATAAACTGTCCTTTTTTTAAGACCTCTTAGAAACCACATTTTTCAACCAACTCTATCTGGCGTACTACTATCATTAACGTCAGAGACATGAGCAATATTCCGTATAGCCGACTAACACTTTAAACGTATTTGTATTTTTATAAGTTGAAAAAGTTGCTTGTTGAATTATCGTATCTTGATTTCTTGCCATCAGAATTTCTGTGCAGTCTATAATAAAATCGTACTCAAGCTACGACCTTTTTCGTGCTATAGACAGAAAATCTAAAGTTTTTAATTTTGAATATATATGATTAGTCCAAAAAGTTATTACCCTATTCCTATTGTCTACATCAAACATCATCGGTAACGTTTGGTAATAAAAATCGTGCCTATATTTCATAAGAGTTAATAATATTTCATCCTCCGTACTTGAAGCACACACACGAGTGCTTGTTAAAAAAATCGCTTCTCACTTGAAATTCTGAAAACATACCTGCAATAAAACAGCTGTTTAGTTACGAAGTGAAAAATTCAAATTACTTATTAAAACAAATGAATCATTCATACCCATTACCTATAAATTATTAAGCGTTGGTGTATAGGGGGCTGCAAACCTCGTAGTTGAACCCTGTCGCTCGGCTGCAACTTCACGTGTAAACAAAACAGAGTATACGGACTGTCAATAAATTAATCGGAAATAATTAACATTCATACATTCGCCGACAATCTAAAAATAATTTTAAACAATTAAATATGCCACATCACCCACTTTCAGAATATCACCCGTTAACTTTCCGGCAAAACTGCAAACTTTTTACTCAGATCTGTACATAGGCATCTTTCAAGAACGGTTTTCACTTTTCATATGTTGTAATTTCTGTGGTTGTAATTAATTCCATCTGTTCTGTTGTGAGATCAGCGAGCACGTCAATTGTATTTAACAGTAATTAAAACTTAATTTCACTAACGTACTGTTCTTGCACGGCCAAAGCGTACAGAAACACCGGTCACTGCACTGCCCGGCCGTGATAGCGCTTATCTGTAATGCGCCGTGCCGTGAACGATCGAAAAAATGAAAATCCGTGAAAACAGAAAAACGGCCGGTCAGATTGGGCTGAAATTTTCAGGATGCATTTTCCCACTCGAAAAACACGACCGGTAAAAATTTGAACGGTCGAGAAGCCGTTTTCGCGGTAGCACGAGCTAAATAGCGTCACTTAGTTTGTCGACCGATCGAAACATCCATTTTACATAGAAAACCCATTAGAGATTTTATTTTTTCGGTTTTTCGCAGATAGCGTTTCCGTCGTCCGAGCTACCGTAACGAAACTCGGCACAGAGCTAGTTCGTTCTTTCGTACGTTTTTTAAAGCAAACCCCGTATTTTTGCGTCAAGTTTTTCGATTTTTAATTTCGATCCGGGCAAAACGGCGAACCTTCAGTGTACTATCTAACTAGCGAACCCTTCCGGGTCCGCTAGACCCGCCTTGCGCGTAGAATTCTCTTTTTCGCGTAAAATTCTCTTTCCGAGTAGAAATCTTAGCTGCACGTATAATTCTTTTTCGCGCAAAATTTTGCTTGCGCAAAGAATTACTGTTTTTAATTTCAAATTCGCTATAATCGCTACCGCAACGACCGTTGCCGCACGCATGTACCGTCGGACGGACAATTTCGCGGAAAATTATTTCCACCCGCACCCGGATTCGAACCGCAGACGCTTGCGTCGTGAGTGCACGTCGGACCCGTCTGGCTATCACAGCGCGTTGCATGGATATCGAAATTCCATATATAATAATACAAAGTTGTCAAATTTTGACAGTGACAGAAGTCAATTTATAGGTTATGCTGTCATTTTGACATTTCTCGATTTCTAGGTTATGCAGTCAGTTTGACAGTGATGACATCATTCAATTTTTAGGTTATGCTGTCAGCCTGACGGTAGTGTCATTTTGACACAACTAAATGTCAAATTTTTGACGGCGTCATCGTATTTTCACATCCCACGGTCTTAATTCGACTCGAAACTTGTTTTTTTTTATACGTATCTTTAGGGGAGAGCGAGACGAATCCGATTCGGTACGACGCGCGCGGCAGAAAGCCAATTTGGAGAAGGTCTGAGCGTTTCCGATTGAAATATCTTAGTAAAAAATGCTTGAGTGCATGTTTATTCCTAAAATGATGCATTTAACTTTACTTATGACTACATTTTTTTCTTATGCGTTAATATTTATTATATTCTTCATTTTTATTTATTTCATTCAATTTTACAATTTTTAGTTGTTATAAATCTGATGGATTTAATTTTAAATAACATTTTAAAAACTGACAAAGTGCCATTATTTCCTTATCTATTTTAGCGCATGTAATCTCGCACTTAAATTTTATTTGTGAAAGTCGATTGTTTAGTATTTATTATTATTATTATGCGTTTAGAGGTGTGATAAATTGTCTATTTAGTTTCAAAAAAGTGCAATAGAAAATTGTATTTATGTTTTAATTCACATTAACACCTGGTAATCAGTAAATCATTTCTACTGCATAAGAATTGTTGGAGCATGTTGTGATTTTTAATTTAAAAATAATCGAGGGTTTCTCCTAACTAATTTGTGAGTGTTTATTTGGTCTGTATTTTCTGAAAATGTTAAAGACACCATTAGTAATTAAAAGTTTTGAAAAATATTCCAACGGTATACCAATTGTGTTGTACTAAATGTCTCTCGACAGCACCCATCGAAAAGCAATATTTTAATAATTCATTCGTTACCACAATTTTTTTAATTTCTATTCAAGTTCCCAACAGACCAAGTCCACTATACTTTATAAATTCATATTTGAGACCTAATAAAAACGGCTTCCTTTAATTTTTATTGGAGTTTTACTACCTAATGTTTTTCCAAATTCAACCATGCTTGTGCTTTTTTTTTTCGAATAATCTCACTACACTGCCGCAATGCGCACCCTAACCTATTTCAAATTCGCTATAATCGCTACCGCAACGACCGTTGCCGTACGCATGTACCGTCGGACGGACAATTTCGCGGAAAATTATTTCCACCCGCACCCGGATTCGAACCGCAGACGCTTGCGTCGTGAGCGCACGTCAGACCCGTCCGGCTATCACGGCGCGTTGCATGGATATCAAAATTCCATATATAATAATACAAAGTTGTCAAATTTTGACAGTGACCGAAGTCAATTTATAGGTTATGCTGTCATTTTGACATTTCTCGATTTCTAGGTTATGCAGTCAGTTTGACAGTGATGACATTATTCAATTTTTAGGTTATGCTGTCAGCCTGACGGTAGTGTCATTTTGACAAAACTAAATGTCAAATTTTTGACGGCGTCATCGTATTCTCACATCCCACGGTCTTAATTCGACTCGAAACTTGGTTTTTTTGATACGTATCTTTAGGGGAGAGCGAGACGAATCCGATTCGGTACGACGCGCGCGGCGGAAAGCCAATTTGGAGAAGGTCTGAGCGTTTCCGATTGAAATATCTTAGTAAAAAAATGCTTGAGTGCATGTTTATTCCTAAAATGATGCATTTAACTTTACTTATGACTACATTTTTTCCTTATGCGTTAACATTTATTATATTCTTCATTTTTATTTATTTCATTCAATTTTACAATTTTTGGTTGTTATAAATCTGATAATTTTAATTTTAAATAACATTTTAAAAACTGACAAAGTGCTATTATTTCTATATCTATTTTAGCGCATGTAATCTCGCACTTAAATTTTATTTTGTGAAAGTCGATTGTTTAGTATTTATTATTATTATTATGTGTTTAGAGGTGTGATAAATTGTCTATTTAGTTTCAAAAAAGTGGAGTAGAAAATTGTATTTATGTTTTAATTCACATTAACACCTGGTAATCAGTAAATCATATCTATTGCATAAGAATTGTTGGAGCATGTTGTGATTTGTAATTTAAAAATAATCGAGGGTTTGTCCTAACTAATTTGTGAGTGTTTATTATGGTTTGTATTTTCTGAAAATGTTAAAGACACCATTAGTAATTAAAAGTTTTGAAAAATATTCCAACGGTATACCTTGTGTTGTACCAAATGTCTCTCGACAGCACCCATCGAAAAGCAATATTTTAATAACTCATTCGTTACATCAATTTTTTTAATTTGTATTCAAGTTCCCAACTGACCAAGTCCACTATACTTTACAAGTTCATATTTGAGACCTAATTAAAACGGCTTCCTTTAATTTTTATTGGAGTTTTACTACCTAATGTTTTTTTTAAATTCAACCATGCTTGGGCTTTTTTTTTTCGAATAATCTCACTACACTGCCGCAATGCGCACCCAACCTATTTCAAATTCGCTATAATCGCTACCGCAACGACCGTTGCCGCACGCATGTACCGTCGGACGGACAATTTTGCGAAAAATTATTTCCACCTGCACCCAGCTTCGAACCGCAGACGCTTGCGACAGAAGTCAATTTATAGATTATGCTGTCATTTTGACATTTCTCGATTTCTAGGTTATGCAGTCAGTTTGACAGTGATGACATCATTCAATTTTTAGGTTATGCTGTCAGCCTGACGGTAGTGTCATTTTGACAAAACTAAATGTCAAATTTTTGACGGCGTCATCGTATTCTCACATCCCACGGTCTTAATTCGACTCGAAACTTGTTTTTTTTTTATACGTATCTTTAGGGGAGAGCGAGACGAATCCGATTCGGTACGACGCGCGCGGCGGAAAGCCAGTTTGGAGAAGGTCTGAGCGTTTCCGATTGAAATATCTTAGTAAAAAAATGCTTGAGTGCATGTTTATTCCTAAAATGATGCATTTAACTTTACTTATGACTACATTTTTTCCTTATGCGTTAACATTTATTATATTCTTCATTTTTATTTATTTCATTCAATTTTACAATTTTTAGTTGTTATAAATCTGATGGTTTTAATTTTAAATAACATTTTAAAAACTGACAAAGTGCTATTATTTCTATATCTATTTTAGCGCATGTAATCTCGCACTTAAATTTTATTTTGTGAAAGTCGATTGTTTAGTATTTATTATTATTATTATGCGTTTAGAGGTGTGATAAATTGTCTATTTGGTTTCAAAAAAGTGCAATAGAAAATTGTATTTATGTTTTAATTCACATTAACACCTGGTAATCAGTAAATCATTTCTACTGCATAAGAATTGTTGGAGCATGTTGTGATTTTTAATTTAAAAATAATCGAGGGTTTCTCCTAACTAATTTGTGAGTGTTTATTTGGTCTGTATTTTCTGAAAATGTTAAAGACACCATTAGTAATTAAAAGTTTTGAAAAATATTCCAACGGTATACCAATTGTGTTGTACTAAATGTCTCTCGACAGCACCCATCGAAAAGCAATATTTTAATAACTCATTCGTTACCACAATTGTTTTAATTTCTATTCAAGTTCCCAACAGACCAAGTCCACTATACTTTATAAATTCATATTTGAGACCTAATAAAAACGGCTTCCTTTAATTTTTATTGGAGTTTTACTACCTAATGTTTTTCCAAATTCAACCATGCTTGTGCTTTTTTTTTCGAATAATCTCACTACACTGCCGCAATGCGCACCCTAACCTATTTCAGATTCGCTATAATCGCTACCGCAACGACCGTTGCCGCACGCATGTACCGTCGGACGGACAATTTCGCGGAAAATTATTTCCACCCGCACCCGGATTCGAACCGCAGACGCTTGCGTCGTGAGCGCACGTCGGACCCGTCCGGCTATCACGGCGCGTTGCATGGATATCGAAATTCCATATATAATAATACAAAGTTGTCAAATTTTGACAGTGACAGAAGTCAATTTATATGTTATGCTGTCATTTTGACATTTCTCGATTTCTAGGTTATGCAGTCAATTTGACAGTGATGACATTATTCAATTTTTAGGTTATGCTGTCAGCCTGACGGTAGTGTCATTTTGACACAACTAAATGTCAAATTTTTGACGGCGTCATCGTATTTTCACATCCCACGGTCTTAATTCGACTCGAAACTTGGTTTTTTTGGTACGTATCTTTAGGGGAGAGCGAGACGAATCCGATTCGGTACGACGCGCGCGGCGGAAAGCCAATTTGGAGAAGGTCTGAGCGTTTCCGATTGAAATATCTTAGTAAAAAAATGCTTGAGTGCATGTTTATTCCTAAAATGATGCATTTAACTTTACTTATGACTACATTTTTTCCTTATGCGTTAACATTTATTATATTCTTCATTTTTATTTATTTCTTTCAATTTTACAATTTTTGGTTGTTATAAATCTGATGGTGTTAATTTTAAATAACATTTTAAAAACTGACAAAGTGCCATTATTTCTATATCTATTTTAGCGCATGTAATCTCGCACTTAAATTTTATTTTGTGAAAGTCGATTGTTTAGTATTTATTATTATTATTATGTGTTTAGAGGTGTGATAAATTGTCTATTTAGTTTCAAAAAAGTGCAATAGAAAATTGTATTTATGTTTTAATTCACATTAACACCTGGTAATCAGTAAATCATATCTATTGCATAAGAATTGTTGGAGCATGTTGTGATTTGTAATTTAAAAATAATCGAGGGTTTCTCCTAACTAATTTGTGAGTGTTTATTATGGTCTGTATTTTCTGAAAATGTTAAAGACACCATTAGTAATTAAAAGTTTTGAAAAATATTCCAACGGTATACCTTGTGTTGTACCAAATGTCTCTCGACAGCACCCATCGAAAAGCAATATTTTAATAACTCATTCGTTACCACAATTTTTTAAATTTCTATTTAAGTTCCCAACAGACCAAGTCCACTATACTTTATAAATTCATATTTGAGACCTAATAAATACGGCTTCCTTTAATTTTTATTGGAGTTTTACTACCTAATGTTTTTCCAAATTCAACCATGCTTGGGCTTTTTTTTTCGAATAATCTCACTACACTGCCGCAATGCGCACCCTAACCTATTTCAAATTCGCTATAATCGCTACCGCAACGATCGTTGCCGCACGCATGTACCGTCGGACGGACAATTTCGCGGAAAATTATTTCCACCCGCGCCCGGATTCGAACCGCAGACGCTTGCGACAAAAGTCAATTTATAGGTTATGCCGTCATTTTGTCATTTCTCGATTTCTAGGTTATGCAGTCAGTTTGACGGTGATGACATTATTCAATTTTTAGGTTATGCTGTCAGCCTGACGGTAGTGTCATTTTGACACAACTAAATGTCAAATTTTTGAAGGCGTCATCGTATTTTCACATCCCACGGCCCCAATTCGACTCGAATCTTGGTTTTTTTGGTACGCATCTTTAGGGGAGATCGAGACGAATCCGATTCGGTACGACGCGTGCGGTGGAGAGCCAATTTGGAGAAGGTCTGAGCGTTTTCGACGTTTTTCGTGAAAAACCGACATTTTTGCACGTTTCCCTTAATAACTATCTGAAACGATTTCCGAGGGGCTTCGTACTATTTCGTTACGAAAATTCGATCCTTTCTACGATTTTACGGCATTTTTTCGCGATTTTAGGAGCGCTCTGGGTATTTTTAATTGATTTTCGAAAATTCTGGAGAACGTCCGTTGTATTATACGGACCAGCAGGCCCTAACGGGCCTACTGGGGCGCAGACAGCGCCGTTTCGAGACCATAGAAATATCTGTATCTAACTCTTTTGCGTCCAAGTTCTATGAGTCAAAATAAAAACATCGATAAATCTCGAAGCGCTCAACGGAAACCACGCCCGTACAATTTTGATTAATAGATAATAGACGACTCGCGTTGCATGCTCGGCGGAGGAGAAGCGAATACAAATGACTTTTATCGATCATAGACAATTCGCTATGCATGCTCGGTGGGGATAACGCGGGTACAATTCACTCCCGGGCCGCAAACTACTCCCGGATCGCAAATGACTCCCAGGCTGCAAACTACTCCCGGGCCACAAACTGACGCAAACGACTCGGAGAAGGCAAACGAATACAATTCTCTTGTATTGCCCGCAGATGACTCTCGCTGCGTGCTCGATGGGAGCTAAGCGCGTTAAGTTTTGTTTAATCGATCATGGACGAATCGCGCTGCGCGCTCTGAGTAGGCAAACAAGTCCAATTATCTTTAATCGCCCAAAGACGCCTCGCGCTGCGCGCTCGGCGGGGGCTAAGTGCGTTAAGTTCTCTTTTATCAATCAGATACGACTCACGATGCGCGATCGGAGAAGACAAACGGGTACAATTCTGTTATCGCTCGATGGGAGCTAAGCGCGTTAAGTTTTTTTTTTTTATCGATCATAGACGACTCGCGCTGCGTGCTCGGAGAAGGCACACGCGTATAATTATCTTTAATCGCCCACAGACGCCTCGCGCTGCGCGCTCGGCGGGGGCTAAGCGCGTTAAGTTATCTTTAATCAATCAGAGACGACTCGCGCTTTGCTCTCAGAGAAGGCAAACGGGTACAATCATTCTCTTTTATGGCCCACAGACGACTCACGCTGCGCTCGGTGGAAGCTAAGCGTGTTAAGTTCTCTTTTATCGATCAAAGACGACTCTAATATTAAAAAAACGATTTTGATGAAAAAAATAAGCAAGCCATGAATTAATGACGTCGAGTTTCATCTATTAGCTGAACGCCTAAACAAAGCTAAAAATCAAGATATAAATGAATTATATCATATAATAATGTACAATCATTTTTGTCATAAATCTAGTACGCAACTTTGAATGTCTAAATAAACATTTACAAACAAAAAACTATAAGCCTCGATTATTTTCCGCAAACTACTCCTGGGCCGCAAACGACTCCCGGGCCGCAAACGACTCCCGGGCCGCAAACAGCTCCCGGGCTGCAAACGACTCCCAGGCCGCAAACTACTCTTGGGCTACAAACTACTTCAAGGCCGCAAACGACTCACATGCCGCAAAAGATTCCCGGGCTACAAACGAATACCGAAGCGCAAACCACTCGCGGGCTGCAAACGACTCCCGTGACGCAAACGGCTCCCGAACTGAAAACTACTCCCAGGGCGCAAACGACTCCAGGACTGAAAACTACTCCCAGGCCGCAAAATACTCCAGGGCTGCAAACTACTCCAGGGCTGCAAACTACTTCCGGGCCGCAAACGACTCCCAGGACGCAAACAACTCTCGGGTCGCAAACGACTCCCGGGCGGCAAACTACTCCCGGGCCACGAACGACTACCGGGCCGCAAACGACTCCTGGATCGCAAACGACTCCCAGGCTGCTAACTACTTCCGGGCCGCAAACGACTTCCGTGCCGCAAACGACTCCCAGGTTGCAAACGACTCCCGAGCTGCAAACTATTTCTATGCCGCAAACGACTCCCGGGCTGCAAACGACTTCCGAGCTGCAAACAACTCCTGGGCCGCAAACGACTCCCGGGTCGCAAAAACTCCCGGGCCGCAAACTACTCCTGGGTCGCAAACGACTCCCGGGCTGCAAACTACTCCCGGGCTGCAAACTACTCCCAGGCTGCAAACTACTCCCGGGCCGCAAACTAACCAAGAGCCGCTAACAACTCTCGGGTTGCAAACGACTCCCGGGCTGCAAACGACACCCGAGACACAAACGTCTCCTGGGACGCAAACGATACCCGGGTTGCAATCGACTCCCGGGCTGCAGACTACTCAAGAGCCGCAAACGACTCCCGGGTCGCAAACGACTCCCGAGCTGCAAACAACTCCTCGGCTGCAAACTACTCCCGGGTTGCAAACTACTTTTGGGCTGCAAACGACTTCCGAGCTGCAAACGACTCCAGGGCCCAAACTACTCCTATGCCGCAAACTACACCCGGCTGCAAACTGCTTCCGGGCTGCAAACAACTCCCGGGCCGCAAACAACTCCCGGGCCGCAAACGACTCCTGGGCTGCAAACGAATCCCGGGCTGCAAACTACTCCCAGGCCGCAAACGATACCAGGTCGCAAATGACTTCCGGGCCGCAAACGACTCCCAGGTTGCAAACGACTCCTGGGCCGCAAACTACTCCCAGGCCGCAAACTACTCCCAGGTTGCAAACGACTCCAGGGCCCAAACTACTCCCCTGCCGCAAACTACACCCGAGCCGCAAACTACTCCCGGGCTGAAAACTACTACCGGACCGCAAACGACTCCCGGGCTGCAAACTACTCCCGGGCTGCAAACTACATTCGAGCAGCAAACTACTCCCGGGCCGCAAAGAACTTCCGGACCGCAAAAGACTCCCGGGCTTTAAACGACTCCCGGGCTGCAAACGACTCCTGGGCTGCAAACGACTCTTGCGCTGCAAATTGCACTTGGGCCGCAAACTATCCCCGGGCCGCAAACGACTTCCAGGTCGCAAACTACTCCTGAGCTGCACACTACTCCCGGGCCGCAAACAACTCCCGGACCGCAAACGACTCACGGACCGCAAAAGTCCCCCGGGTTGCAAACGACTCCCTGGCTGCAAACTACTCCGGGGCTGCAAATTACACTCGGGCCGCAAACTGCTCCCGGGCCGCAAACTACTTCCGGGCCGCAAACTATTCCCGGGCTGCAAACTACTTATGAGCTGCAAACGACTTCGGGACCGCAAATTACTCCCGGGCTGCAAACGACTCCTGGGCCGCAAACTACCCCCGGGCCGCAAACGACTTCCGGGCTGCACACTATTACCGGGCTGCAAACTAAACATGGGCCGCAAACTACTCCCGGGCCGCACTAATGACTCACCCTGTATATTTGAAAATGTTTTTATCGTGTTCGGAAAAAATCTTTATTAAATAGCGTTTGAATCAACTTTCTATCTCAAACTGTTAAGCGACAATCGACCGATCCCGCACTAATGACTCACCCTGTATATTTGAAAATATTTTTATCGTGTTCGGAAAAAACGGTATCAAATAGCGTTTTAATCAACTTTCTATCTCAAACCGTTAACCGACAATCGACCATTTCCACACTAATGACTCACCCTGTATATTTGAAAATATTTTTATCGTGTTCGGAGAAAAAAACTGTATCAAATAGCGTTTGAATCAACTTTCTATCTCAAACCGTTAAGCGACAATCGACCAATTCCGCAATAATGACTCACCCTGTATATTTGAAAATATTTTTATCGTGTTCGGAGAAAAAAACTGTATCAAATAGCGTTTGAATCAACTTTCTATCTCAAACCGTTAAGCGACAATCAACTGATCCCGCACTAATGACTCACCCTGTATATTTGAAAATATTTTTATCGTGTTCGGAAAAAAAAACTGTATCGAATAGCGTTTGAATCAACTTTCTATCTCAAACCGTTAAGCGACAATCAACTTATCCCGCACTAATGACTCACCCTGTATATTTGAAAATATTTTTATCGTGTTCGGAGAAAAAAACTGTATCGAATAGCGTTTGAATCAACTTTCTATCTCAAACCGTTAAGCGACAATCAACTGATCCCGCACTAATGACTCACCCTGTATATTTGAAAATATTTTTATCGTGTTCGGAAGAAAAAACTGTATCAAATAGCGTTTGAATCAACTTTCTATCTCAAACCGTTAAGCGACAATCAACTGATTCCGCACTAATGACTTACCCTGTATATTTGAAAATATTTTTATCGTGTTCGGAGAAAAAAACTGTATCAAATAGCGTTTGAATCAACTTTCTATCTCAAACCGTTAAGCGACAATCGACCAATTCCGCACTAATGACTCACCCTGTATATTTGAAAATATTTTCATCGTGTTTGGAATAAAAAACTGTATCAAATAGCGTTTGAATCAACTTTCTATCTCAAACCGTTAAGCGACAATCAACTGATCCCGCACTAATGACTCACACTGTATATTTGAAAATATTTTTATCGTGTTTGGAAGAAAAAACTGTATCAAATAGCGTTTGAATCAACTTTCTATCTCAAACCGTTAAGCGACAATCGACCGATCGCGCACTAATGCCTCACCCTGTATATTTGAAAATATTTTTATCGTGTTCGGAAAAAAAAACTGTATCGAATAGCGTTTGAATCAACTTTCTATCTCAAACCGTTAAGCGACAATCAACTTATCCCGCACTAATGACTCACCCTGTATATTTGAAAATATTTTTATCGTGTTCGGAGAAAAAAACTGTATCGAATAGCGTTTGAATCAACTTTCTATCTCAAACCGTTAAGCGACAATCAACTGATCCCGCACTAATGACTCACCCTGTATATTTGAAAATATTTTTATCGTGTTCGGAAGAAAAAACTGTATCAAATAGCGTTTGAATCAACTTTCTATCTCAAACCGTTAAGCGACAATCAACTGATTCCGCACTAATGACTCACCCTGTATATTTGAAAATATTTTTATCGTGTTCGGAGAAAAAAACTGTATCAAATAGCGTTTGAATCAACTTTCTATCTCAAACCGTTAAGCGACAATCGACCAATTCCGCACTAATGACTCACCCTGTATATTTGAAAATATTTTCATCGTGTTTGGAATAAAAAACTGTATCAAATAGCGTTTGAATCAACTTTCTATCTCAAACCGTTAAGCGACAATCAACTGATCCCGCACTAATGACTCACACTGTATATTTGAAAATATTTTTATCGTGTTTGGAAGAAAAAACTGTATCAAATAGCGTTTGAATCAACTTTCTATCTCAAACCGTTAAGCGACAATCGACCGATCGCGCACTAATGCCTCACCCTGTATATTTGAAAATATTTTTATCGTGTTCGGAAGAAAAAACTGTATCATAGCGTTTGAATCAACTTTCTATCTCAAACCGTTAAGCGGCAATCGACCGATCCCGCACCAATGACTAACCCTGTATATTTGAAATTTTTTTGTTAACTTCTGGAACTTTTGGAAAATTTGGGAATTTTGGATTTTTTGAGATTTTTGGAACTTTTGGAACTTTTGGGAATTTTGGAAGTTTTGGGATATTTGGAACTTTTAGAAATTTTGGAACTTTTGGGAATTTTGGAACTTTTGGGAATTATGGAACTTTTGGTAAATTTTGGAACTTTTGGGAATTTTAGAACTTTTGGGAAATTTTGGACCTTTGGAACTTTTGGGAATTTTGGAACTTTTGGGAAATTTTGAACTTTTGGAACTTTTAGGAATTTTGGAACTTTTGGGAATTATGTCTATTGAGAATTTTAGAAATACCTTCCGTTTGGGTGCAAGTCCCATGCCTAGAGGTGGCTCCGTTCCAGAGATGTATCAATCACAAGCTCGAAGCTAATGTTTTCAGAATCCTGTTTAACTATAATTTTTTCAATTTCGATCAAAGTGTACTGAACTTAATTACGTTTGGTGCAAGTACCATGTATGTAGGTGGCTTCGTTCCAGAGACACATCAATCACAAGCTCGAAGCTAATGTTTTCATAATCCTGTTTTATTATAATTTTTTTCAATTTCGATCAAAGTGTACTGAACTTAATTTCGTTTGGTGCAAGTCCCATGTTTGTAGGTAGCTTCGTTCCAGAGATACTTTCTATCTCAAACCTTTAAGCGACAATCGACCGATCCCGCACTAATGACTCACCCTGTATATTTGAAAATATTTTTATCGTGTTCGGAAGAAAAAACTGTATCAAATAGCGTTTGAATCAACTTTCTATCTCAAAGCGTTAAGTGACAATCGACCGATCCCGCACTTTGACTCACCCTGTATGTTTGAAAATATTTTTATCGTGTTCGGAAGAAAAAACTGTATCAAATAGCGTTTGAATCAACTTTCTATCTCAAAGCGTTAAGTGACAATCGACCGATCCCGCACTTTGACTCACCCTGTATGTTTGAAAATATTTTTATCGTGTTCGGAAGAAAAAACTGTATCAAATAGCGTTTGAATCAACTTTCTATCTCAAACCGTTAAGCGACAATCAACTGATTCCGCACTAATGACTCACCCTGTATATTTGAAAATATTTTTATCGTGTTCGGAGAAAAAAACTGTATCAAATAGCGTTTGAATCAACTTTCTATCTCAAACCGTTAAGCGACAATCGACCAATTCCGCACTAATGACTCACCCTGTATATTTGAAAATATTTTCATCGTGTTTGGAATAAAAAACTGTATCAAATAGCGTTTGAATCAACTTTCTATCTCAAACCGTTAAGCGACAATCAACTGATCCCGCACTAATGACTCACACTGTATATTTGAAAATATTTTTATCGTGTTTGGAAGAAAAAACTGTATCAAATAGCGTTTGAATCAACTTTCTATCTCAAACCGTTAAGCGACAATCGACCGATCGCGCACTAATGCCTCACCCTGTATATTTGAAAATATTTTTATCGTGTTCGGAAGAAAAAACTGTATCATAGCGTTTGAATCAACTTTCTATCTCAAACCGTTAAGCGGCAATCGACCGATCCCGCACCAATGACTAACCCTGTATATTTGAAATTTTTTTGTTAACTTCTGGAACTTTTGGAAAATTTGGGAATTTTGGATTTTTTGAGATTTTTGGAACTTTTGGAACTTTTGGGAATTTTGGAAGTTTTGGGATATTTGGAACTTTTAGAAATTTTGGAACTTTTGGGAATTTTGGAACTTTTGGGAATTATGGAACTTTTGGTAAATTTTGGAACTTTTGGGAATTTTAGAACTTTTGGGAAATTTTGGACCTTTGGAACTTTTGGGAATTTTGGAACTTTTGGGAAATTTTGAACTTTTGGAACTTTTAGGAATTTTGGAACTTTTGGGAATTATGTCTATTGAGAATTTTAGAAATACCTTCCGTTTGGGTGCAAGTCCCATGCCTAGAGGTGGCTCCGTTCCAGAGATGTATCAATCACAAGCTCGAAGCTAATGTTTTCAGAATCCTGTTTAACTATAATTTTTTCAATTTCGATCAAAGTGTACTGAACTTAATTACGTTTGGTGCAAGTACCATGTATGTAGGTGGCTTCGTTCCAGAGACACATCAATCACAAGCTCGAAGCTAATGTTTTCATAATCCTGTTTTATTATAATTTTTTTCAATTTCGATCAAAGTGTACTGAACTTAATTTCGTTTGGTGCAAGTCCCATGTTTGTAGGTAGCTTCGTTCCAGAGATACTTTCTATCTCAAACCTTTAAGCGACAATCGACCGATCCCGCACTAATGACTCACCCTGTATATTTGAAAATATTTTTATCGTGTTCGGAAGAAAAAACTGTATCAAATAGCGTTTGAATCAACTTTCTATCTCAAAGCGTTAAGTGACAATCGACCGATCCCGCACTTTGACTCACCCTGTATGTTTGAAAATATTTTTATCGTGTTCGGAAGAAAAAACTGTATCAAATAGCGTTTGAATCAACTTTCTATCTCAAAGCGTTAAGTGACAATCGACCGATCCCGCACTTTGACTCACCCTGTATGTTTGAAAATATTTTTATCGTGTTCGGAAGAAAAAACTGTATTAAATAGCGTTTGAATCAACTTTCTATCTCAAACCGTTAAGCGAAAATTGACCAATTATATCGACGCATCCCGTATATGGACTATTTTCCCATATGTTGACGTCACTACGACCGGTATCGTTTTGATACGAAAAACTATCTGAAATCACCGATGCACGAGCTCATTTAAGAAAAACTACTTTTGAAACCTTTTTTTTTGTTTCTTTCTTTTCGAATATCTCGTAAACTTTTTAATTATAAAAAAAAACGCACCCGTCGTGTGCACATTTTCCCCTATCTTGAATGTCTCCACCATTCCCGGTTAGGCCGGAAAAAACATCATCTTTGGTATTTATTCGCAAACACCCTGTATATTTATGCACGTTGTTAGACACAATGCAAAAATTATTTTATCGAAAGTCCGAGAACGGCAGGGTCTGTAGCCTAATAATAGCAATAATTGCAAAGATCGGAATGTCGCGGTCGATAAGGTTCAAAATGTGGCAACGCCCTGTCTACCGAAAAAATGTTTTAACGATAGATAGTCGACTCGCGGCCCTCGAAATTAGGTACCTACTTGAAGGAAAAAATACGAAGAATCTGACGTTATTGGTGGCGAAGGGCGCAGTGGTCGAATAAAAATACTGGCACACTTTAATTGTGGCACGCGCGCAAACCAATGGACCTTATGATAACAGGCCGAGCGCGCTCGGAAACGGGCACGAATAAAAACGTCAATTGCTCAGCTAT
This sequence comes from Elmis aenea, assembly GCA_947652605.1. Lineage (NCBI taxonomy): Eukaryota > Metazoa > Arthropoda > Insecta > Coleoptera > Elmidae > Elmis > Elmis aenea. The sequence continues at coordinate 17,865,439 of OX393583.1, forward strand.
TTTCTGTCCCACGGGAATATTTTTTTTACAAATCGGAAGCCCGTACCTTGTACTTTCCGACGACGCGTGGCGCTTTGACTTTGGTTGCTCGTGAGCGCCGCCGTCCCGACGCGGACGTGACGAGATGATTGTCTTTGAAAATCATTTGAGGTGTTCCATGTTTAAAACTATTAATTGTCGAGTTATTGCCGGTTTAACAATAATTTATAGGCAAACATGCAATATTTGATTACAATAGTATTTTAAAAATACATTCAGAGTAACACGTTTTATTTACATAGTTGTAGTACACGTGCAGTTTCATTTTGTAGTAGGTTAATTAAAACAAAACATTTATTATGATAAGATTATTGACTGTTACGAAATACAAAAAAGTTGTTTATTTATTTTAATAACGACATGCAAATATAATTCAGAGTATTAAATAATTGCTGTTGATTTGCGATTAACGAGTTAATGAAAAAAGATGCAAACAAACTTAATAAGTAAATACTTAACTTAACATGAGGTTTGCTGAGAAAGATGCATTTTTACTGGAACGTTTACAGGGCTCTTTTCCAGAAGGGCGGTTTATGTTTGTTTCCCCATTTATAAAATAACCTAAAATAACACACAACCGACGAAGCGAAGACAACACACTGGTATTTTAGTGTATAGTTTGCTGATAACGGCGAGCCACGCCTATATGCCGTACGCGTAATCGGTAAAATCAGAGTATTAAAAATGAAAATTCGTCAAAAACAGAAAAACGGCTGTACAGATCATGCTCAAATTTTGGGGACACATATTCCCACAAGATCAACAGCTACTGTGTAAATATCAACCCTTAAATTGGCACCGCTAGGGCGCCACGAGCAGAAAGGCGCCACTTTAAGCCAAAAAACTGAATTTTTTCGGTTTTTCGCAGATAGCGTTTCCGTCGTCCGAGCTACCGTAACGAAACTCGGCACAGAGCTGGTTCGTTCTTTCATACGTTTTTTAAAGCAAACCGGAAGTCGCTGCGTCGAGTTTTTCGATTTTTAATTCGCTTCGGGGCAAAAGACGGTTACCTCTGTTATTAGATAGGTGACCAGCAGGCCCTAACGGGCCTACTGAGGCGCCTACGGCGCCGTTCCGAGACCATAGAAATATCTGTATCCGGCCTAACTCTTTTGCGTCCAAGTTCTATGCGTCAAAATAAAAACATCGATAAATCTCGAAGCGCTCAAAGGAAACCGAGCCCGTACAATTTTCATTAATAGATAATAGACGACTCGCGTTGCATGCTCGGTAGAGGAGAAGCGAATACAATTGACTTTTATCGATCATAGACAATTCACTATGCATGCTCGACGGGTATAACGCAAGTACAATTCACTCGCAGGCCGCAAACGACTCCTGAGCTGCAAACTACTCCCGGGCCACAAACGACTCCCAGGACGCAAACGACTCCTGGGCCGCAAAAAACTCCTGGTCCGCAAACGACTCCCGGGCTGCAAACTACTCCCCAGCCGCAAACGACTCTCGGGCTGCAAATGACTCCTGGGCCGTAAAAGAATATCGGGCCGCAAACGACTACCGGGCTGCAAACGACTCCCGGGCCGCAAACATTTTCCGGGTGCAAACTCCTGCTGAATATTCCCCTGGAAACTTATCCGACGAAAGTGATACAGATGATATTGAAGATATTATTGAAGCTATGTCAATAGAGGAAGAAAATGAGGATTTGATAGAATTGCTTGGTAATGATCACCAAGAAAACAACAACACCACTACCCAAGGAACTTCACGGTGGACGGAATATGTGGGAAGACATAAAGTATTTGACTTCGCCGGCAAGCATGGTTTACAATCAGACATTTTACCTCAGAGCACACCATTAGATTTATTCTCACTATTTGTTGATGATGAGGTAATTAATCATATTGTTGTTGAAACAAATAGGTTCGCTCAACAAAATATTGCATCGGAACCAAAATCTAAGCATGCCAGAATGAATCGATGGATTGAAACGGGCCCTGAAGAAATTAAAAAAATTCTTGGGTTGATGATGTGGATGGGCTTGGTACCACTCGGACGATTGGAAAACGATTGGTCACAAAACAAAATGTACAATATGACAGCCCCACGTGCGGTAATGCCTCGCAATCGTTTTCAGGCATTACTATCTATGCTTCATTTCAGCAACAATGAAATAAACGATACAGGTAACAGGCTGCGAAAAATACACCAGCTCATTGACATGCTCAAAAAAATTTCAAAGCTATTTTTTACCCAGGGGAAGATTTCGTTGTAGACGAAACTCTCGTGCCATGGAATAAAACCCACCGCTATGGAGTTAAGCTGTTCAAACTGTGTTCAACTGATGGTTACACATGGAGTCTTAAAGTCTACACCGGGAAGTCTGCATCTGGAGAGCGTAAAACCGGACTGGCAAAAAATGTCTGCATGGAACTATCGGAATTACTTCTTAATGAAGGTAGAACTCTGTATATAGACAATTTTTACACCAGCTACGAATTGGCACAGTGTTTGTTAGAAAAAAACGCATGGTGTTGGAACCCTAAGGGCAAATAAAAAAAATATTCTAAGGGACGTTCTCCAAACCAAATTGAAGAAAGGAGAAATTATTTCCAAAGAAGATGAGAATGGCATTGTCGTATTAAAGTGGAAGGACACCCGTGATGTGCGCATATTGAGCACAAAACACGCTCCCACATTAGTTTCGGTGCCAAATAGGCAAAGCAGAAGATCGCGAATTCTCCAATTGGCCAATACAAATCTACGTGCTGACACTACTCCAACCAGCCAAAGCCTTCCACAAAGCATATCATCTACCAGCATAAATCAATCTGCAGTCGCTACTCCAACCAGCACAACGCCATCAAGACGACCATATCGAAGGGCTTTGTTAAAATCAGAAGCAATATTAGCATACAACAAAGGCAAAGCTGGCATAGACTTATCTGATCAGATGGGTTCTTATGCCACAACCCTAAGAAAAGGTGTTAAGTGGTACAAGAAACTTGGAATAGAATTACTGTTGGGAGTTGCAGTAGTCATTGCATGGGTTGTGCATGCTCATGTCACAAAATCTAAAATGCAAATTCGAAAATTCAGGAAGAGCTTGGTTGCTCAGTTGCTAAATATACATATAGGATCGGATCAAACAAGCGTCGCAACGACTACGAACCAAACACCAGCGAAAACGCACCATCTCATTGAAAGGGTTGATGAAAACAGTAAAAAGTTACGACGTAAATGTAATGTTTGCTATACCAACATTTCTAAAACGGAAGGTCGTGAAGAAGCGAGAAAACGGGCTAAGTTAAGTTACTTATACTGTGACACATGTCCTAAAAAACCACAGATGTGTCATGAATGCTTTAACAGCTATCATTGATTAATAAGTTATAATATAAGATTATATAAAGTGAATTGTTGCCCAAATTGAATTTAAGTTATAAAATATGGATTATCTTCTTGTAAAGTTTGTGAATATAACAAAATTTAAGTATTAGGATAAGTTTATAAAAATTTTTTTTTTCTAGAATTAAATTTAACTTAAATAAAATGAAATTTAGAATTATATTTAATTTAAGTTATAGGATACGTTTACAAAATGAATTATATTCCAAAATACATAAAAACTTTATACGTACTTTTGTACAGTTTATTTGAATTTTACAAATTTTTTGTTTATCATGAAACAATGTTCATAAAATCTATACCTTCATCAATTTGCGCAAACCACGTATTCGCAACACTTTGTGAGGCTCCCAGCATTCAAACTCACAAACGATTTGTATGTAACAGATATCATATTTGATAGCCATGGCCTAACGTGAGCAAATACAATGGCTATCATATTTGATAGCCATGGCCCCCAGGGAAACATCACTGGCTATCAGAAATGATAGCCATGGCAGTCAATGGGTTAAGCGACAATCGACCGATCCCGCACTTATGACTCACCCTGTATATTTGAAAATATTTTTATCGTGTTCGGAAGAAAAAACTGCAAGAAATATCGTTTGAATCAACTTTCTATCTCAAACCGTTAAGCGACAATCGACCGATCCCGCACTTATGACACCCTGTATATTTGAAAATATTTTTATCGTGTTCGGAAGAAAAAACTGTATCAAAAAGCGTTTGAATCAACTTTCTATCTCAAACCGTTAAGCGACAATCGACCGATCCAGCACTATCGACTGACCCTGTATATTTGAAAATATTTTTATCGTGTTCGGAAGAAAAAACTGTATCAAATAGCGTTTGAATCAACTTTCTATCTCAAACTGTTAAGCGACAATCGACCGATTCCGCACTAATGACTCACCCTGTATATTTGAAAATATTTTTATCGTGTTCGGAAGAAAAAACTGTATCAAATAGCGTTTGAATCAACTTTCTATCTCAAACCGTTAAGCGACAATCGACCGACCCAGCACTAATGACTCACCCTGTATATTTGAAAATATTTTTATCGTGTTCGGAAGAAAAAACTGTATCAAATAGCGTTTGAATTAACTTTCTATCTCAAACCGTTAAGCGACAATCGACCGACCCAGCACTAATGACTCACCCTGTATATTTGAAAATATTTTTATCGTGTTCGGAAGAAAAAACTGTATCAAATAGCGTTTGAATTAACTTTCTATCTCAAACCGTTAAGCGACAATCGACCGATCCAGCACTAATGACTCACCCTGTATATTTGAAAATATTTTTATCGTGTTCGGAAGAAAAAAATGTATCAAAAAGCGTTTGAATCAACTTTCTATATGAAACCATTAAGCGACAATCGACTGATCCCGCACTTATGACTCACCCTGTATATTTAAAAATATTTTTATCGTTTTCGGAAGAAAAAACTGTATCAAATAGCGTTTGAATCAACTTTTTATCTCAAACTGTTAAACAACAATCGCCTGATCCCGCACTAATGACTCACCCTGTATATTTGAAAATATTTGTATCGGGTTCGGAAGAAAAAACTGTATCAAATAGCGTTTGAATCAACTTTTTATCTCAAACCGTTAAGCGACAATCGACCAATTCCGCACTAATGACTCACCCTGTATACGGCACTGCCAAATCTTTATCCGTTATGAGAGAAAATAATATATATTTTCGATGTTAAACATTTCAATAAACTTAACATAACATTTTTATTGACATTCATTTGCAAACACCCTGTATATTTTTCTCGCTGTATGAATAAGTGCAAAAATTAAATCATTCAAAGTCCGAGCAGCCGGTTCATCTGCCCGCACAACACTTATTTACACAAAGGATGGAATTACTGAGCGTACGATAAGAAATATAAACAAACATGCAATATTTGATTTATTTACAATAGTAGACTTGCAGAAAATTTTAAAAATACATTCAGAGGAATACGTTTTATTTAAAAAGTAGTACACATGCAGTTTCATTTTGTAGTAGGTTAATTAAAACAAAACATTTATTATGATAAGATTATTGACTGTTACGAAATACACAAAAGTTGTTTATTTATTCTAATAACGACATGCAAATATAATTCAGAGTATAATAATTGCTGTTGATTTGCGATTAACGATTTAATGAAAAAAAAAATGCAGACTTAATAGGTAAATAGGTACTTAATAGGTAAATACTTAACTTAACATGTAGGTTGCTGAGAAAGATGTATTTTTGCACAATATTTTACTGGAACGTGTGTAAGTTAAATTACGATTTAACTAAAACCGTTTTTTAAAAATATTTATTTACTTATTACAACAACAACTTGATTTTTGGATATTAAATTGAACAATTAAAATTACGACTAAACTAAATGAGTTGCAAGAACGAACTAATCTAAAAGATAAAAGAATAACATAATGTTGAACATAATGATAAAAATATGCTAACATAACTAAAAAGGCACTCGCGGGATAATGCTTAAGTTGCAGGTTCACACGTATAGTACTATGTTGAAGTTTGTATATAACTCCTCCCTTCACAATTTCAGGTTCGGAGGGATACTTCACGAGGAAGCTGAACTTGGGATGGTTGACCTCCATCTGTCCGTTTGCTAATTCTGTTGATTAATGACATAATACGTCCTTTAACAGAAATGAGTATTAGTAAAATTGCTAAAATGGAATAGGTAAAATAGTGATGAATATTTGTTGAATGGATCTTCGGTAGCTGAACCCATTGGACATGATTCTTGAGATTGTTTATGTCTTGTAGATTTAATTTTTTAATATTTTTTGTTGGACTATATTTGGTTTCTTGATTCTGGAGATCAATTTTCGTATACTCGAATAATATTGGTTGTCCCTTGATTTTTGTGGTGGGTAAATTTAGTCGGTCTTGATTTATTTCCATGAAGCACTCTTTGGTAGGACGGAGTAGAAATGAGCCTTGTAAATTTTTCACTTCCTGTGTTGTTGGACAGCTGATCTTGATTTCGATTGGGTTTGATGACAAGAGCAGCCAAAATTCGGTGTTTTCTAGTTCCTCCACATATGGGTCGGATATTTCTATTGTGTGTTGATTGCAGTTTGGTGACTTTTGATTGAGGATGATGCCTGCTTCGCAATTATCGGCTTGGTTATGTTCCACTACGGTAGTTGTACAGAAGGACATGTTATTTACTTCTTGGCAGTTTCCAGTTTCATGGGCCAGGTAATTTTCAGACAATAACACATATCTAGCATCGGGTAGTAGCAATCTAAATTTATTGGATTGGAACCAGACAGGTATCGGGTATAATCGGTATAAATTAAATAATTCGTTATGGAACACAGGTATATATAAAATAAACACAAGTTTAGAATTTAAAGTATAAGAATCGACTGTAATTAATTTTGAAATATAAATTAAATTTTCGAATTTGATTTCGAATGGTAGTTGGTTTGTTTTCACTAATAATTTTAGTTTTAGCAGAGCATTAAATAATACATTTGTGGATATTATGCTTGGATGTAAAGTTTTTAATTTTGTAAAGGTAATCGCTGAAACTAAGTTATCTAAAATTCTTTCAATAGTACTGTACATTAATTGGAATTGGTTTAAAGTATTTGCAATATGGTTAACGTTAACTTCGCTTACTCGCTGTCTTAGAAAAGTTTCGAGCCTAATTAAACGTTTTTGTAACGCATCTTCGTTTTCATATAAATCCGAAATAGTTTTATTAAAATTGTTAATTATTTCGTCCGAAAGTGAATATTGTTTATTGATATGATCTTGTAATATTTTTTGATTTTGTTCTAATTGTCTAATTATTTCTTCAAAATGAACTCCGTCGTCGTAATCTAAATTTCCTGTGATACTTTTAAAAATTGAACCGAGTCCATTAATAAGTCCTCGTTTTGGTCTATTTGGTTTTGGTAATATTTCGTCAATCATTTCGTAAATATTACTTTTAGTGTTATTAATTAATTTTATATAATTACCGAATTCTTTTTCGTAATAAGAGTCTTTTAATAAATGTTGAATTAATGGAACTGTTTGATTATTAAGCTTATTTAAGTTATTAAAAATTAGGGACATGTCAAAATAAAGGATAATTTTGTGTGAATATTCTTGGCTGGGCCTAAGTGTATTGGTAACAGTCCTGGATTATTATGAAGGTTTCTGACTTCTACTTGTGCTAGGATCGCTATAACCAGGGCGAACCTGTAACAATTCTTTGATATCAACTTTTGGGGGTCTTCTAAAGTTACGTAAATGATAATTTCGTTTAGTAGCATGAACTATGTTCTTTCTCTTATCAATACTTATGGGAATAATTTTATGTCGAAATTTATTGTGTGTTTTATTAACACGTCTTACTTCCTTAGGATAAATTGATTGGTCCGGTTTTATATCTAAAATTTCTTTATTTTTATTAATCTTAGAAATTAGTCTTTCTTTGTTTTCCTGTAGTTTAGAATTCAGAGTTTCATACATCAATTTTGTCTGTTCTTTATGATTTTGAATGTAATTTGACATCAATAATTTTTTACAATTAATATCGAAAGGATTATCTAATTCGAGGTGTCCAGAAATGATATCGATTGGTTTTTTACCTGTAGTTGAGTGAATTGTGTTATTATAAGCAAGTATTGCGTAAAGGGTTTTGTTTTTTATTGATTCGTTAGGAAATTGTTCGTTTAACAATCTTATGTGTTCTAATAAAGTGCTATGAAATCTTTCGACTAACCCGTTTGAACTTGGATTTTCGGGGGTTATGAAATGTATTTGAATTTTATGAAGTTCTAATAGTTCCCTTAAATTATTGTTTTTGAATTCTGTGCCATTGTCGGCTACAATTTTCTTGGGTATGCCAAGGTAAGAAAAGAATTTAATTAACTTTGGAATTATATCTACTGAATTTAGACTTGGTAATTTGTAAATCTGTGCATATCTAGAGAAAGCATCTGTAATGGTTAAAAATATTTCCTTATCAATTTTTATTGTATCTATATGAATTATTTCGAATGGTTTGGAAGGTGTGGGTGTTAGGTTAATTTCTAAATTAAGGGGGTTCCGTTCGTATTTAGCACGTTGGCAAATATCACAAGTATTAATGTATGTTTGGATGGAATTTCTCATATTCGGCCAATAATACAAGCTTTTAATACGGGTTAACGTTTCGTTAATACCCCTGTGATTTGTTTTTCCCTCGTGATATCTTTGTATGACTTCCGAAATTTCTTCTTGTAAAACATCGATTAATTTAATTTTTGTGCAAACGAATTTATAGCACGGCCACTTGAATGTATTTTGTATTATAGTGCAAAAAGAGTAATATGTTTCCGGGGGGTTAAAATATAAATAATACGTTATTTTAGGTACAACGTATTCTTTTACAAACTGAATTACATCGTTTTCGAAATTCTCCTTACTAATTTGGACTACTATTCTTTGTGTGTTTGGAAAAGGTCGTAGTACTTTTGTTTTTGCAGGAGAATAATTAACTACCTGGATTTCTAACTGATTTTGACCTTTATTAAAAATTGAGTCAGATATAGGAATACCTACGATAGGATCTTCTTGATCATTTGAATGCTGTGTTTGGTCATCCTGACTATCGTTAATAACTATTGCTTCCTCTGGCATTTGAATTTGTGACTTATCATCTATATTAACAATAATTGAATTATTATCTATATTAGCAATAGTTGGTTCAGGATTATCATTTGAGATGGATAATTCGTCATTGAATTTGTTTATGTATTCAAATATATTACTAGTATTACTACTTTCATTAATATTTACTTCAATTCGCGACAAGGCGTCTGCGTTTAAATTTAGTTTTCCTTTTTTATAAATTATTTTATAATCAAATTCTTCCAGCTTGAGCCGCCATCTAACAAGTTTGGAATTAGGTTCTTTGAGGTTAAATAACCACTGTAAGGGTTGGTGATCGGTTATGATATTAAATTTTCTTCCATATAAATAAGGCCTAAAATATTTAACAGCATATATAATAGCTAACAGTTCTTTTTCAATTACCGCGTAATGCTGTTCACTTTCGTTTAAGGTGCGCGAAGCATACGCTATTGGTAAATCACTACCAATAGGGCCTTGGGATAACACGGCTCCTATAGCTACATTGCTTGCATCGGTTGTTAAATTGAAAGTTTCTGAAAAGTCAGGATATTGCAAAAGGGGTTCGTTTGTGAGTAAATCTTTGCATACGTTAAAGCACGAAATAAATTCATCGTCGTGTTTAATGACTGCATTTTTCTTCAGGCATTTGGTCAAAGGTTTTGTTAATTTAGCAAAGTTCTTAATAAATTTCCTATAATAACCTATAAGTCCTAAGAATCCTTTTAATTGCTTTTGCGTCTTTGGAATTGGAAATTTTTTTATCGCGCTGATTTTATCAGGATTTGGTTTAATGCCTTCCGGGGTTATTACATGACCTAAATAATTAACCTCTTTTCTGAGAAATTCTGACTTGTCAATTTGAATCTTGAAATTTGATTCGCGTAATCGTTGAAATACTTTTTTTAAATTTGTTATGTGTTCTTGTAGGGATACACTAAATATAATTATATCGTCTAAATAGACTAAGCAAATTTCATTTTGAAAGCCTCTTAAAATATTATCAATCACGCGCTGAAATGTAGCAGGACCGTTCTTTAAACCCATCGGCATTCTTAGGTACTCATAATGCCCATTTTCTACATTAAAAGCGGTTTTTGGAATATCTTCCGGGTCCATTTCGATTTGATGGAAACCGGAAGCAAGATCGAGTGTTGAGAAATATTGGCAACGACCTAATTTGTCCAATATATCGTTAATATTTGGTAAAGGATATTTATCGTTAATAGTCTTTTCGTTCAATTTACGGTAATCGACTACTACACGCCATTTCTGTTTACCGGTGGCGTCCAATTTTTTTGGAACTATCCAAATTGGGGAACTCCACGGGGAGTTGCTTGGCCTAATTATTTCTTGATCTAGCATTTTTTTAACTTGATTTTGAACTTCAGTTTTATGTACAAATGGATACCTATAAGTTTTTGTATAGACCGGTATTTCATCTGTGGTTTTAATTTTATGTTTTACATTATTTGTAAAAGTTAAAGTTTTATTTTCATTATGAAATACATCAGAATATTCGCATATTAATTTTAAAATAGCCGATTTTTCTTCAGCATTCATGTGTTCAGTGCGAATTTCTGGTATTTGAACTTGATTACATTGAAAATTATTAAAATTTGAATTAAAGTTTTTATTTTTTTGAAATTCAAGAGGTGAAATTAATTTAGCCTCTAACTTCTCAGCGTAAAGTGGTTCTGAGAAATTAAGGTTGACAACATGATCGTTTTTATTCAGTATACTGACGTAAGATTCATAATTTTTACTGATTGTCACGCACTCGGGTATCTCGCAACCGTGAGATATTACATGAGGTATAATGACGTCACCCTCTTTAATATTTGTTTTAATTTTAATAATTTGCTGAACTCTAGGGCCTATATCATAAGTATTAATTTGTTTTTGAGGAAGGTGCTGATAATGAATTTTTAATTTCGTAAAAGGGGTTATTAATAATTTATTTTTAAAATCTAAGGTGGCATTTAAATATTCAATATTATCCAGACCAATCAATCCATGGAATATATCATGAAATTTGAATAAATGAAATTTCATATATTCGCCGGGACGTCTAAAAAGTTTTGGAACATTCATCCACCCGCTATAACGATGAGCAGAAGTAGAAAATGCATTTGATACTATAAAAGGATCGAATTGAATTGTTTCTGGGAATATTTTTTCTGCAATTTCGGGGTTAATAAAAGATTTGGTTGCACCTGTATCAATTAAGAGTTTTAAATTATTATACTCAGGGAATACAATATACGGCAGTTTACTCGTATATTCTTCATTATGATTAAAACTAATTACGGAATTTGTTCTATGTTTGAGGCACTTATTTGATGAGTCATTTGGTTGATCTGCCTAAGCGCTATTTGCGTCATTAATTTCATATGTTTCTTTGTTATGCAATTCTTCGGAAATAAAATTTTGTATCGGCCTCTGTGAAAAACTTGAGGGTTGGTAAAATGTCTGCCTTGTACTAACGCTCATAGGGGTTTGTACAGGAGGTTTGTAATTTGGGTTGGGTTTGTAGACATTTCTACTTTGATTTGGAACAAAATTTGGTTTTGTGTTAGTTTTATGAAAGACTTCAGCATTAGTAGGAAATTTATGCTGTATTTGTCTTGGTTGCCAATTTATAGGTTTTGAAGGGAAATTATTCTTATTACTTGAATTTTGAAAAGTGTTCTTACTTTTTTCATAATTTGTAACCAATGGTTTTTGATAGTATCTCACATTATTTTCTTCATTGATGTAACAAAGTGCTGTTGGGAGATCCGTTGGGCGCATAGCGCGTATTGCGCTGCCTAACGGCTCTCTCAAGCCAGCGAGAAACGTTTTTAACGCTAATTTATTGTATAATTCTTTTTTATCTTTTTGCCTTCTTCAGTCGCTTCATGCGCTTTTACATAGGAACAAAGCAAATTTAAGAGACTAACTGTTTTATCATAAAAATGCAAGGCGCTTTCGCTGCCTTGTTTTAAAAGTACTAGATCGCGGATGAGGCAAACTTCATCGCGCTGATCGCTAAAATTTCGTATTAAAACTTCTTTTAATTCTTGCCAACTATCCACTGATTGGATGTTGACCGCTATTTTTGCATTTCCAATTAATTTATTGGTAATAGATTTTAGAATATAAGTATTTAAAAAATGTGCTGGATTATTAACATCCACAAAGGTAGTTATAATACTTTCCGCACTACTTATAAATTCTAGCAAATCGTTTGCGTTACCGTCAAACGTCGGTACGCAGTGTAAGTACTCCGGCTTGAAAGTTAAAGCCATATTGGAGTTATTAATTAAATTACAATTTTGTGAATTTTCACTTGTATTTATTAATATATTATTATCGGAACTGGAAGTGGCGAGGTTAGTGGTTAAGTTAAGGATCTCGATTGCTTCTACGAGCTGATCGATGTCAGACATGTATAATCATATGAAACTTACCCCAGCGTGGCCACGTAGTTCACCTTCATGAGGGTACCAATTATCCGCCTTCTATAGGTGGGATGAAGTAATCCACTCGGGTTGGTTACACTCACTTTTTTTAAATTTTTGTTCGGATAATCGATTAATCGTTGATACGAAAATCACTCGTTCGATACACAGTAATCTCGATTATCCTACCGACTGCGCCAGTTAAATTACGATTTAACTAAAACCGTTTTTTAAAAATATTTATTTACTTATTACAACAACAACTTGATTTTTGGATATTAAATTGAACAATTAAAATTACGACTAAACTAAATGAGTTGCAAGAACGAGCTAATCTAAAAGATAAAAGAATAACATAATGTTGAACATAATGATAAAAATATGCTAACATAACTAAAAAGGCACTCGCGGGATAATGCTTAAGTTGCAGGTTCACACGTATAGTACTATGTTGAAGTTTGTATATAACTTGTACACTGTTTTTTTACAGATGGCTTATTGTTTTCCCATTTATAAACTAACCTATAATAACAATTCGCGCACCTCAGATAACAAAGCGAACAGAACTGGGCTAATCTTAAGTCGTGCTCTGTGATAAGGCATTTTTGGCGCGAAAATATTTGGGAATGAAAAATCGTGAAAACAGGAAAACGGATAATCAGATCAAACTGAAATTTTCAGGATACATTTTTCAACTACATTGGCACGATCCGTGTAAATTTGAAGACCCGGTGTCTTGACGCAAAGATAACGTCCACTCAGCCGGTTGCCGGTAGCTCACCGCGGCAGTTAGCGGGCATCGGGGGTACGAGGGGAAATTCACGTTTAGGGTGAAAACAAATAAACGGCTTATCAGATTCGGCTGAAACTTTGGAAAAACCTTATCCCGACATAAGCGCTCGAACCGCGAAAATTTAGTAACCGAACTAAGCTCCCCCGCGGCGCTACGAAGAACCAATATTCCCATAAGAGAAAAATTTTTCGGCGGTTTATCATTGATAACTTTTCAGTCTCGAAACGTACGGCAACCGGATATCGACAGGAAGCTGGTTCGTTCTTTCATACGTATTCTAAAACAAACCGGAAGTCCCTGCGTCGTGTTTTTCGATTTTTAATTCTCGATCGCGCAAAAGCGACCAACCGCTGTTAGTATATAGTAACCAGCAGGCCCTAACGGGCCTACTGGAGCGCCTACGGCGCCGTTCGAAGACCATAGAAATATCTGTATACGGTTCAACTCTTTTGCGTCCAAGTTCTATGCGTCAAAATAAAAACATCGATAAATCTCAAAGCGCTCGACGGAAACCGAGCTCGTACATTTTTCGGTAATAGATAATAGACAACTCGCGTTGCATGCTCGGAGGATGAGAAGTGAATACAATTCACTTTTATCGATCATAGACAATTATTCGCTATGCATGCTCGGCGGGGATAACGCGGGTACAATTCACTTTTATCAAAAATTGACGACTTGCTTGCACGCTCGGCGGGGATGTACACGGTACAATTCGATTTTATCGATCATAGACGACTCGCGTTGCATGCTCGGCGGGGATGACGCGGGTACAATTCACTTTTATGATCATAGACCGTGCTGCATGTTTGGCCGGGATGAACCGGGTACAATTCACTTTTATCGATCATAGACGACTCGCTTGCGTACTTGGCGGGGATGAACCGGGTACAATTCGATTTTATTGATCATAGACCGTGTTGCATGCTTGGCCGGGATGAACCGGGTACAATTCACTTTTATTGATTATAGACGACTCGCTTGCACGCTCGGCGGGGATGAACCAAATACAATTCGTTTTTTTTGTTCATACACCGCGTTTCATGCTTGGCGGGGATGAATCGGGTACAATTCACTTTTATCGATCATAGACAAAAAACATCGGTCAACTCTATTTTATCGATCATCAATAAATGTCGCTGCGCGTTCAATGAGAACCGAGCCCGTACAAATTTCGGTAAAAGATGATAGACGACTCGCGCTGCACGCTCGGCGGAGGTGAAGCTGATACAATTCACTTTTATCGATCATAGACGACTCAAGTTGCATGCTTTGTGGAGGTGAAGCGGGTGCAATTCACTTTTATCGATCAGCGAAGACTCGCGCTGCACGCTCGGCGCAGGCCAAGTGGGTGCAATTCACTATTATCTACAATACACGATTTGCTTTGCGTGCTCGGCGAGAAGCAAGCAGGTACAATTCTCTTGTATCAAACACAGATGACTCGCGCTGCGCTCTCGGAGGGAACTTAGCGCGTAAAGTTCTATTTTATTAGTCATAGAAGACTCGCTCTGTACGCTCAGCGGGTGATTTTTTTTTATCAATCATTGACGACTCGCGCTCGGAGAAGGCAAACGGGTACAATTATCTATTATTGCCCGCAGACGACTCGCCTTGTGCGCTCGATGGGAGCTAAGCGCGTAACGTTCTCTTTTATCTATCAGAGACGAGTCACGATGCGCGCTCAGAGAAGACAAACGGGTACAATTCTCTGTTATCGCCCGATGGGAGCTAAGCGCGTTAAGTTTTTTTTTATCGATCATAGACGACTCGCGCTGCGTGCTCGGAGAAGGCACACACGTATAAATATCTTTAATCGCCCACAGACGCCTCGCGCTGCGCGCTCGGCGGGGGCTAAGCGCTTTAAGTTATCTTTAATCAATCATAGAGACGACTCGCTCTTCGCTCTCGGAGAAGACAAACGGGTACAATAATTCTCTTTTATCGCCCACAGACGACTCACGCTGCGCGCTCGGTGGAAGCTAAGCGTGTTAAGTTCTCTTTTATCGATCAGAGACGACTCTAATATTAAAAAAACAATTTTGATGAAAAAAATAAGCAAGCCATGAATTAATAACGTCGGATTTCATCTATTAGCTGATAAGATACCAAAGAACGCCTAAACAAAGCTAAAAATCAAGATATAAATGAATTATTTTATTTACAACACAACAACACTTAAATTATATCATATAATTATGTAAGTGCAATCATTTCTGTCATAAATCTAGTGCGCAACTTTGAAAGTCTAAATAAACATTTACAAAAAAAAAATTATAAGCCTCCATTATTTTCACAAAAAAATAAGTTTAACACTTCTGTCTACACCAGGTTCATTTTGCATATAGTGTGCACCATAGGTCTGGCTGGACCTATATGCATTTTATATGGAAATGACAAAAAAAAAGATGTCAAAAAAAGGAAAACAATTTTATTTGAAAATCCAAAAAGTAAAATTCAAGATAACATAAAAAGAAAAACCATTTTGTCTGAAAAACCAGAAATCATAGATTTTCACTTTTTCAAGCATTTAAAACACTACTGGTACTGAGTGGTGTTGTAAGCATACTGGGTCTGAGCAGTTCACTTACAAAATTGCCCATAAAAATTAAAAAACTATCGATATTTTAGTGTATCTTTCATAATACGCTTCTAAACACATTTGTTGAGGATATCATGGAATGACAAGTCATCAGCTGGCATATTTTTTTATTTTTACATTACTTTATGGTGCAATAGGTCTGGCCAGACCTATGTGTAGACAGAAGGGTTAAAGTGTTATCTGTTTCAACACTAATTGATTTTCTACAGTAATTTCTTTAAAGGCGAATTCGATGACATAAAAAAGTATAGGGGTTTGCATTTAAAAAAATTAAGTTACGAGCTTTTAAAAATCATAGGTTGCCACCTATTTATGAACACCCTGTACGCGTGATTGAAACTTTTTCGTATCGAGCTGATAGAGCAATGTTTTCTGCATATCCTTACCAAATTACAACTCTGTGCTTTGAAAAATGAATATTTTAAATAAAGACTTAAAACCTTGAAAAATTTAGAAAATTATTATTTTTTAGTGAACAGGCCGCATAAAAACCTGTAGTATTTTATATCGATGTAAAGCTAAAATGTAGGCGGTCAAGATTATTAAATAAAAAATGGGGTAATGTATTTGAAATATAAAAGTTGCTGTTGGTTCCAGAGGGGTGACTCACCCTGTATATTTAAAAATATTTTCATTGTGTTCGGAAGAAAAAACTGTATGAAATACCGTTTAAATCAACTTTCTATCTCAAACCGTTAAACCACAATCGACCGATCCCGCACTAATGACTCACACTGTATATTTGAAAATATTTTTATCGTGTTTGGAAGAAAAAACTGTATCAAATAGCGTTTGAATCAACTTTCTATCTCAAACCGTTAAGCGACAATCCACCGATCGCGCACTAATGACTCACCCTGTATATTTGAAAATATTTTTATCGTGTTCGAAAGAAAAAACTGTATCATAGCGTTTGAATCAACTTTCTATCTCAAACCGTTAAGCGGCAATCGACCGATCCCGCACCAATGACTAACCCTGTATATTTGAAATTTTTTTGTCAACTTTTGGAACTTTTGGAAAATTTGGAAATTTTGGATTTTTTGGGATTTTTGGAACTTTTGGAACTTTTGGAAATTTTGGAACTTTTGGGAATTTTGGAAGTTTTGGGAATTTTGGAACTTTTAGAAATTTTGGAACTTTTGGGAATTTTGGAACTTTTGGGAATTTTGGAACTTTTGGTAAATTTTGGAACTTTTGGGAATTTTAGAATTTTTGGGAAATTTTGGACCTTTGGAATTTTTGGGAATTTTGGAACTTTTGGGAAATTTTGAACTTTTGGAACTTTAAGGAATTTTGGAACTTTTAGGAATTTTGGAACTTTTGGGAATTATGTCTATTTGGAATTTTAGAAATACCTTCCGTTTGGGTGCAAGTCCCATGCCTAGAGGTGGCTCCGTTCCAGAGATGTATCAATCACAAGCTCGAAGCTAATGTTTTCAGAATCCTGTTTAACTATAATTTTTTCAATTTCGATCAAAGTGTACTAAACTTAATTACGTTTGGTGCATGTACCATGTATGTAGGTGGCTCCGTTCCAGAGACACATCAATCACAAGCTCGAAGCTAATGTTTTCAGAATTCTGTTTAACTATAATTTTTTCAATTTCGATCAAAGTGTACTGAACTTGATTACGTTTGGTGCAAGTCCCATGTATGTAGGTGGCTCCGTTCCAAAGACACATCAATCACAAGCTCGAAACTAATGTTTTCATAATCCTGTTTTATTACAATTTTTTTCAATTTAGATCAGTGTACTGAACTTAATTTCGTTTGGTGCAAGTCCCATGTTTGTAGGTAGCTTCGTTCCAGAGATACTTTCTATCTCAAACCTTTAAGCGACAATCGACCGATCCCGCACTAATGACTCACCCTGTATATTTGAAAATATTTTTATCGTGTTCGGAAGAAAAAACTGTATCAAATAGCGTTTGAATCAACTTTCTATCTCAAAGCGTTAAGTGACAATCGACCGATCCCGCACTTTGACTCACCCTGTATGTTTGAAAATATTTTTATCGTGTTCGGAAGAAAAAACTGTATCAAATAGCGTTTGAATCAACTTTCTATCTCAAACCGTTAAGCGAAAATTGACCAATTATATCGACGCATCCCGTATATGGACTATTTTCCCATATGTTGACGTCACTACGACCGGTATCGTTTTGATACGAAAAACTATCTGAAATCACCGATGCACGAGCTCATTTAAGAAAAACTACTTTTGAAACCTTTTTTTTTGTTTGTTTCTTTTCGAATATCTCGTAAACTTTTTAATTATAAAAAAAAACGCACCCGTCGTGTGCACATTTTCCCCTGTCTTGAATGTCTCCACCATTCCCGGTTAGGCCGGAAAAAACATCATCTTTGGTATTTATTCGCAAACACCCTGTATATTTATGCACGTTGTTAGACACAATGCAAAAATTATTTTATCGAAAGTCCGAGAACGGCAGGGTCTGTAGCCTAATAATAGCAATAATTGCAAAGATCGGAATGTCGCGGTCGATAAGGTTCAAAATGTGGCAACGCCCTGTCTACCGAAAAAATGTTTTAACGATAGATAGTCGACTCGCGGCCCTCGAAATTAGGTACCTACTTCAAGGAAAAAATACGAAGAATCTGACGTTATTGGTGGCGAAGGGCGCAGTGGTCGAATAAAAATACTGGCACACTTTAATTGTGGCACGCGCGCAAACCAATGGACCTTATGATAACAGGCCGAGCGCGCTCGGAAACGGGCACGAATTAAACGTCAATTGCTCAGCTATTTTCTGTCCCACGGGAATATTTTTTTTACAAATCGGAAGCCCGTACCTTGTACTTTCCGACGACGCGTGGCGCTTTGACTTTGGTTGCTCGTGAGCGCCGCCGTCCCGACGCGGACGTGACGAGATGATTGTCTTTGAAAATCATATGAGGTGTTTCATGTTTAAAATTATTAATTGTCGACTTATTGCCGGTTTAATAATAATTTATAGGCAAACATGCAATATTTGATTACAATAGTATTTTAAAAATACATTCAGAGTAACACGTTTTATTTACATAGTTGTAGTACACGTGCAGTTTCATTTTGTAGTAGGTTAATTAAAACAAAACATTTATTATGATAAGATTATTGACTGTTACGAAATACAAAAAAGTTGTTTATTTATTTTAATAACGACATGCAAATATAATTCAGAGTATTAAATAATTGCTGTTGATTTGCGATTAACGAGTTAATGAAAAAAGATGCAAACAAACTTAATAAGTAAATACTTAACTTAACATGAGGTTTGCTGAGAAAAATGCATTTTTACTGGAACGTTTACAGGGCTCTTTTCCAGAAGGGCGGTTTATGTTTGTTTCCCCATTTATAAAATAACCTAAAATAACACACAACCGACAAAGCGAAGACAACACACTGGTATTTTAGTGTATAGTTTGCTGATAACGGCGAGCCACGCCTATATGCCGTACGCGTAATCGGTAAAATCAGAGTATTAAAAATGAAAATTCGTCAAAAACAGAAAAACGGCTGTACAGATCATGCTCAAATTTTGGGGACACATATTCCCACAAGATCAACAGCTACTGTGTAAATATCAACCCTTAAATTGGCACCGCTAGGGCGCCACGAGCAGAAAGGCGCCACTTTACGGCAAAAAACTGAATTTTTTCGGTTTTTCGCAGATAGCGTTTCCGTCGTCCGAGCTACCGTAACGAAACTCGGCACAGAGCCAGTTCGTTCTTTCATACGTTTTTTAAAGCAAACCGGAAGTCGCTGCGTCGAGTTTTTCGATTTTAAATTCGCTTCGGGGCAAAAGACGGTTACCTCTGTTATTACATAGGTGACCAGCAGGCCCTAACGGGCCTACTGGGGCGCCTACGGCACCGTTCCGAGACCATAGAAATATCTGTATCCGGCCTAACTTTTTTGCGTCCAAGTTCTATGCGTCAAAATAAAAACATCGATAAATCTCGAAGCGCTCAAAGGAAACCGAGCCCGTAAAATTTTCAATAATAGATAATAGACGACTCGCGTTGCATGCTCGGTAGAGGAGAAGCGAATACAATTGACTTTTATCGATCATAGACAGTTCACTATGCATGCTCGACGGGGATAACGCAAGTACAATTCACTCGCGGGCCGCAAACGACTCCTGAGCTGCAAACTACTCCCAGGCCACAAACGACTCCCAGGACGCAAACGACTCCTGGGCCGCAAACAACTCCTGGTCCGCAAGCGACTCCCGGGCTGCAAACTACTTCCCAGCCGCAAACGACTCTCGGGCTGCAAATGACTCCTGGGCCGTAAAAGAATATCGGGCCGCAAACGACTACCGGGCTGCAAACGACTTCCGGACCGCAAACATTTTCCGGGTGCAAACTCCTCTTGGGCCGCAAATTACTCCCAGGCCGCATACGACTCCCGAGCCACAAACGACTTCCGGGCCGAAAACGACTCCTGAGCCGTAAACGACTCCCGTGTCGCAAACGACTTCTGAGCCGCAAACAACTCCCGGGCTGCAAACTACTCCCGGGCCGCAAACTACTCCCGGACCACAAACGACTCTCGGGCCGCAAACCACTTCCGGGCCGCAATTGACTCCCGAGCCGCAAACAACTCCCGGGCCGCAAACAACTCCCGGGCTGCAAACGACTCCCGGGTCGCAAACGACACCCGGGCCGCAAAGGACTCCCAAGCTGCAAGACTCCCGGGCTGCAAACGACTCCCGGGCCGCAAACGACTCCCGGGCCTGCAAACAACTCCCAGGCCGCAAACAACTCCCGGGCCGCAAACGACTCCCGGATCGCAAATGACTCCCGGGCTGCAAACAACTCCCGAGCCGCAAACCACTTTCGGGCTGCAAACGACTCCCGGGCTGGAAACTACTCCCGGGCCGCAAGCGACTCTCGGGTCGCAAACGACTCCCGGGTCGCAAACGACTCCCGGGCTGCAAACTACTTCCGTGCCGCAAACGACTCCCGGGTTGCAAACTACTCCCGGGCCGCAAACGACTCCCGGATCGCAAATGACTCCCGGGCTGCAA
The DNA here is from genome assembly GCA_947652605.1 of Elmis aenea. Classification (NCBI taxonomy): domain Eukaryota; kingdom Metazoa; phylum Arthropoda; class Insecta; order Coleoptera; family Elmidae; genus Elmis; species Elmis aenea. Next base: position 17,886,367 of record OX393583.1, read on the forward strand.
ACAACTCCCGGGCCGGAAACTACTCTTGGGCCGCAAACGACTTTAAGGCCGCAAACGACTCCTGGGCCGCAAAAACGACTCCCGGGCCGCAAAAACGACTCCCGAGCCGCAAACTACACCCGGGATGCAAACTACTGCCGGGCCGCAAACTACTGCCGGTTTGCAAACTACTCCCGGATCGCAAATTACTCCCGGGCTGCAAACTACTCTCGGTCTACAAACGACTCCCAGGACGCAAACGACTCGGAGAAGGCAAACGGATACAATTCCCTTGTATTGCCCGCAGACGACTCTCGCTGCGTGCTCGATGGGAGCTAAGCGCGTTAAGTTTTGTTTTATCGATCATGGACGAATCGCGCTGCGCGCTCTGAGTGGGCAAACGGGTCCAATTATCTTTAATCGCCCACAGACGCCTCGCGCTGCGCGTTCGGCGGGGGCTAAGTGCGTTAAGTTCTCTTTTATCAATCAGATACGACTCACGATGCGCGATCGGAGAAGACAAACTGGTACAATTCTCTTTTATCGCCCGATGGGAGCTAAACGCGTTAAGTTTTTTTTATCGATCATAGACGACTCGCGCTGAGTGGTTGGAGAAAGCAAACGCGTACAATTATCTTTAATCAACAACAGACGCCTCGCGCTTCGCGCTCGGCGGGGGCTAAGCGCGTTAAGTTATCTCGAGCCGAAAACGACTTTCGGGCCGCAAACGACTCCCGGGCCGCAAACTACTTCCGGATCGCAAACTACTCCCGAGCCACAAACGACTCCCGGGCCGCAAACTACTCCTGGGCCGTAAACGACTTCCGGGCCGCAAACGATTCCCGGGCTGCAAACGACTCCCGGGCCGTAAACGACTCCCGGGTCGCCAACGACTCCCGGGCCGCAAACAACTCCCGGGCTGCAAACGTCTCCCATGCCGCAAGCGACTACCGGGCCGCAAACTACACCCGGGCCGCAAACTACTCCCGGGCCGCAAACGACTCCCGGGCCACAAACGACTCCCGGGCTGCAAACGATTCCCGAGCCGTAAACGATTCCCGGGCCGCCAACGACTCCCGGGCCGCAAACAACTCCCGGGCCGCAAACGACTCCCGGGCCGCAAACTACTTCCCAGTCGCAAACTACTCCCGGACGCAAACGACTCCTGGATCGCAAATGACTCCCGGGCTGCAAACTTCTCCGGAACCGGAACTGGAAATGAACTGTTGGCACCGAACCGGGTGCCGATATCATTATAAAATATAAACCGAACAATTAAAATTCATCGAGCCGGTAACCGGAACTGAACCGTTTTTTAGCGGTTCGGTTCCCTCTTTACAACCGTTATTTTTATAATTACAAAGAAACAAATATTGAATTGGCTATTAAATTTATTTATCAACTAAAACTTAAAATCTCATTACAAAAAACATTACCTTTAAAATAAATAAAATATTAATTTCGGATTGGTTAAATAAACAAAAACCTTATTAATAGTTTCAATATGTTTTGCGACCCAAAATAAAATTCTCGCGAAACCACAGTTTAAGAAACACTGCTATAGTCAATACAAGCTGTTTTTTTATGGTCAGGCATAAAAACCATGTTCCTTCTGAGTTTATTTATTTCTCAATTTAAATTACAACTCTGTGCTTTGAAAAATGAATATTTTAAAAAAAGACTTAAAACCTTGAAAAATTTAGAAAATTATTATTTTTTAGTGACCAGGCCGCATAAAAACCTGTAGTATTTTATATCGATGTAAAGCTAAAATGTAGGCGGTCAAGATTATTAAATAAAAAATGGGGTGTTGTATTTGAAATATAAAAGTTGCTGTTGGTTCCAGAGGGGTGACTCACCCTGTATATTTAAAAATATTTTCATTGTGTTCGGAAGAAAAAACTGTATGAAATACCGTTTAAATCAACTTTCTATCTCAAACCGTTAAACCACAATCGACCGATCCCGCACTAATGACTCACACTGTATATTTGAAAATATTTTTATCGTGTTTGGAAGAAAAAACTGTATCAAATAGCGTTTGAATCAACTTTCTATCTCAAACCGTTAATCGACAATCGACTGATCCCGCACTAATGACTCACTCTGTATATTTGAAAATATTTTTATCGTGTTCGGAAGAAAAAACTGTATCATAGCGTTTGAATCAACTTTCTATCTCAAACCGTTAAGCGACAATCGACCGATCCCGCACTTATGACTAACCCTGTATATTTGAAATTTTTTTGTGAACTTTTGGAACTTTTGGAAAATTTGGGAATTTTGGATTTTTTGGGATTTTTGGAACTTTTGAGAATTTTGGAATTTTTGGGAATTTTGGAACTTTTGGGAATTTTGGAACTTTTGGGAATTTTGGTACTTTTGGGAATTTTGGAACTTTTGGGAATTTTGGAACTTTTGGGAATTTTGGAACTTTTGGGAATTTTGGAACTTTTGGGAATTTTAGAAGTTTTGGGAATTTTAGAACTTTTGGGAAATTTTGGACCTTTGGAACTTTTGGGAATTTTGGAACTTTTGGGAAATTTTGAACTTTTGGAACTTTTAGGAATTTTGGAACTTTTGGGAATTATGTCAATGGAGAATTTTAGAAATGCCTTCCGTTTGGGTGCATTGTCCCATGTCTAGAGGTGGCTCCGTTCCAGAGATGTATCAATCACAAGCTCGAAGCTAATGTTTTCAGAATCCTGTTTAACTATAATTTTTTCAATTTCGATCAAAGTGTACTGAACTTAATTACGTTTGGTGCAAGTACCATGTATGTAGGTGGCTTCGTTCCAGAGACACATCAATCACAAGCTCGAAGCTAATGTTTTCATAATCCTGTTTTATTATAATTTTTTTCAATTTCGATCAAAGTGTACTGAACTTAATTACGTTTGGTGCAAGTCCCATGTATGTAGGTGGCTCCGTTCCAGAGACACATCAATCACAAGCTCGAAGCTAATGTTTTCAGAATCCTTTTTAATTATAATTTTTTCAATTTCGATCAAAGTGTACTGAACTTAAATACGTTTGGTGCAAGTCTCATGTATGTAGGTGGCTCCGTTTCAGAGACACATCAATCACAAGCTCGAAACTAATGTTTTCATAATCCTGTTTTATTATAATTTTTTTCAATTTCGATCAAAGTGTACTGAACTTAATTTCGTTTGGTGCAAGTCCCATGTTTGTAGGTAGCTTCGTTTCAGATATACTTTCTATCTCAAACCTTTAAGCGACAATCGACCGATCCCGCACTAATGACTCACCCTGTATATTTGAAAATATTTGTATCGTGTTCGGAAGAAAAAACTGTATCAAATAGCGTTTGAATCAACTTTCTATCTCAAAGCGTTAAGTGACAATCGACCGATCCCGCACTTATGACTCACCCTGTATATTTGAAAATATTTTTATCGTGTTCGGAAGAAAAAACTGTATCAAATAGCGTTTGAATCAACTTTCTATCCCAAACCGTTAAGCGAAAATTGACCAATTATATCGACGCATCCCGTATATGGACTATTTTCCCATATGTTGACGTCACTACGACCGGTATCGTTTTGATACGAAAAACTATCTGAAATCACCGATGCACGAGCTCATTTAAGAAAAACTACTTTTGAAACCTTTTTTTTTGTTTCTTTCTTTTCGAATATCTCGTAAACTTTTTAATTATAAAAAAAACGCACCCGTCGTGTGCACATTTTCCTCTATCTTGAATGTCTCCACCATTCCCGGTTAGGCCGGAAAAAACATCATCTTTGGTATTTATGCGCAAACACCCTGTATATTTATGCACGTTGTTAGACACAATGCAAAAATTATTTTATCGAAAGTCCGAGAACGGCAGGGTCTGTAGCCTAATAATAGCAATAATTGCAAAGATCGGAATGTCGCGGTCGATAAGGTTCAAAATGTGGCAACGCCCTGTCTACCGAAAAAATGTTTTAACGATAGATAGTCGACTCGCGGCCCTCGAAATTAGGTACCTACTTGAAGGAAAAAAGACGAAGAATCTGACGTTATTGGTGGCGAAGGGCGCAGTGGTCGAATAAAAATACTGGCACACTTTAATTGTGGCACGCGCGCAAACCAATGGACCTTATGATAACAGGCCGAGCGCGCTCGGAAACGGGCACGAATAAAAACGTCAATTGCTCAGCTATTTTCTATCCCACGGGAATATTTTTTTTACAAATCGGAAGCCCGTATCTTGTACTTTCCGACGACGCGTGGCGCTTTGACTTTGGTTGCTCGTGAGCGCCGCCGTCCCGACGCGGACGTGACGAGATGATTGTCTTTGAAAATCATTTGAGGTGTTCCATGTTTAAAACTATTAATTGTCGAGTTATTGTCGGTTTAACAATAATTTATAGACAAACATGCAATATTTGATTACAATAGTATTTTAAAAATACATTCAGAGTAACACGTTTTATTTACATAGTTGTCGTACACGTGCAGTTTCATTTTGTAATAGGTTAATTAAAACAAAACATTTATTATGATAAAATTATTGACTGTTACGAAATACAAAAAAGTTGTTTATTTATTTTAATAACGACATGCAAATATAATTCAGAGTATTAAATAATTGCTGTTGATTTGCGATTAACGAGTTAATGAAAAAAGATGCAAACAAACTTAATAAGTAAATACTTAACTTAACATGAGGTTTGCTGAGAAAAATGCATTTTTACTGGAACGTTTACAGGGCTCTTTTCCAGAAGGGCGGTTTATGTTTGTTTCCCCATTTATAAAATAACCTAAAATAACACACAACCGACAAAGCGAAGACAACACACTGGTATTTTAGTGTATAGTTTGCTGATAACGGCGAGCCACGCCTATATGCCGTACGCGTAATCGGTAAAATCAGAGTATTAAAAATGAAAAATCGTCAAAAACAGAAAAACGGCTGTACAGATCATGCTCAAATTTTGGGGACACATATTCCCACAAGATCAACAGCTACTGTGTAAATATCAACCCTTAAATTGGCACCGCTAGGGCGCCACGAGCAGAAAGGCGCCACTTTAAGGCAAAAAACTGAATTTTTTCGGTTTTTCGCAGATAGCGTTTCCGTCGTCCGAGCTACCGTAACGAAACTCGGCACAGAGCTAGTTCGTTCTTTCATACGTTTTTTAAAGCAAACCGGAAGTCGCTGCGTCGAGTTTTTCGATTTTTAATTCGCTTCGGGGCAAAAGACGGTTACCTCTGTTATTACATAGGTGACCAGCAGGCCCTAACGGGCCTACTGGGGCGCCTACGGCGCCGTTCCGAGACCATAGAAATATCTGTATCCGGATTAACTCTTTTGCGTCCAAGTTCTATGCGTCAAAAAAAAAACATCGATAAATCTCGAAGCGCTCAACGAAAACCGAGCCCGTATAATTTCCATTAATAGATAATAGACGACTCGCGTTGCATGCTCGGCGGAGGAGAGGCGAATACAAATCACTTTTATCGATCATAGACAATTCGCTATGCATGCTCGGCGGGGATAACGCAGGTACAATTCACTCTCGGGCCGCAAACGACTCCTTAGCTGCAAACTACTCCCAGACCGCAAACGACTCCCGGGCCGCAAACGACTCCCAGGTCGCAAACGACTCCCGGGCCGCAAACGACTCCCAGGTCGCAAACGACTCCCGGGCCGCAAACGACTCCTGAGCTGCAAACGACTCCCGGGCTGCAAAGGACCTGCGCCGAAAACGACTCCCGAGCCGCAAACGACTCCCGGGCCGCAAACGGCTCCCGGGCCGCAAACGACTCCCGGGTCGCAAACGACTTCCTGGCTGCAAACGACTCTCGGGCCGCAAACGACTCTCGGGCCGCAAACGACTCCCGGGTCGCAAATGACTCCCGGGCTACAAACTACTTCCAAACCGCAAACGACTCCCGGGATGCAAACGACTCGTGAGCCGCAAACGACTCCCGGGCAGCAAACGACTCCTGGGTCGCAAATGACTCCCGGGCTGCAAATTGCTCCCGAGCCGCAAACGGCTCCCGGGCCGCAAACAACTCCCGGGTCGCAAACGACTTCCTGGCTGCAAACGACTCTCGGGCCGCAAACGACCCTTGGGTCGCAAACGACTCCCGGGCTACAAACTACTTCCAAACCGTAAACGACTCCCGGGATGCAAACGACTCGTAGGCCGCAAACGACTCCCGGGCCGCAAACGACTCCCAGGTCGCAAATGACTCCCGGGCTGCAAACTACTCCCGAGCCGCAAACGACTCCCGGGCTGCAAACTCCTGCCGGGCTGCTAACGACTTCCGGGTCGCAAACGACTCCTGGACTGCAAACTACTCATGGGCCGCAAACGACTCCCGAGCTGCAAACTACTTCCAGTCCGCAAACTACTCCCGGGCTGCAAACGACTCCCGGGCCGCAAACATTTTCCGGGTGCAAACTCCTCCTGGGCCGCAAACTACTCCCGGGCCGCATACGACTCCTATGCCACAAACGACTTCCGGGCCGGAAACGACTTCTGGGGCGCAAACGACTCCTGGGTCGCAAACGACTCCCGAGCCGCAAAAAACTCCCGGGCCGCAAACTACTCCCGGGCCGCAAACGACTCTCATGCCGCAAACGACTCACGGGCCGCAAACGACTCCCGGGCTGCAAACGACTCCCAAGCTGCAAACAACTCCCGGGCCGCAAACAACTGCCGGGCCGCAAACGACTTTCGGGTCGCAAACGAGTCCCGGGCCGCAAACGACTCCTGGGCTGCAAACTACTCCCGGGTTGCAAACATCTTGGGCCGCAAACGACTTCCGCGCCGCAAACGACTTCAATGCCGCAAATGACTCTTGGGCCGCAAACTACTTTCGAGCCGAAAACGACTCCCGGGTTGCAAAAACGACTTCCGGGCTGCAAACTACACCCGGGATGCAAACAACTGCCGGGCCGCAAACTACTCCCGGATCGCAAATGACTCCCGGGCTGCAAACTACTCCCGGGCCACAAACGACTCCCAGGACGCAAACGACTCGGGGAAGGCAAACGGATACAATTCCCTTGTATTGCCCGCAGACGACTCTCGCTGCGTGCTTGAGAAGAGCTAAGCGCGTTAAGTTTTGTTTTATCGATCATAGACGAATCGCTCCGAGTAGGCAAACGGGTCCAATTATCTTTAATCGCCCACAGACGCTAAGTGCGTTAAGTTCTCTTTTATCAATCAGATACGACTCACGATGCGCGCTCGGAGAAGACAAACGGGTACAATTCTCTTTTATCGCTCGATGGGAGCTAAACGCGTTGTTTTTTTTATCGATCATAGACGACTCGCGCTGAGTGCTTGGAGAAAGCAAACGCGTACAATTATCTTTAATCAAAAACAGACGCCTCGCGCTCGGCGGGGGTTAGCCCTTAGCACTTAGGTGCGTTAAGTTATCTCGAGCCGAAAACGACTTTCGGGCCGCAAACGACTCCCGGGCCGCAAACTTCTCCCTGATCGCAAACTACTCCCAGGCCACAAACGACTCCCGGCCGCAAACTACTCCCGGGCCGCAAACTACTCCCGGGCCGCAAACGACTCCCGGGCCGCAAACGACTTCCGGGCTGCAAACGACTACCGGATCGCAAATGACTCCCGGGCTGCAAACTACTCCCGGGCCACAAACGACTCCCAGGCCGCAAACTACTCTTGGGCCGCAAACGACTACCGGATCGCAAATGACTCCCGGGCTGTAAACTACTCCCGGGCCACAAACGACTCCCGGGCCGCAAACTACTCGGGCCGCAAACTACTCCCGGGCCGCAAAAACGACTCCCGGGCCGCAAACTACACCCGGGCTGTAAACTACTTCCGGGACGCAAACTACTCCCGGGCCGCAAACTACTCCCGGATCGCAAATGACTCCCGGTCTGCAAACTACTACCGGGCCACAAACGACTCCCGGGCCGCAAACTACTTCCGGGCCGCAAAGGACTCCCGGGATATCGTTATGTAGAACGTTTTTTTGTGAGCCACCTCTGTCTACGCACCCTGTACATAGGATACACGGCCACGTCCAAAAGCCACCCCCCAACTGTCCGTCCGTTTACCCTAAAATACATCGCGATTTGGAGTGCTCGAAAGCGCAATCAAAGGAAACAACTTGTTCACGTTTTTTTTTGTAACCCCAAAATTTCCAATTATTTCCTTTCCCGTCAGTTGCAGTCGAACAATTTTTTCATACGTACAGTACCCGTCAAAAGTAAATTTTTGCACCGCCTCGCGAGTCTTGGGTGACTACCATTTTGATAGATAGGGCTAAGTGCGTTAAGTTATCTCGAGCCGAAAACGACTTTCGGGCCGCAAACGACTCTCAGGCCGCAAACTTCTCCCGGATCGCAAAATACTCCCGGGCCACAAACGACTCCCGGGCCGCAAACTACTACCGGGCCACAAACGACTCCCGGGCCGCAAACTACTTCCGGGCCGCAAAGGACTCCCGGGTTATCGTTATGTAGAACGTTTTTTTGTAAGCCACCTCTGTCTACGCACCCTGTACATAGGATACACGGCCACGTCCAAAAGCCACCCCCCAACTGTCCGTCCGTTTACCCTAAAATACATCGCGATTTGGAGTGCTCGAAAGCGCAATCAAAGGAAACAACTTGTTCACGTTTTTTTTTGTAACCCCAAAATTTCCAATTATTTCCTTTCCCGTCAGTTGCAGTCGAACAATTTTTTCATACGTACAGTACCCGTCAAAAGTAAATTTTTGCACCGCCTCGCGAGTCTTGGGTGACTACCATTTTGATAGATAGGGCTAAGTGCGTTAAGTTATCTCGAGCCGAAAACGACTTTCGGGCCGCAAACGACTCTCAGGCCGCAAACTTCTCCCGGATCGCAAAATACTCCCGGGCCGCAAACGACTCCTGGGCCGCAAACGACTCCCGGGCCGCAAACGACTCCCGGGCTGCAAAAGTCTCCCATGCCGCAAGCGACTACCGGGCCGCAAACTACACCCGGGCCGCAAACTACTCCCAGGCCGCAAACGACTCCCGGGCTGCAAACGACTCCCGGGCCGTAAACGATTCCCGGGCCGCCAACGACTCCTGGACCGCAAACAACTCCCGGGCTGCAAACGACTCCCCGGCCGCAAACTACTTCCCAGTCGCAAACTACTCCCGGGCCGCAAACGACTCCCGGATCGCAAATGACTCCCGGGCTGCAAACTACTCCCGGGCCACAAACGACTCCCGGGCCGCAAACTACTCTTGGGCCGCAAACGACTTCCGAGCCGAAAACGACTTCCGGGCCGCAAAAACGACTCCCGGGCCGCAAAAACGACTCCCGGGCCGCAAACTACACCCGGGCTGTAAACTACTTCCGGGACGCAAACTACTCCCGGGCCGCAAACTACTCCCGGATCGCAAATGACTCCCGGGCTGCAAACTACTCCCGGGCCGCAAACTACTTCCGGGCCGCAAAGGACTCCCGGGATATCGTTATGTAGAACGTTTTTTTGTGAGCCACCTCTGTCTACGCACCCTGTACATAGGATACACGGCCACGTCCAAAAGCCACCCCCCAACTGTCTGTCCGTTTACCCTAAAATACATCGCGATTTGGAGTGCTCGAAAGCGCAATCAAAGGAAACAACTTGTTCACGTTTTTTTTTGTAACCCCAAAATTTCCAATTATTTCCTTTCCCGTCAGTTGCAGTCGAACATTTTTTTCATACGTACAGTACCCGTCGAAAGTAAATTTTTTCACCGCCTCGCGAGTCTTGGGTGGCTACGATTCTGATAGAACTACGCATCTACTTTGCCATTTCGAACGAAACCCTATATATTTGTGTTCGACGTAAAACGAAAAGTCACCGTGTACAGAAGTGCACATATGCTCAGAAAATACGGATTGTTGCACATATCACGTTTAAAATTTCGTTTGTCTGAAATCAAAACTAAATGAAAAAAAGGGGGTGAGCCTGATTTCAGTTACACTCGGTATGCATCGTTGTCATAAAATTTTTACATAATGTATACTTTTTAAAATCTCCTATTAAAAACAAAAAGCATTTTACCGGAACTGGAAATGAACTGTTGGCACCGAACCGGGTGCCGATATCATTATAAAATATAAACCGGTGGTTCGGAACGTAAACCGAACAATTAAAATTTATCGAGCCGGTAACCGGAACTGAACCGTTTTTTTGCGGTTCGGTTCCCTCTTTACAACCGTTATTTTTATGATTACAAAGAAACAAATATTGAATTGGCTATTAAATTTATTTATCAACTAAAACTTAAAATCTCATTACAAAAAAACATTACCTTTAAAATAAATAAAATATTAATTTCGGATTGGTTAAATAAACAAAAACCTTATTAATAGTTTCAATATGTTTTGCGACCCAAAATAAAATTCTCGCGAAACCACAGTTTAAGAAACACTGCTATAGTCAATACAAGCTGTTTTCTTTTATGGTAGGCGGATAAAAATAATGTTCCTTCTGAGTTTATTTATTTCTCAATTTAAATATAGGGTATTTACAAAATAGAAAATTAAATTAAAGCTAAAATACTTAAGAATTATATATTTTATTTGCCATTTTGATAACTGCGTACAAAATAAAATTTATTTAATCAGAGACTTGTTTCATCTTTAATGTAATGGGTAGTTAAGGACAAAAATATTAAATAATTATTGTTTTACAATTGAATTTTTAAAAGATGTTAACATTAAACAATAGTACACAATTTAATTAGTCAATGGCCATGTGTTGGCATTTTATGTACTATAATTTAAAAAAATTGCCAATTCATTAATTTGTTCAATTAAAATTTGTATTTTTATAAGTTGAAAAAGTTGCTTGTTGAATTATCGTATCTTGATTTCTTGCCATCAGAATTTCTGTGCAGTCTATAATAAAATCGTACTCAAGCTACGACCTTTTTCGTGCTATAGACAGAAAATCTAAAGTTTTTAATTTTGAATATATATGATTAGTCCAAAAAGTTATTACCCTATTCCTATTGTCTACATCAAACATCATCGGTAACGTTTGGTAATAAAAATCGTGCCTATATTTCATAAGAGTTAATAATATTTCATCCTCCGTACTTGAAGCACACACACGAGTGCTTGTTAAAAAAATCGCTTCTCACTTGAAATTCTGAAAACATACCTGCAATAAAACAGCTGTTTAGTTACGAAGTGAAAAATTCAAATAACTTATTAAAACAAATGAATCATTCATACCCATTACCTATAAATTGTTAAGCGTTGGTGTATAGGGGGCTGCAAACCTCGTAGTTGAACCCTGTCGCTCGGCTGCAACTTCACGTGTAAACAAAACAGAGTATACGGACTGTCAATAAATTAATCGGAAATAATTAACATTCATACATTCGCCGACAATCTAAAAATAATTTTAAACAATTAAATATGCCACATCACCCACTTTCAGAATATCACCTGTTAACTTTCCGGCAAAACTGCAAACTTTTTACTCAGATCTGTACATAGGCATCTTTCAAGAACGGTTTTCACTTTTCATATGTTGTAATTTCTGTGGTTGTAATTAATTCCATCTGTTCTGTTGTGACATCAGCGAGCACGTAAATAATGATATCGTCAATTGTATTTAACAGTAATTAAAACTTAATTTCACTCACATTTCACATACTGTTCTTGCACGGCCAAAGCGTACAGAAACACCGGTCACTGCACTGCCCGGCCGTGATAGCGCTTATCTGTAATGCGCCGTGCCGTGAACGATCGAAAAAATGAAAATCCGTGAAAACAGAAAAACGGCCGGTCAGATTGGGCCGAAATTTTCGGGATGCATTTTCCCACTCGAAAAACACGACCGGTGAAAATTTGAACGGTCGAGAAGCCGTTTTCGCGGTAGCACGAGCTAAATAGCGTCACTTAGTTTGTCGACCGATCGAAACATCCATTTTACATAGAAAACCCATTAGAGATTTTATTTTTTCGGTTTTTCGCAGATAGCGTTTCCGTCGTCCGAGCTACCGTAACGAAACTCGGCACAGAGCTAGTTCGTTCTTTCATACGTTTTTTAAAGCAAACCCCGTATTTTTGCGTCAAGTTTTTCGATTTTTAATTTCGATCCGGGCAAAACGGCGAACCTTCACTATACTATCCCAACCAGCAGGCCCTAACGGGCCTACTGGGGCGCCAAGACCATAGAAATATCTGTATCCGGATTAACTCTTTTGCGTCCAAGTTCTATGCGTCAAAATAAAAACATCGATAAATCTCGTAGCGCTCAACGGAAACCGAGCCCGTACAATTTTCATTAATAGATAATAGACGACTCGCGTTGCATGCTCGGCGGAGGAGAAGCGAAAAAAATTCACTTTTGTCGATCATAGACAATTCGCTATGCATGCTCGGCGGAATTAACGCAGGTACAATTCACTCCCGGGCTGCAAACGACTCCTGAGCTGCAAACTACTCCTGGGCCGCGAACGACTCCTAGGCCGCAAACGACTCTCGGGCCGCAAACGACTCACGGGCCGCAAACGACTCCCGGGCTGTAAACGACTCCCGAGCCGCAAACAACTCCCGGGCCGCAAACAACTCCCGGGCCGCAAACGACTTCCGGGTCGCAAACGACTCCCGGGCCGCAAACGACTCCCGGGCTGCAAACTACTCCCGGCCCGCAAACGACTTTAAGGCCGCAAATGACTCTTGGGCCGCAAACTACTCCTGAGCCGAAAACGACTCCTGGGCCGCAAAAACGACTCCTGGGCCGCAAACTACACCCGGGACGCAAACCACTGCTGGGCCACAAACTACTCCTGGATCGCAAATGATTCCCGGGCTGCAAACTACTCCCGGGCCACAAACGACTCCCAGGACGCAGACTCGGGGAAGGCAAACGGATACAATTCCCTTGTATTCCCCGCAGACGACTCTCGCTGCGTGCTTAATGGGAGCTGCGCGCTCTGAGTGGGCAAACGGGTCCAATTATCTTTAATCGCCCACAGACGCCTCGCGCTGCGCGCTCGGCGGGGACTAAGTGCGTTAAGTTCTCTTTTATCAAACAGATACGACTCACAATGCGCGCTCGGAGAAGACAAACGGGTACAATTCTCTTTTATCGCTCGATGGGAGCTAAACGCGTTAAGTTTTTTTTATCGATCATAGACGCCTCGCGCTTCGCGCTCGGCGGGGGCTAAGTGCGTTAAGTTATCTCGAGCCGAAAACGACTTTCGGGCCGCAAACGACTCCCGGGCCGCAAACTTCTCCCGGATCGCAAACTACTCCCGGGCCACAAACGACTCCCGGGCCGCAAACTACTCCTGGGCCGCAAAAGACTCCCGGGCCGCAAACGACTTCCGGGCTGCAAACGACTCCCAAGCCGTAAACGACTCCCGGGCCGCAAACGACTCCCGGGCCGCCAACGACTCCCGGGCCGCAAACAACTCCCGGGCTGCAAACGTCTCCCATGCCGCAAGCGACTACCGGGCCGCAAACTACTCCTGGGCCGCAAACGACTCCCGGGCCGCAAACGACTTCTGGGCTGCAAACGACTCCCAAGCCGTAAACGACTCCCGGGCCGTAAACGACTCCTGGGCCGCCAACGACTCCCGGGTCGCCAACAACTCCCGGGCTGCAAACGTCTCCCATGCCGCAAGCGACTACCAGGCCGCAAACTACACCCGGGCCGCAAACTACTCCCGGGCCGCAAACGACTCCTGGGTCGCCAACAACTCCCGGGCTGCAAACGTCTCCCATGCCGCAAGCGACTACCAGGCCGCAAACTACACCCGGGGCCGTAAACGATTCCCGGGCCGTAAACGATTCCCGGGCCGTAAACGATTCGCGGGCCGCTAACGACTTCCGGACCGCAAACTACTCCCGGGCCGCAAACGACTCCCGGGCCGCAATCTACTTCCCAGTCGCAAACTACTCCCGGGCCGCAAACTACTCCCGAGCCGAAAACGACTTCCGGGCCGCAAAAACGACTCCCGGGCCGCAAACTACACCCGGGCTGTAAACTACTTCCGGGACGCAAACTACTCCCGGATCGCAAATGACTCCCGGGCTGCAAACTACTCCCGGGCCACAAACGACTACCGGGCCGCAAACTACTTCCGGGCCGCAAAGGACTCCCGGGATATCGTTATGTAAAACGTTTTTTTGTGAGCCGCCTCTGTCTACGCACCCTGTACATAGGATACACGGCCACGTCCAAAAACCACCCCCCAACTGTCCGTCCGTTTACACTAAAATACATCGCGATTTGGAGTGTTTGAAAGCGCAATCAAAGGAAACAACTTGTTCACGTTTTTTTTTGTAACCCCAAAATTTCCAATTATTTCCTTTCCCGTCAGTTGCAGACGAACATTTTTTTCATACGTACAGTACCCGTCGAAAGTCAATTTTTTCACCGCCTCGCGAGTCTTGGGTGGCTACCATTCTGATAAAACTACGCATCTACTTTGCCATTTCGAACGAAACACCCTATATATTTGTGTTCGTCGTAAAACAAAAAGTCACCGTGTACAGAAGTGCACATATGCTCAGAAAATACGGATTGTTGCACATATCACATGTTTAAAATTTCGTTTGTCTGAAATCAAAACTAAATGAAAAAAAGGGGGTGAGTCTGATTTCAGTTACACTCGGTATGCATCGTTGTCATAAAATTTTTACATAATGTATACTTTTTAAAATCTCCTATTAAAAACAAAAAGCATTTTACCGGAACTGAAAATGAACTGTTGGCACCGAACCGGGTGCCGATATTATAAAATATAAACCGGTGGTTCGGAACGTAAACCAAACAATTAAAGTTTATCGAGCCGGTAACCGGAACTGAACCGTTTTTTTTGCGGTTCGGTTCCCTCTTTACAACCGTTATTTTTATAATTACAAAGAAACAAATATTGAATTGGCTATTAAATTTATTTATCAACTAAAACTTAAAATCTCATTACAAAAAACATTACCTTTAAAATAAATAAAATATTAATTTCGGATTGGTTAAATAAACAAAAACCCTATTAATAGTTTCAATATGTTTTGCGACCCAAAATAAAATTCTCACGAAACCACAGTTTAAGAAACACTGCTATAGTCAATACAAGCTGTTTTCTTTTATGGTAGGCGGATAAAAACCATGTTCCTTCTGAGTTTATTTATTTCTCAATTTAAATATAGGGCAATTACAAAATAGAAAATTAAATTAAAGCTAAAATACTTAAGAATTATATATTTTATTTGCCATTTTGATAACTGCGTACAAAATAAAATTTATTTAATCAGAGACTTGTTTCATCTTTAATGTAATGGGTAGTTAAGGACAAAAATATTAAATAATTATTGTTTTACAATTGAATTTTTGAAAGATGTTAACATTAAACAATAGTACACAATTTAATTAGTCAATGGCCATATGTGTTGGCATTTTATGTACTATAATTAAAAAAAATTGCCAATCCATTAATTTGTTCAATTTAAATTCGACGATTTGCTATGGCTCTAGTTTTGCAAACATCTTGTCCAGGCAGTTGTTTTTTCATTTAAAATGGTTGGATATTGAGATGAACTTCTTTACTCGCTAGCAGATCACATAATCAAAACCTCTATCTGCTAAAATAAACTGTCCTTTTTTTAAGACCTCTTAGAAACCACATTTTTCCACCAACTCTGTCTGGCGTACTACTACCATTAACGTCAGAGACATGAGCAATATTCCGTATAGCCAACTAACACTTTAAACGTATTTGTATTTTTATAAGTTGAAAAAGTTGCTTGTTGAAGCACGATAGTATCTTGATTTCTTGCCATCAGAATTTCTGTGCAGTCTATAATAAAATCGTACTCAAGCTACGACCTTTTTCGTGTTATAGACAGAAAATCCAAAGTTTTTAATTTTGAATATATATGATTAGTCCAAAAAGTTATTACCCTATTCCTATTGTCTACATCAAACATCATCGGTAACGTTTGGTAATAAAAATCGTGCCTATATTTCATAAGAGTTAATAATATTTCATCCTCCGTACTTGAAGCACACACATGACTGCTTGTTAAAAAAATCGCTTCTCACTTGAAATTCTGAAAACATACCTGCAATAAAACAGCTGTTTAGTTACGAAGTGAAAAATTCAAATAACTTATTAAAACAAATGAATCATTCATACCCAAGTAGTATATCTATAGGCATTCTAGTTCAAATTTGGCCAAAAAGGCACTAAGAAAGCTGCGTACGTGATGTATGCCACGTGTTTTGAGTCCGCAAGGAGGCCCCCGAGGGTATGCGTCAATGCATGCGGGCCCCTGCGTGGGTGCATCGAGGGTACGAAGTCCAAGGTATGCGTACCACATGCTCAAGGGCACTAGTCATGCATGAGTAATTGCGGTGCTGCATGCGGGCCCCTGCGTGGGTGCATCGAGGGTACGAAGTCCAAGGTATGCGTACCACATGCTCGAGGGCACTAGTCATGCATGAGTAATTGCGGTGCTTGGGAAAGTTCCAGGGCACACATGCCTCGAGGGTATGAGTAATTGCGGAGGTATGCGTAACGCATGCTCAAGGGCACTAGTCGTGCATCTGAGAGTCCGCTGTCAGTGCGAAGTCCAAGGTATGCGGCGTAACACATGCTCAAGGGCACCTCGAGGGTATGAGTAATTGGTATGCGTAACATCTGCTCAATGTCAAAGTCCAAGGTATGCGAGTGAGTGTTCGCCGGATACAAAGTCCGCTGGATACAACGTTCACTGGATACAAAGTTCGCTGGATAGAAAGTTCGTTGGTTACAAAGGTGTCTTTTGAACGGGGCTGCAGCAACACAGTCATTGTCTATACAACTACACCATGTAATTTTTTTAAAAATATGTATTTGAAATAGTTTTTCAGTGACCATTTCTTTGTACACACTCTGTGTAATATCAGAATTCATCCATTTACAATTGAGTCTGAGCTGTCCATCCGTTCGACCAAAAAACGTGCTAATCCGACTGTCGGTTTAGCCGCAACAGACACCAACTTCATAATTTTAAATGGAACACCCTGTATATTTTTGTATGTTGTTCGTTGGTTACAAAGGTGTCTTGTGAACGAGGCTGCGGGTATATAAACTTGGGGTAATGAAAACTTACTATAAATGTCATCCAGATATCGTGGTGACGGTATCGTTAACGAAACTATCAATCGTTTACCGTTCGAAGTACATTTACCAGGGTATCAGTTTTGTGGGCCGGGAACTAAGTTGCAGGAACGTTTAGCTAGAGGTGAGAAAGGTGTTAATCCCTTAGACGCAGCTTGTAGAGAGCACGATATAGCTTACTCAACGAATAAAGACATAGCGAAAAGACACGAAGCCGATCGTATTCTACAAGAACGGGCTTGGCGAAGAGTCAAAGCTTCAGACGCCTCGTTCGGAGAAAAAACTGCTGCTTGGATAGTAACGAACACCATGAAGGTCAAACGTAAATTAGGAATGGGGTTGAAGAAAAGGAGTAAAAAAAGTAACTCGCTTAAAAAAAAAAAAAAAAAAAAAAAATTACATTTATACGTAAAATAAAAAGTAAAACAAAGGTGAAAAAACCACGTGTTCTTCCTATACCGAAAACTGGTGGATTTTTACCGCTATTACCTGCTATATTTGCCGGATTGTCGGCACTGGGAGGACTTGCAGGAGGTACTGCGGGAATTATCAAGGCCGTCAACGAAGCCAAGGAAGCTCAACAACAGCTTGCAGAGTCTCAACGGCACAATAAGGCGATGGAGGCAAAGGGTAGTGGTCTTTATTTAAAACCTTCCAAAAAGGGTTCAGGTTTACGTAGAAAAAAGAAATCAAAAAACTAATAAAGAAACTACCTCAGCGCCCTCTCACGGATTCCGATTTATTAAAATACGGTAAACACGCACCACATTTTCGAGGAGTCTTCATGAAAGATTTGCTCCCACCTACGCCATGGAATAATGAAAGTGGAATCGTGAATTTAGACAACAGTAGTGGTCCAGGCACTCATTGGGTTGCTTATCGAAAAAGAGGTACTATAGTCGAATATTTTGATAGCTTCGGTAATCTACGACCACCAAGAGAACTTGTGAATTATTTCCGAGGTAGTGAAATTAAATATAATTATGAAATACAACAAAATTACAACGCTGTAAATTGTGGTCACTTGTGTTTGAAATTTATTTGGAAGATATGAAACGTGCACAGTTTAAGTGGAAACTTAATAGACTATTGAAGAATATAAAAACTATAAAACAGTTAATTAAAGATTATGAACAAATGAGGAGGTTGATTCGTGAATTTAAATCGTTGGATATAAAATGTAGGAGTAAACAATTAAAATTTTAGTGATGTCTCGAACGTTCACGTTTACGGGCACAAGTAATATCCTTACTAGTACGTACTACCCACCGATAGAATTAAATCCCAATTACTCGTACGGACTGGGTTTAGTAGGATTCTATAGCTATAATTCTATTCCAAACGTCCACGCGGGCAACAACAAGTTTTATTATTCAGACGGTCAGCAGAAAGTGATTATAATACCACCGGGAGCTTACGAAAATACTGAGATAAACAACTACCTTCAGGATAAATTGGGTAGTGACAACGTGTTGCTTCGACCGAATAATAACACTTTGAAGTGTGAAATTAAAAGTAAATTTGCCTTAGATTTTACCAAGACCGATTCCGTTGGATCAATATTGGGTTTCTCGAAAATCTTACCACCGAATATTGTACATTCATCAGATCGTCCGGTAGAAATTGTCAAGGTCATTAACATTAGAATTGAGTGTAACATAACCAGTGGAGCATATTACAACGACGACTTGTCTCATACGATTTTTGAATTCGACGTGAACGTCGAACCCGGCTATAGATTGACTAAAGAACCCACAAACATAATATATTTACCAGTTATAAAAAATAGCATAGATAATATTACGTTGGCTATAGTGGATCAAGACGGTGATTTTGTGGATTTTGGTGGTGAAAATATCTCGATTAGATTGGAACTTAAGCAATTGACTGACTGAAATGGGGATAGATTTTTGCACCACAAGTAATAAAAGGCAACTTACTTATCGAAACAAACTTATTAGATCACCAGCAGCGGTACCGTTAACACGTGACGATTTACTTTTTTTGCAATCGATTGGACTGAAGGTGAAAAAACATCTATGGTCGAAAAACTGAACGTTTTCGATGGTGTGGTATTCGAGGAATTAATTTCAAGCGAAGAGCTACATACCTACCAACCATATGGTTCGTCAAAGTTCGCAAACACCGATGAAATCCGAATACGCATCCAACGTCAAGATTTGCTGACAGCTATTTGCGATAGTTTTCTGTACATCGAGGGTGAAGTGAAACGCAAAGATGTGGCAAAACCGTTCACGTTCACCAATAATGCAATGGCGTTCCTTTTCGATGAAATTAGACTGGAATTAAATGGACAAGAGATTGATGCCACAAAGCAACCCGGTATTACGAGTACATTGAAAGGCTTGGTATCCTATAACAAATTTGAAAGCGAGGCTCTTCAAGCGGCTGGATGGTATTTGGATGATAGTGCGTTAGACAACATTCGGTTTAACGCATGCGTACCTTTAAAACATTTGTTAGGTTCTGCTGAGGATTATCAAAAAGTGTTCATTAACACGAGTTTGGAACTTATACTGATCCGATCTAAGACCGATAACAATTGCTATAAAAGTCAAGAAGAAGCGAAAATAGAACTGAGTAAAATTCAATGGAAGGTACCGCATGTTAGATTAAACGAAGAAGCGAAATTAGATATGCTGAAACAGCTAAACAAAAATGCACCGATCAGTATAGCGTTTCGTAAATGGGACTTGTACGAGTTACCGTCGATGCGCGTCGCTAAAGCAGACGTTTGGCCTGTGAAAACTTCTCGACATCTAGAAAAGCCACGATATGTAATAGTAGGGTTTCAGCAAGGTCGTAAAAATAATTTCTTGGTCGATTCGAGTGTTTTCGATCATAGTTTTTTGACTAATGTCAAGTTGCATTTGCATGATGTGTATCCTTACGAACAATGGAATCTGGATATGGAAAATAAACAATACGCCTTGGCATATCAGAGCTACGCTAATTTCCAAAAGAGTTATTACAATCACTTAAATCAACCTTTGCTGTCGTATAAACAATTTCCGGGATTGACTGTGTACGTGGTCGACTGCTCGAAACAAAACGAGTCTCTCAAATCATCCACCGTAGACGTTCGCTTAGAATTTGAAGCTTCGCGTCTTTTTACAGCTGATACTACGGCAAATGCTCTCATTCTACACGATTGTGTTGTACAATACAGACCACTGGACGGCGACGTTCGTAAACTATGAATTTTGTTGTAATCGACTTACAAGGTTTCCGAACACCTGACTTTGTTCCTAAGGAAATGGCTATATGGGACGGTGAACGTATTGCCCACTACGTGTTTAAGGAACCGTTCCCGTTCAAGTATTTATCGAAGCCATTACAACGTCAGGCACAGTGGTTAACTCAACATTATCATAAATTACGTTGGACTGATGGTGATGTTGATGTATCACGAATACCACATATATTGAACGATATACAAGGGCGTGTTAGTGTGGTATATTGCAAAGGTAGAATGAAAAGTAATTATTTAAAAAAATATATTAAGAGTGACATCGTCGACTTGGAAAACATTCGACGTTTTGTTCCAGCAGCGAAGGCAAACGCACACTGTTTTTATCATGAAAGTGGTGTCTGCGCTGTGAAAAACGTTAAATTAATCTATGATTATATTTTGCACCCTTGCTAAATAAATATATTATACTTTTACTGGTGGTTTTATTAGTTCACAAAAATATGTCCAAACAGCAAGTAGTCAATGAAATACATAAGCAGGCGCGCAAAAACTTTCCGAGACGTCGAACAATCATTAAACATTTGCGTGATCTATGGCAATCCGATCTGGCTGATTTTCAAGCATACGCGAAAGAAAACAGAGGTCATATCCTTTTAGTAATAGATTGTTTTTCGAAATATATTTAGACTAGGCCGTTAAAATCTAAGTCTGCGAACCATGCAGCAGATGCATTCGAGAGTATTTTAAAAAGTGGTGGAACACCGAAAAATTTACAGACTGATAACGGTACCGAATTTTACAATAAATCCTTCCAGGCGCTAATGCAAAACTATAGTATAAATCATTATTCAACATTTAGTGTAAAAAAAAGTGCTATTGCGGAACGAGCCATACGTACGATCAAAAATGACTTGTACAAACGGTTTAGTCTTAAAGGTAAATATAAATGGATAGACATATTGGATGAGGTAATTAAAACTTACAACGATCGCAAACACCGCACGATTAATATGAAACCGATCGAGGTAGGCCCGCATACGAAATTAAACGTGTACGATCAAATCAAAGTGTTCCGTGGGAGTCGTTACAGAGTCGGTCACGTGGTTAGGATTAGCAAATACAAAAGCATATTTGAAAAGGGGTATACACCGTCCTGGTCGACCGAGCTTTTTAAAATCGTCAAAGTGCAGATAACCAATCCAGTGACGTATATACTTGAAGATATGAACGGAAGGCCTATTAAAGGGGGATTTTATGAGCACGAATTGCAAAAAACGCATAATCCCGACGTATATCTCGTCGAAAAGATATTGCGACGTAAAGGTAATAAGTTGTACGTAAAATGGCTCGGACTCGATGAACGGTCGTGGATAGATAAAACAAACATAGTGCTATAAAAGTAGCATGCCAGTAATGACATTGTTATTGTCAACATGAATGTGGACAAATTCGGTAGACATAGCGCCAAAGCCGCTTCCACGAAACTTTTACGTGGAATTCCGGGACAAGGCTTTAAGCTAACGAAAGCGGGTAATTTTAACCTCGAATATAAAAGATTGTGCAACATCGCCGATCCGCTGGACGATCATGACGCATGTACGAAGAGATACGTGGAAAAAACTATTCCGAACCGTGTTAAGGTCCCATTATCCCAGCTCGAAAGAAAGTGTTTAGTTTTAAAAAATAACGTGTTTAATTGTAACATGAAACGTCTTGCTAACGTAGGAACACCTAACGATAATCTCGATGCAGTGAACATGCAGTTTGTTGTAGGTGTTGTAAATTCAACGGATCTAAAATTTAAAACTGTAGAAGCGAGATTAAAAAAGTTAGAAACTCATTTGGGTTTGTAGAGTGAGGATCATGAGATTAGTCAAACAACCGGTGACATTACCGATAAATAATCTAGATAGCAAAATCGAAATCGTCAACTGTAAACGTAAACATGGTGTGTTGTTGCCTTCGTCGATCCGGTGTTTAATTTGCGGTCCATCAAGTTCTGGCAAAACCAATATAATGATAAGTTTGCTCACCGATTCGAACGGTCTAAGGTTCGAGAACGTATATGTCCACTCGAAATCTTTACATCAGCCAAAATACCAATTTCTGAAGCATGTCTTTGAATGTGTAAAAGAAATCGGCTATTATACATACACCGATAACGAAGATATATGCACCCCGACGGACGCCAAACCTAATTCGATTTTCGTTTTCGATGATGTGTCATGCGACAAACAAAACAATATGCGTGAGTACTTTAGTATGGGTAGACACAAAAACATTGACTGCTTTTACCTCTGTCAAACTTATTCGAAAATTCCGAAACAACTGATTAGAGATAACACAAATTTAATAGTGTTATTCAAGCAAGATGATTTAAATCTGCAACACGTCTACGGTGATCACGTCAACACCGACATGTCGTATCAACAGTTCAAGAACGTCTGTAACCTGTGTTGGAAGGATAACAAATACGGTGTGTTGGTGATAGACAAAGATAGTGAACTAAAAAATGGTCGCTATCGTAAAGGTTTTGATTGTTATATGTGCATTTAGTATAATCGTCTTCAGTTGGTCTTGGACCATACAGTGATCATGAACAAAAAAGACGAAAAACTAAAAAGAGAACTAATTATCACCAGTAAAGCTGTTAAAAGAAAGTACAGAGCCTTGAAATTGGGCCAGGCAGAGGAAAATGTACGACGTGAAGAAACGTTTAAACCAATAATAGAGCCACTAAAAGAAATCGTACGACAATCGAAAAAACCTATCAAACAAGAAATAAAAATAGAAAAAAACGAAGCTGTGACAACACCTAAACCACCACAAAAACCACAGCCTAGTTTTCTTACAACCGAAGCTGTAGCTGAATCGACTCCCTTTATTGACGAAGATGAAATACCTAGCCTTCAAAGTCTCAGAGATAGTGTACCCAATGTTGATGAGACGGTCTTACAAGACTTTCTTGAGCAGTATGAACCACTTCCACGTCAATACGTCAAAAAATTAATTGAGGATGACGACAGAGAAATCGATTATACGTTTGGGATGTATTACGATCAAACAAAGGATTCTTGGTCATTGGGTAATACACCTATTCAAATTGTCGGCTCCGATATCGTTATAAATAATGTGAGATACAAGGGTACACCTGGATTATATGAACTGATTTTTATGAAAATACCAACGGGATACAATCGCGAAGACTCGTCAACATATAAAAAAATACTGGAACAAACCAATTTGTACAAACACCGTTTTGACCCGCAAGGCAGAGTTAAGAGCAACAAAGGTTATAAGTATTTGCATATCATTAAACCGATAATCGAAGGTTCTCCGACAAGCAGCAGCAGCAGTGCAACTAAACGACCACGGCGAATTAAGTCTTGGGCTGGAGAGGGAATGTCCTATAGCGAAAAACCTCTCGAATACGTTTACTGGAATCATCCCGCCGAACTCGTTACTCGTTTACGTTTATTATGGGCTTCCAAGATGGCTGGCAATAGTAATCACAACAATGAAATTCAGTCTATCGTCGAAGAATTGCGTGAAGAGGATATTATCTATTAATAAAACAAAAAAAATATTTTTATACCTTTTATTGTACTACTCCAACTACAACAATTATTTTTATATATTTTATTGTATTACAACTACAAAATAAAGATTAATAAAATAAATTTTTTTTGTCTTATTTCTATATTTTATAATTTTTTTTTCCTTAAAACTATTTATTAAGATACGGAACGGCAACGTAATTGTTTGCCGAAACATTTTCCGTCTCTATATTATTATCAAAACCAAAATATGTACAATTTTCATTTGGTTGGTTATTACAAAGCTGCTTACATTTATCACAAAAAATTACAAAACGCATATGACAATGATGACGTTTAACAAACGCATTTGGCAGTGAGTTAAACCAAACAAATTTAGCCACGTCTACACAACGACTGCAAACGAAATTGATTTGTTTGTGTGTAAACGAATTTAATGAATAAAACACGTAACACTCTTGTTCGTGGGAATAAAGGGCATCCAGCAGTTTGTTGTGATAATGCGATTCCACAAAAATTCATCGGCGACGTTCACACAGTGGGAGTGTGCAGGTAGAAGAATTTCTTCTATCTGTGTTGGATCGATGTCATCCTCCGTGATGCAGTCGTCACTTATAATATCGTTAATATTGGGCACACTCATGATCACTGACTGTCGATTGACGATGTTTGAGCGCTTAAATACGTTTCCCCCACTGCGTAATGACCCCAAGGCAACATGTCCACACCGTTGGGTAATATGTAGCGTTTATCATCGTGTGCGCTCAGGGCAATTTTTGTTTGTTTCACGCTGAATACGTTGTGTGCTGAAGATTTTATAAAACGTTGCGAAGCGCTGATTTCGATGTTTGTTTTCAGACACTTCAGGTAGTCCTCGAAACTCATGACTTTTTTAACTACGTTCGCGCTAACACCTTTAGCTTTTTTTACTACGTCCGTTCCATTTAGTTTAAAGCCATACATTTTTGACCTTAAGCCGACAAATTCTGTCATAAGTCGCCCGTTATTTTCATCTTTCATCAAACCTGGTATCTTCTTATTGACTAATGGCATTCCATATTCGTTGTCTGGGTCGTAATCACTGGTGTCAAAATGGTCAATGTCACGTTTCATGACATCATAAAAATTATTACAATTTATCAAATATAACAAACTATCTGTATCCGTGTACAATAATTTACAATTGTCAATAGGAAACTTAGTTAACATATAATTGTAATGAAAATCGTACAAACACAATTTCGATAAATCTAATATACACATACCTACATAAACAGGTTTATTCAATTGAAGTATAAGCTTATTTAATTCTATAGCTAGTTATGGCCACAACAATGAATGACACCATTGTGGAATAGTGCAGCATTGCACTTCATTGATAATATTTTGCTTGATTATATTTTTGTCTATCTGTAGTTAGTATTACTCTGTACTTAGTTGAAGTCAGTTTAAACTCCGTAATTAAAATACGTAAAAATAAATTTAAAGTTTTTTAAAACCAAATTCACCCGAGCGAATAACAAAACTGGCGCAGTCGGTAGGATTGTCAAACGGATATTTTCGTGAATCGTAAAACCGTTCTGTTTCAACAGTTAATTGGCATCCAAAAAGAATCGTGTTCGACGAGTGATTTGTGTAGTGGAAAAACTTAAAACCTGTTAGAAGAGGACTACATCGCCAAATCTAACAACTCCAGAGAAGAGGGACAAAATCGCCCAAATCTTATTGGAAATCTAGCATAAGAAGTCCAGGGACGCGAAACAGCATCGTTCAACTCCTATTGGCAGTACTTTAAGAAGAATAATAAAGAAAATGGAAATTGTAGCATTCGCAATATTGTAAGTCGAATTTAATTAATAATTTTTCTCTTCCTTTCCATATTCCTTGTACTTATTTACAAGAATAATAAATGAAAATAATGATATTAAATGAAAATAATAATTGAATAAATAATTGTATTGAATTAAAGTAATATTGAAATGAAATAATAATTGAATAAACAATAGTTGAATAAGTAATTTTTAATGTTAAATATTGAAGTAGACGAATTAGCGAACCAACTTAGTTCACTAATCGTAGTAGAAGAAAATAGTAATAGTAACGTAAGTTTAGAAGAAAATAGTAATAGTAACGTAGATTTAAACAATATGGCTAGACCAGTTGACTACCAACTGTTACGCTTGTATATAGATACTATACCAAACTTTGACGGCAATCCACATACCTTAAGTGTATTTTTAGACAGCTGTGAAAATGTTATTTCGACATTTTCTGACGCGAATAATCAACCAATAAATAATTTTGTTTTAAGAGCAATCATAAGTAAATTACAAAACCGAGCATTAAGTTTAGTAGGTTCCAGAATAGAGTTAAGAACATGGAGAGATATAAAAATTGCATTACAATTGAATTTTGGCGACCAAAGGAACATTGATTGCCTGGTCCAAGACTTAATTATTTTAAGACCAATCAAAAACGAAACCCCTTACAATTTCGGAATGAGATGTCAAGATGCGAGAAGTCTGATCATTTCAAAATTAAACACACTAAATATTGACGCTCAAGAAAAACTGATAAGAATTAAAAATGTTGACGACTTATCCTTAAAAACGTTCATCCGCGGATTATCCGGTCAAATACAAAACAACGTCCGTTTACGAAACCCCGATAGTTTAGAAAAAGCTATGTCTCTTGTAATAGAAGAAGAAAACTTTCTTTACAGTCAAAATCGCAACAACACTCTAAATTCACAAAGTAATTATAAACCTATTCAACGTTTGACCCCAGTTAATTTGAGACAACAGTCACCAAATTTCCAACAAACTTATTTTAATAAACCATCTTTTCCAAATTATCAACAAACTAATTTTAAACCATCTTTTCCAAATTATTCACAAAATTATTCTAAACCATCTTTTCCAAACTATTCACAAAATTATTCTAAACCATCTTTCCCAAATTATCAACAAACTTATTTTAAACCATCTTTTCCAAATTATTCTCAACCTAATTATAGACAACAATTCCCGAATGTAACATCGCAAAGTTACCAGTGGAAACCAAACAATAATTTCCCATCTCAAAAACATCCTTATTTCACACAAAGACCAAGCCAAATTTTACGTAATGAACAACAGTATTTTAATAAAAATAGAGCTCAAAATCAAACTTACTATAAACCTGAACCTATGGACACATCGTCCAGTAATTTTAGAAAACCACCCTCTAAAACATTTGATCATACCGAACTATTTCAACAAGATATTAATGAAATTGAAAATCCATCCGAAATCACATTTGAAAACCCATTTGAAAATCAATTTGAAGATATTCCCGAACAAGCTTTTGAACAATATAACGATGAAACCGAAAACAATTATTTACACGAACCTAATACATACGATGAAATATCTTTTAATGAAAACCAAATTTTATCTAACGAACCTTGTACACCACCGAATGTAAATTTTCTAGAAGCCAGCCTTTTACAACACCCAACTTGATACATTTAAATTTAGTTAGAGCTAATTTACCGCATATATTTATACCGGAACTAAACGCATATTTTCTCATTGACACAGGAAGTTCACGTAGTTTTATGAATCCGGAATTGGCACAAAAATTCTATAAACAATATATTTTCAACGAAAATTTTAATGTACAAACAGCACATAGTACAAGTTATCATAATGAAGTTATGATAATTCCTGTATTTGATATATTTAAAGTACAAGAAACACATAAATTCCATTTGTTTAGATTCAGTGTTAAATACGACGGACTTATTGGCATAGATTTGTTAAAACAACTTAAAGCATCTGTTAATTTAGATATAAAATTGATAATAACACCAATAGCTAAAATTCCTATAATTTATGAATCAGAAGAATTTACCAATTTAAAAGATAACTTAAAACAATATAATTATATTATAGACATACCCCCACGAACCGAAAAAATTGTCAGAATACCAGTTAATCATGAAAAAGGAGTAGCAATTTTTAATCATGTCGAATTTGAACGAAATGTAGAATCACCGCGTGCTGTAGTAAATATAACAAATTATTTTGCAATTACAACCATAACTAATTCTAATATAAATTCTGTGAAAATTAAAATTGATCAACCAATAGCTGTAGAAATATTAAATACTAACGAACTTAATTTCATTCAAGAAATGGAAATCGATTATGAACCTAATCAAACTTTAAATAACATTCAAAAATCGAATTTAAAAAACTTTCGTTTAGATCATTGTAATTTAGAAGAAAAACAAGCTGTACGAAAATTATGCTATGAATATCGCGACATATTTTATTCTGACGAGATCCCGTTAACCTTTACAAATCAAATACAACACAAAATAAATTTAATTGACAAAAAACCTATATCAACCAAAACATACAGATATCCCAAGATTCATAAAACAAAAGTTAAGAATCAAAATCAAAAAAATTCAACCATTTTATCATACAACGAGTTTTGTAAATATGCAAAAATGAATAACGTAATTGAAACCAACAAAGACTTATTTTCAGTTCCAAAAGAATACGCTTTAGCACATTGTGTTTCAAGAGATTTTAAAATGAACGCAGGAATAGCTTTACAATTTAAAATCAAATTTAAGAATGTAGAAACCCTAATTTCACAAAATAAAAAATTACACGAAATTGCAACACTTGAAATCAACAATCAAAACATATATTATTTGATCACAAAAGAAAATTATTATAATAAACCAAACTATGAAGACATGTTTAGAACACTTATAAATCTATTAACTCAGTTAGAAAAAGATAAAGTAACAAAATTAGCAATTCCAAAAATAGGATGCGGATTAGATAAACTAGAGTGGCAAAAAGTAAAATTAATGATAAACTACATATTTCTGAATACAAACATGCAAATTTTAATTTGCAATAACGAAACTAATAACCATAAGAACCAAGATATCCAAACTAATACCTTAATAGATACAACGCCTCGTTTAAAAATAAACGCTCTTGAAAATGAATCACTAATTAATAACCCCGGTGACGTAAATAAAGAAATTTTAGAATATTTACGCACACTGGCTGAAAACCCTTTTCAAGATGACCCTTCACCATCAACCCACCGAGAAAATCAAACACCTAAAAACACAAAAAGAATCAAACTTATTTCTGACATACAAATTAAACCCCCAAGAACAATAATTAAAGACGACACCGGCATGTCAACACAACACACTACATTTAACGAAACTTCCAATGACGGAATAAAAATACTTGACGAAATTATTAACAATAAGGTGAATCAAATACTAGTTTTACCACAAATATACCATAAATTAAACGTTAGCCAAGAAAATTATGAACATCATAAAATCATAACTGTAAAAATTCCTGAAATGAATAGTGAGGATCTAATATTCACATTTTTAAGAGATTATACGATTTCAAATAAAACATACTGTTTACATTTTCATACCGATCTTTTGTATAAAACTTTTAGTAAAGTTTACTTAGAACACTTTTCGGAAAAAGGTCCAAAGCTTATACGATGCTTACAAAAAATAAATACAGTAACTGATAAAGAAGAACAAATTCTCTTAGTTAGAAACCACCATGAAGGTAAAGTAAATCACAGAGGTATCAATGAAACTTTGGAATATTTGAAAAGAAATTATTACTGGATAAATATGAAATTAACTGTAACAAATTTTATCAACTCATGTAATATATGCCAACGAGCAAAGTACGCTAGAAAAACCCCGTACACACCATTAATGCTAACAGAAACCGCTTCGAAACCCTTTCAAATTATTAACATGGATGTTTTCACTTATAACAATAATAACTATTTAACTTTAGTAGATTCATTCACTAAATTCGCGCAAGCTATTTTAATCAATGGAAAAACAGCTATTCACATAAGTAATGCTTTAATTAGATATTTTTCTTCATTCGGAATACCAGAAAAATTGGTAATTGATAACGGCACGGAATTCAATAATGAAACCGTTAAAGAAATACTAAATCTACATAAAATTAATATTCACTTTACAACCCCAAAACACCACGAATCAAATAGCATTGTAGAACGCTTTCATTCGACTATAATTGAACATTTACGCATTCTAAAAGAGATTTACCCAGATGAAGACGATAATTTGATGGACTATGCTATTATAGGTTATAATAACACAATACATAGCGCAACAAATTACACACCTTTTGAATTAACTTTCGGTCATACAAATTCTAGAAATCCTAATGAAATATTTATACCAAATTCATTCTTTACTGATTATGCTGAAAACCATAAACAAAAATTAGAACATGTTTATAAACAAGTAAACGAAAAATTAAAAAATCAAAAAGAGAAGCTAACATCTAAAAGCAATAAGCACGGTGAAACAAGCAAAGAATTTTATCTAGGACAAACTGTGTTTAAACAGAATCCAAACACTAGAAATAAGAAAAATAATAAATTTGTCGGACCATATGAAATAACCGAAATACTAGAAAGAAATCGGGTTGAAATCACAAATAAACTAAATAGAAATAAAAAAGAGATAATCCATATGAAAGAACTAAGAAAGCCTACCCTTGTTACAGATTCCTCACCTGTGCAAGTTGCGAATTAACAAATCCAAAATTCCACAACCTAGACAACAACCCCGGATTATTACCACTTAAACTTGGTAACGCACAAAATCAAGTAGATTATTGGTCATTTATGCAAATATTCGATATAACAAATGTAATTGAAGAATCTAAAACACTTCACATAAAGTATCTAAATTTAAAAAATGTAATTAAAAGCAATCTTTCCAAGAGTGATTACGATAGAGAATTTTATAATTCATACAATCTCGTGGATACAATTTATAATAAAATAACTACGCAAATAAATCAATTGAACCCTTTAATTAATAATACAAGAATCAAGCGAGGACTTGTAGATGGACTTGGATCCATAATAAAAGCTATAACTGGTAATTTAGATCAAAGCGATGCTGAAAAATATGATAGAATAATCACATCTTTATCTAGTAACCAAAACAAAATAAAAACACTAGTTAAACAACAAATTACACTTCTACAAAAATCCATTCAAGATTTCGAAAATAATACTCGGACCTTGGCACACAATCAATTGGTCCTGCAGTCACGTATCATGCAAATTGAAGAAATTCTAAAAACTGTTGAATTAAAAAACATTGAAAGTTATCAATATTTTCTTATACAAATGGTCATATCACAAATAACAATTGCATTTCAAGTAATATACGATATTCTAGAAAGAATAGAAGTTGCTATCACGTTTTCAAAGCTAAACACCTTTCATAATTCTATGGTGGAACCAAATGAACTTTTGCAAGAAATTGAATTAATAGATAAATATTTGCTGACAAATAAATTACCTTTTGAGCCAAAACTAGCAAATATATTACTATTTGAAAAAATAATTAACATTAAAAGTTATCATAAACAAAACCAAATAATTTTTATTATTGAAATTCCCATTGTGGAAATCGATGATTATAATTATTATCATTTATATCCTTTACCAACTCCTGCAAACAATGCCTTTAAAGTGATTTTACCTAATTATAAATACCTAATCCAAAATGAGAAAAATTACATGCTATTCGACTCGAAATGTAAAGAAATCGTACCCGAAGAGTTCATTTGTCAAGAAACCAGCTCCATAGCGATAAAAGAAGATGCACCATGCGAAATTCAAATTACAGTACTCGCAAACAATTACAAACTGTCAACAGATATAGGTTCAAATAAATAACGTGAAAATCCATAAACTCGAGAATAACCAGTGGATCGTAATCGCGCCTAAAAATATAGTGGCGACACAAAAGTGCGGCCCAAATAAAGACAATATCCCGCTTAATGGAACTTATGTATTAGAACTAAATTCATATTGTGAAATTCAAATAAATAACACGCGTAGTTACCAAGATTCTAAAAACAAATTTAAAAACATCGAACTACCAAACTTAAACATTAAAAATTACCCGGTTACAAACCCAGATAATTATTTTAAACCTATACAAATCGATAGTGTTGATCTTAATCATTTAAAAAAATATAAAAAGTGTGTTAGAAACCCAAAGTGACAATATAGACTCGATATCAATGGAACCAATACACTACAATAATATAAGTGTATGGACAATATTAATTTACATAATTATTATATTAACAATTATTACTGCTTTTATCTATATATACATCAATGGAAACCAATGTCCGCATCAATTAAGAAAATTACGAGAGCCCCAAGATGAGCCAAATGTGAAATTGTCCGACCCTGTATCCAGCCCCGGAATTTCACTTTAGCGATGGAGGAGTTATGGCCACAACAATGAATGACACCATTGTGGAATAGTGCAGCATTGCACTTCATTGATAATATTTTGCTTGATTATATTTTTGTCTATCTGTAGTTAGTATTACTCTGTACTTAGTTGAAGTCAGTTTAAACTCCGTAATTAAAATACGTAAAAATAAATTTAAAGTTTTTTAAAACCAAATTCACCCGAGCGAATAACAAAACTAGCTACAAGATTATCATCAAAAATTGCACAACTATGAAAATTGGGTTGATTGATATAATATTTTGCACCGTAACGTCCCTCCCACCTATTTACCAGTTTAATTAGTTTGTGCTTTCGCACGTTCTGCATAAATTTACCATACACTGCATTATTCATGAGCTTATAGAAGTGCTTGTCAAAGTCATTTTTTGCTGACTGACGTTTACTTGTATTTAGGTCGATGTAACTTTTCAAAAATGGTTTCTGATTGAACTTAAGCACTCTGTGTGTTTTTGTTACGGTCAAATGTGCCTGCAAGCATTGCTTTAAGTTTCGATAGTGTATTACATATCTTTCTTTTTTATATAAAGTTGTTTGTAATTTCGAATGTTTACTGTTCGGTGGAATGCGATGTTCCGGTGCAAAAGGTAAATATTTATGTAAATCGTGGAGGTGTTCAGGATATTCAATATCCACCTCAAGGATGTAACCTACTGATGAGTCATCATTTATTTCGAGTACGTTCAAAACATCAATTTCGTTTTGTGTTAACCACTGAAAACCACCATAGGGTAAATACTGAGCCATAGCCCAACCGTAAAGATTATTTACGTCAAAATACATTAGATAGTTCGATGCTAATGCTGGATGGTAATTGCTCATAAATTTATTATTGGCCACAGCGTGTCTTGTCGAACCTGACTCACTCCTCCTCTGATTCCACGTTCAACGAAAAGTAACATATCTATGTCGGTTAAAAGTTCCAACTCGATACCAGTATACTTCAGCATAGCGTCCCATGTAAATCCAGGGGTCGTAAAATAATTAGCGGGGTCAAGGTCATAGGTGTCCTTACAGCTAGTTCGGAAATTTTCGAAAATGTCTGCCAACAACAGCACGTCTGTTTTTAAATATAAATCACTATACGCTCCCAAGTTTGTTATGTTAAACGTGTCCCAAATAGTTTGTGCGTGTAAATAATCGTCATCTGATATATGACTGTTTTTGAGTTTACTGTAAAAGTGTTCTTTGTCGGGAAGCCGAGTTTCGTCTAACTTTTGCCAGCTGTCTACATAGTCGTAGGAAAAAACCCCCTTTTTTGTTAACAAACATTTCTGAGTTTCGGTCAAGTTGGGATTTAGTGCGTCCAATATCTTAAATTGATCTCTCGTTAAATACGACACGAGTTTGTCAAGCGAAGCGCTTAAAAATCTGTAGGAATCTATAAATCTTAATTTCAATTTTGTATCACGATAACGTTTCGTAAAAGAGATGTATTTTTCTTTATTTAACGGTAATAATGAAATTTCCCCCGGGAATGCATTAGCTAGGTCTTTCAGAACAAAATGAGAATCATAACCGGTAAAGTTGTGAAATACGACTGGAACAGTATATTTAGCGTTATCATAATTCAGATTGCAACTATTACAAGCTTTACCCCGAAAGTTATGCGACTTTATAGGTAAATGGGTATGATCCCTGACATAAGTTTCGTTAGGTTTTTTACAAATATGACAAACAGTTGCCGGGTCGTGAAGCTCTTTTTCTTGAGCAGGTGTCAACGGATCCATCGGTACGTTTGCGTATAAATAGTCTTTTAAACGGCTTAAAATTTTGTCCAATTCTTTCGCGAACCAAGCACGGCAATCCGGCCCCCTGTAAGAATTAAAAACTGATAATTCGGGATCAAATCTACAGTGTACATAATACGCAACGCTGAACGGTTCGTGCTGTTGATATTTGGTTGTAGATTGTGGTGGATCGTTTTCCGGAAGTGGTTTTAATATACACTCAAAATCACTATAAATTACGAAGGGAACATATTCTTTGTGGCAATAATTTTTAAATCGTAACGTGGATTCTTCTTTATTTGGAAGAACAATTCTACACTTGTTAATTTGGTTGCAATCGGTGATATGTGTATTTAATTTTGATTCACTATAGAAATATTGTAAACAAATATCGCATATAAATACTTTTGAGTGAGCTTTGGTTAGCTGTGACCGTACCAGCCTACTTAAGTTTTTGATCCAACAAAAGTGATACCGAACATTATCGTCACAGTTTGTGTACTTATCTTGTATCATTAACAAATTAACGTGGATATCTTTTTTATTAGACGTTAGATACACAGGACTAACAAGGAACACTGATTTATTTAATTTTAGAACGTAAACGTTCACAGATATATTGTTATGTTTCTCGAATATTGCAACTTGATTAATGGTCATGGGAAAAGTAATATTTTGTAGATTTAAAACGTGTCTGTAGTACGGGTACGATGTAGGACGTGTTGGGTTACTTGTCGTTGGATAGATAGCTGACACAATGGCATGCGCGAAGCATGCCAGATCTTGATTTTTCACATTAATTACACTTTTTTTGTCTGCAATACATTTTGGTAATTTTATATAGGAGGAGCCAGCATGAAATAATTCTTCACAATTATTCATATTAACGCCTAGTGAGATTATATTTGTTAAAGCCCATCCAGATCCGCTTTCCTGAAAGTCGTCTAGTTTTGCCATAAAAAATTCACTGACATTACTATCGAACCATAATTTGAAGTCATCTTTCGTTAATTGACTTGCGTTAATTAGGATGTTTTTTGTAGTAAAAAATTTCTCATCAAAAGTGTTTTTATCGCCAGCTTGCTTTACAAACTCAGCACAAAATATGAAATTTATTTTGAAAGGGCACTGGTATTTTTTGTATTCATTTCTCAAACGACTCGCAAACAAATGATAACAGTCATCAAAAAAGGAATTTAATAATTTATGCTTACGGTTAAAAATGATTCCTGAACGAATTCTCGATTTAAAGCAACTTTTGTAATCCTCCCAAGTAACTCGCCGACTTCGAGATTCCTTAAGTCCACGACCTTGCTTACTGGTTAACAAATTGTTTAAAATTAATTTACAACGTTTAATAAGACCTAAGACACTCTCTAAACGTCTTTTTTTACCAACACTTAAAGTCTCTAGTCGAAGAGTTCTTAGAATTAAAATAATTGATCGATTACTGTGGTTAATCCAAGTTTTTATCACTTGCTTGTCAGCTTTACCATCTTGTAACGTCTTACAAGCTTCTTTTAAAAGTAGATACATATTATTAAACGTAGTACCTTCCATTTTCTAAACCAACACCTCACTAAGTTTAATAAAAACAACACAGATGTTTTAAATGTTCAGAAATTCGACTAAATTGGCAGGGTTTGGCTTTCCAGTATCCTTAAAACCACGAAAAATAAGGGCTAGCTTCATATTTTTCAGCTCTTCAATTTGGGCTTCATCCAATGCACCGCCAATACGTTTGGGTAGAAAAATCACATTTGAATCAGTTTCAACAAGAACAGACTTGCCAAACTGTGTATTAAACGATTTTATATTGATTATTGGATACAACTTGTTTTGTTCCATATTCTTTACATGCAACAGTGGCTTTAGACTTTCTGCAAGCCCCAATACATTCAACTGTTTAATAGTATTCATTTTCACTGACTAACTGCTGTAGGGGGTGCGATGAGTATTTATAGACATAACAACATTCCAGACAGGTGATTAACTGCAGTAAAGTCCTGACTAACTGTTGTTAACGTGTAATACATTACAACATTCCACACAGGTGATTAACTGCAGTACATTCTTGAAAGACGATGCAAATTCCAAGAACATTGCATCACATTGATGTGTCATCACAACAATTCCACTATAAACAACATTCCTGAGACAATGAGTAAACCAAGCATGACCGATCAGAACCCAGGTTACACACTCACGTGTGACATCTTTCCGACAACTAACTATTTTTAGCGTGTGAATTTCTAAAGAATATTATTTGCATCAATTATAAGACTAATACTATTAAAGTTAACAAGTAATTGCTTTTAATACCTTAACTAATCGATCTACAAAAAAGCTACTTTCCATCAGTGCAAAATTCATCTTTCTAGGACGTCTAATGACTGAGCCGTGATTATTTTAATAGCACGACAGTATGTTACGACAAGTTACCGGGATTCCTAGGCTCACTCATGGGTAAATTTCTAACAGACGGACCAGCGTAATAATACACAAACTTTCATATACGAGGTGTGAACAAAAACTAACTACTTTTTTAACAAAAAAAGTGGCTAAAACGAAAAAAATAAAAATGTGGTTGTATAAAAGAAGTCTTTTTCTATTATAACATACAAAAATATACAGGGTGTTCCATTTAAAATTATGAAGTTGGTGTCTGTTGCGGCTAAACCGACAGTCGGATTGGCACGTTTTTTGGTCGAACGGATGGACAGCTCAGACTCAATTGTAAATGGATGAATTCTGATATTACACAGAGTGTGTACAAATAAATGGTCACTGAAAAACTATTTCAAATACATATTTTTAAAAAAATTACATGGTGTACTTGTATAGACAATGACTGTGTTGCTGCAGCCCGTTTAAAAGACACCAACGAACTTTGTATCCAGTGGACTTTGTATCCAGCGAACACTCACTCGCATACCTTAGACTTCGACATTGAGCAGGTGTTACGCATACCAATCGCATGACTAGTGCCCTTGAGCATGTGTTACGCCGCTGGAATTCGCAGCGGACTTTGTACCCTCAGATGCACGACTAGTGCCCTTGAGCATGCGTTACGCATACCTCCGCAATTACTCATACCCTCGAGGCATGTGTGCCCTGGAACTTTCCCAAGCACCGCAATTACTCATGCATGACTAGTGCCCTCGAGCATGTGGTACGCATACCTTGGACTTCGTACCCTCGATGCACCCACGCAGGGGCCCGCATGCAGCACCGCAATTACTTATGCATGACTAGTGCCCTTGAGCATGTGGTACGCATACCTTGGACTTCGTACCCTCGATGCACCCACGCAGGGGACCGCATGCATTGACGCATACCCTCGGGGGCCTCCTTGCATACTCAAAACACGTGGCATACATCACGTACGCAGCTTCCTTAGTGCCTTTTTGGCCAAATTTGAACTAGAATGCCTATAGATATACTACTTACCCATTACCTATAAATTATTAAGCGTTGGTGTATAGGGGGCTGCAAACCTCGTAGTTGAACCCTGTCGCTCGGCTGCAACTTCACGTGTAAACAAAACAGAGTATACGGACTGTCAATAAATTAATCGGAAATAATTAACATTCATACATTCGCCGACAATCTAAAAATAATTTTAAACAATGAAATATGCCACATCACCCACTTTTAGAATATCACCTGTTAACATTCCGGCAAAACTGCAAACTTTTTACTCAGATCTGTACATAGGCATCTTTTCAAGAATGGTTTTTCATAATGTTGTAATTGATTCCATCTGTTCACTTATTCGTGTTGTGACATCAGCGAGCACGTAAATAATGAATTTTTCATTGTATTTAACAGTAATTAAAACTTAATTTCATGTTTACGTTGTTGCACGGCAAAGCGAACTAAATAACTCGTCTTCTTATCACAGAACACCTTCTTATCTGGAGAGCCCGCCCACTCAGCGATGTATGCTTATTTGGATGCGCAACTGACGTCATCGCACGCTATTGGCTGCCCCACTACTACGGGCTCCAGCCAATAGCGATGCGGCGACTAGCCCGGCTACCCCTTATTTAAGCTGGACGCAACGCTACGATCGTCAGATACGCTTCTCACTTCGACTCTGTTGTTTGTTTTAAATAACTTCGTAGTGACCTAAGCAATATCTCGAGACCGCATTAGAACGGAGTACGCAATGTTCTAATGCACAGCTCTCACTAGTGCTTCGATACAAGTGCCGTTCAGCACTTCCAACAACCACCGTTGCCAGCCCGGTAACAATTGTCGCCCGCAACGTGGGGCCTTTCTGCGCAACAGCTCAGAGACCCATCCATGAAGTTGAGATCTCAAGCCGAGGAAACATCAACCATGACGGACCAATCCATCACACCACCCGCCGACCTCGCAGCCGCCGACCTCGCAGCCGCCGCTGCGCTCGCCGCCGCTGCACTCGCCGACGCACAACCACCGACGACATCAAACCCCCTTCTGGAGGAGGGCAACCTCCAGTGGCGCCCAACTCAAATAACCGAGTTCTTTCGGTCAATGATGGAGGCCTGTGCCTCCAACTCACCACCAGCCGCACCAACATTCAGCGGCTACCAACACGAAGACCCGGAAATATTCTTCCGCGAGATGGAAGAATACTTCAACCAGACCCGGACACCCGCGGACAATCGAGCACGGACCACCGTTGCACAGCTCCGCGACGCAGCAGCCAGTCACGTCAGGCCATACGTACCCTTAGGACTGACCTACGACACGTTAAAAGCCGTCGTCATAAGAAAATTCGCCAGCCCTGAAGTACTGGCAACCCTATACTCACAACTGCACAGCCAGCAACAGCCAGCATCCGAGGCCGTGGACCTGTTCCTGCACAAAAAGGTACAACTTTTTAAACGACTTCGGCCTGAAGTCCCGTTTTCCGAAGTACGGCGTGTCCTGATTGAACAAGTCCACCCACGCCTCCGGCAGCTGCTGCTAGTGGCAAACATACCAGACGAGCAAGCCCTCTACAACCTCGCCGCCACGCTCGAAAACGCTGTAAAAGCTGCGGAACCAAGACGGCAACCCACGGCAACGACGTCAAGACAGCCCGAGAGAATTAACCGACCACCACCTGGACCACCACCTGCCGAACAGCAACAGCCTCAGCTTCCACGATGCCACTACTGTCCCGCTCGTCACTGGCACCGTGACTGCCCCCACCTCCAGGGAAACGAGCCAGGGACCGGTCTGCTACCACCACCCGAACCATTCGGCCGGTCCTAAACCATCTGAGCTCAGTAACTCTCCCCCGTATCCACGTGCACCTCCACGGACAACAACTACAGGCCCTAATCGACTCGGCGGCTAGCCACAGTTTCGTCCGTCCGGAACTCACAAGCACGACCCCCAGTGCCACGGAAGTTCAAGTCCACCTCGGCGATCAACACACTAATCTCCCAGTGTCTGGCCAGACCAAGATTAGTTTCACTGCCGATGGACGCCCACATCACGCCTGGTGCTTAGTCGCTCCGACCCTACGAGAGCCACTAATACTCGGATACGACTGGTTGACTGCAAACCAAGCGGAGCTCAACTTCGGACGACGAACGTGCCATCTCGCCGCTACCGGGCAGACACTCAGCTGGACCGCCGAGACGTCTACACAACGCCCCACTAGCCAACGAGTCAGCACGCCGACACCACGACCCGAAGTGGTACACGCCTTCCCCGCCGATCTGCACGCCGACTTCTTGGAACTAATTAACCAGTACGAGCCAGTGTTCCGCGACCGCGGACCCCCGACAAGGTCAGCCTCCCACTCCATTCCACTACGGGAGAACAGACCGTTTCGACTAGGCAACTACCGGTGCTCGCCGGCCAAGAAGTTGATCATCGCAAAGCAAGTAGACGAAATGCTAGCGGAAGGGATCATAGAACCCAGTACCTCCAACTACAACTCGCCCATCGTCTTGGTAACCAAAAAGGACGGCAACCTCCGGTTCTGCATCGACTACCGCCGCCTCAATCAGCAAACCAAGGACGAACACGCCCCGCTCCCGCTCATCGCGGACACCCTTCGGGACCTCGGCCAGGCAACCATCTTCAGCACGCTCGACCTCCGGTCCGGCTACTGGCAAGTTCCTATGGAGCCGGCCTCAAAACCCCTCACGGCCTTCTCGACTCCTGACGGGAGCACCTACCAGTTCACCGTGATGCCTTTCGGTTTGAAGAACGCCCCCGCACGGTTCCAGAAGTTGATGGCTCAACAGGTCCTACGCGGTATCCAAAACAAATTCGCTTTGGCATACCTCGACGACGTAGTCATCTACTCCAGAACCTGGGAAGAACACCTCGACCACCTCCGCCAAGTATTCGATCGATTGCAGATGCATGGACTCCGCTGCACGCCGAAGAAATGCCAGTTTGGTACCAATCGCATCGAATACCTGGGGCACGTGATTACCGCCGAAGACAACCAGCCACTACCCCTTCACATACACCGCATCCAGTCATCGACGCCTCCAAAGACAAGGAAGCAACTCCGGGCCTTCCTAGGCGTATGCAATTGGCTCCGAGAGTACGTGGAACGATTCGCGGAGCTAGCCGCTCCACTGACTGACCTCCTCGGGCCTACCAAACCATTCCGGTGGACAGCCGCCGCCGCCCAGGATTTCCAAGACTTACAAGAAGCCATGGCGAAGCCCCTTCGACTCCACCGACCGGACCCGTCGCTACCTTACCACTTACAAACAGACGCTAGCAAGACGGGCATCGCAGCGGTGCTATATCAGCACAGACCAGGCTCCGAAGAGCGCCGAATCATATCGTTCTCCAGCGCCCGCCTCAACGCCACGCAGTCCAACTACCACGTCAATGAACTGGAATGCCTCGCAGCCATCTGGGCCATCCGCCGGTACCGCCCTTACCTAGAGGACAAGCCGTTCACTCTAAGGACCGACAGCCGAGCCCTCACCTGGCTTCAACAGACGAAAGATGAGCGATCCAAGCTGACGCGCTGGGCCTTGCTGCTGCAAGAATTCGCGTTCGACATACAGCACTGCCCAGGCCGTCTGAACGAGCTCCCGGACGCCCTCTCCCGCCAACCCGACGACACGCCCGTGGACCACGACGACGACGTGGCCAGGATGATACCCCCGCAACTGACCCTCCTCACCGCCGAGCTTCCGGCCACCATCAAGGAGGCACAACGGCAAGACGAGGGGATACAACGCCTGATCAATCGTTGGAAATCCGCCACCGACCAAGGCCCGCTCCAACCAGGAGACGCCGGACTCACTCAACTCTACAAAGTCCAGGACGACCTGCTCTGGCACCGCCACCAACCCAACGACCAGCTAGTCGTTCCAGAACAGCTCCAACTACAGGTGATGCACCAGTATCACGACGCCGACACAGCCGGACATCCAGGAGGGGACGAAACAGCGCGGGCCATAATGACGCACTATTACTGGCCCCGCATGAAGCCGACCATCCGCCGCTACGTGAAGCAGTGCCTCCTGTGCGTCGCAGTCAAGCGCGGACCGATCCAAGCCCCGGCCCCACTAACCGCACACAAGGCCTCCAAGCCGTGGGACATCGTGTCCGTGGATTTTATGGGCCCATACCTACCGACGGCCGACAACAACCGGTTCGTGGTCGTCGTCATGGACCTGTTCTCGCGATGGGTGGAAGCAAAGGCCGTGAAGGACATCACCGCGCCAACCACCACCCACTACCTCCAGCACGAAGTTTTCGAACGCTTCGGCTATCCTCGGGCCATCATAACGGATAACGGCCCCCAGTTCCACAGCCGTGCCTGGGACAACGCCTTGGAGCAATGGGGGACGCAACACTGGACAACCCCGATCTATCACCCCCGCTCCAATCCCGTCGAAAGGAGGAACCAGGAGATCAAGAAGTGCATACGCACCAGTCTACAGGGGCGAAACCCGCGCCACTGGGACCGCCACCTACCTGGTGCACTGTTCCACTTACGCACCAGGGCCAACGCCGCCACCGGGGTCACGCCTAGCCGAGCTTTACTAGGCTACAACCTTCCAAGACCCGGAGATTGGTTCATCGACGCCCCCGGACAACCTCCAGTTCCCAGGGAACTGCTGTTCTACGAAATGAATCGCCACCAGCGTCGATACCGACGGCGATACGTCCATCCCGAGAGGCCACGAAAGCCTTACCGACCCGGAGATCACGTCATGGCCCGGGACAACACCCACGAGGGCATCCATCACCTCCGCTGGACCGGCCCCCACCTCGTCACCGCCGCTGCCTCACGGTATGTGTACTGGATCGACCGAGACGGCATACCGGTGAAGGTCCACTACGACGACCTCCGCTACGCACCCATCCCCAGGGCACCACCACGAGCGCCTCCAGCCGCCGCCGCGCCCTAAGATGTATATACGTTAGATTTATTCATTACTTATTTTGTTACTTGTTACTTACACTTGCATACCTTACATTGTATTTTCTCTTTTATCAAAATAAATCATTTCGAGCGACCGTAGCTTCGCGCCTCCAGGTTGGGGGGGTGACGTCATCGCACGCTATTGGCTGCCCCACTACTACGGGCTCCAGCCAATAGCGATGCGGCGACTAGCCCGGCTACCCCTTATTTAAGCTGGACGCAACGCTACGATCGTCAGATACGCTTCTCACTTCGACTCTGTTGTTTGTTTTAAATAACTTCGTAGTGACCTAAGCAATATCTCGAGACCGCATTAGAACGGAGTACGCAATGTTCTAATGCACAGCTCTCACTAGTGCTTCGATACAAGTGCCGTTCAGCACTTCCAACAACCACCGTTGCCAGCCCGGTAACACAACGATCAATCGCGTTTTCAAAATGAAAAATCGTAAAAAACAGAAAAACGGCTTTTCAGATTGGGCTGAAATTTTCAGGATGCATTTTCCCAATCGAAAGACACGTCCGGTGAAAATTTGAACGGTCGAGAAGCCGTTTTCGCGGTAGCACGAGCTAA
Organism: Elmis aenea; assembly: GCA_947652605.1. Lineage (NCBI taxonomy): Eukaryota > Metazoa > Arthropoda > Insecta > Coleoptera > Elmidae > Elmis > Elmis aenea. Next base: position 17,929,279 of record OX393583.1, read on the forward strand.
ATAGCGTCACTTAGTTTGCCAACAATCGAAACATCCATTTTACATAGAAAACCCATTAGAGATTTTATTTTTTCGGTTTTTCGCGGATAGCGTTTCCGTCGTCCGAGCTACCGTAACGAAACTCGGCACAGAGCTCGTTCGTTCTTTCGTACGTTTTTTAAAGCAAACCCCGTATTTTTGCGTCAAGTTTTTCGATTTTTAATTCGGATCGGGGCAAACGGGCGAACCTTCACTAGTATACGAAGTAACAAGAGCAAATTGATATGGTTTAGATACTAGAGTTGTGCTATGGCAGGTGAAGGTGATGTGCCTGATCCTGCTGCAACTAACATTTGCAATTTTTGCAATAGAAAAGTAATCAACAAATACCTACAGTGTCAAAAGTGTAAACTTAAGTTTCATCCTTCCTGTGGAGAACGTAAAGGGCGGATTTTGGACAAGGAACTGTTTTTTTGTCAAAACTGCCTCAAAATGGAGAATATTACCAGGGAACTGACTGCTGTAAGTAATTCTCAAGATGATAATCCAAACCTTATGGTGGTTTTGATGGCCAAATTGCTAAGCACTCAAGAACAACTTCTAGCGGAGAAAAATAACGAAATAAGTAGACTAAATTTAATTATTACTGAACTGCAACAAAAAGTCCATAAAGCGGAAAATAGTTATAATAGAAAAAAACCAGTCATTCAAGCAAATATCTCATTACCTGAATCCAAGGCTAGTCACCTTGAAAAAGATCAGCAACGTAAAATGCATGATATCATTGATTTAGTAAACGACACTTGTTTACAACCAAACGCTATCAATAGTGCAGAAAAACCAGTTGATAAACACACTACATATGCTACTCGAACAAAGCTTCCAACTGCGACAAATAATGTTGCGAATACAAACACTTTTAAAGTGGTCTCTTATAAACGTAATAATAGTAAACCAGTTGTTGGCACAAAAAACTCCGAAGGAAGTGTGTTAAAAGCAGAACCCAAAAAAACGTGGTTGTTTATCACAAAGACAGCAAAATCTACGGATTTAAAAATTATGAAAGAATATGTTGAAAGCATACTAAAACAAAAAAAATTTACCTGTGAAGAAGTAATGTCAAAATATGGCAATAAAAATTTTATACTCAGTGCTGATTTCTCAGAACACAAAAACCTCACAAACTCAGAGAATTGGCCCCACGGTGTAAATGTTAGCCGTTACAATTTTCCAAAGGCCGCACCAAATGATGGATACACCTAATATCAAACAGGTACCAGCTAAATCAAACATATGTATACACCAAAACATTCAGTGCCTAAGTACAAGTATAAATGAATTGAGTAGTTTTATTCAGGATTTCAAAAAATGTTATTTCTTATGCATCACAGAACACTGGTTAAATGAAACACAGATTCAGATCGTTAAAATGCCCAATTTCAATTTAGTGTCCTACTTCACTAGGCAAGAGCACCACCATGGAGGATCATCAGTGTACCTGCATGAAAGTCTAAAAGGATTTAATAACAAAATTATTACGCAGCTGTCTATACCCTACGAAATAGAAATTGCAGCAGCAGATATCAGCATAAAAGAGCAACTGACTATTGTTACAATCTATAGACCATGTAATGGAAATATCGATAAATTCCTAGATGTTTTTGATACTGTGCTTTTAACACTATATAATTCAAATAGAAAGTTTATCATTGCTGGGGACTTCAATATTGACACCCATGACTCTATAACATCAAATAGTAAAACATCGTTTATTGCCCTATTGAAGTCATATGGTCTTTCCTTGAGTATAACAGAACATACCAGGCTAACAACAACAAGTAAAACTTGTTTAGACAATTTTATAACTAATATTGGAGAACACGAAGCAACAGTCTGTGAGGGTTATCTGTCCGATCATACTGCTCAAATTTTATCTTTTAACTTAAGCACTCAGGTTGCTACGAATAGTGTAATGTGCAGATCTTACTCGTCAAAAAACATAACGGAATTTCAAAAATGTCTCTCAAATAAAAACTGGCAAGATATATATCATGAATCTGACACAAATCAAAAATGGAACATGTTTATAAACATAGTCTTACAAAGTTATAACAAGCACATACCTTTAGGCAAAGGTATACCTAGAAAAAAAAAATGCCAACTCTAACTTCATCTCAAATTATTAAAATTAAACATGAATTAGATGTACTCTACATCTTAAAGAAATATTACCCCTGGGCCATAATTATGTTTAATACTAAAAAGAAGCAATATTCGCAAGTTTTGAAAAATACTAAAATACAACAGTATGAGAATAGGATCCAACAATCAGACAACAAAATGAAAGCAATGTGGTCAATAGTAAATTCCACCATAAAAAAATGTGGGGCTTCAACTTATGGTCACTATCCTACACCAAGTGCCGATTCCTTAAATCAACATTTCATCTCAAATGTTACCAACTTGGTTCCAGAGAGTAGTAACGAATATAAGTGTACTATTCCAATGACTAACCACACTATGGACTTCTTTCCTTCAACTAAAGAGGAAATATTGGAAATTATAAAAAATCTAAAGAACAAAAAAAGCGCAGGAGTAGATGAAATACCAACCTTCTTAATAAAAAAGGTGATTAATAGTATAATCGATCCTCTTACTCACATAATAAGTGAATCCTTTTCAAATGGAATCTATCCAGATCAACTAAAAATAGCTGTGATTAAACCTCTCTTTAAAAAAGGAGATGTTAAGGAGGTTTCTAACTACCGTCCAATAAGTTTACTAACATCGTTTTCCAAAATATTTGAATATGTTGCTTATACCAAAATTTACAGCTACATGACAACTTATAATCTTTGAAATAAATCACAACATGGTTTCCTTAAAAATAAAAGTGTTGAAACCGCCATCTTTGAATTTACAACAGCCATCTATGAGCATTTAGACTCTAAAAATTTGTGCTGTGGACTGTTCATAGATTTAACTAAAGCCTTCGATTGCTTAAACCACGATATTCTCGTAACTAAACTGAGAGCTTATGGCTTCCCTGATTTACTTCTTAAGGGGATAAGTTCGTATCTCACAAACAGAAAACAAAAAGTTGTGGCATTAAAGGCTGGTTTACATTAGTCGAGTAAACGGGCAAGTAGCCAGGCGAGTCAAGTTACTCATGTCTACTCGACCAGTGTAAACAGATGGTCGAGTAAATAGTCGAGTCGAGTAATAGTCGAGTCGAGTAAACAGGCGAGTAATTAGGCGAGTCGAGTGGTCGAGCGGAAAGCATAGTAACTCGCCCATTTTTCGTCTTCCCCACTACTCTGCGATGAAATCGCCTGGCAACTAGTTCTCCTGTTTAGCATGTAGCCAGTTGTGTACCAAAAAATAAGATATATTTGTGAAAAATGTGCCTGTAAGTGAATATAAAGTTGACGGAAGAGGAAACTTTTAAATTCGTGGAGCTTTATCGTGAGCTTGAATGCCTTTGGATTATGACCAAAGCTAACTACAGAAATAAATCATAAATGGCATCCCAAGTTGGAAACAGATGGCTTGAAAACTCTGAAAAAATGTTGCAGAGAACGGTAGCTATTCCAGTAGCCATAAAATACAAGGTCACTTCCAACTTCACTTGAGCTGATATTGCATCCTTCATCTGACATGGGAAGGTCACGATACTTTGTCGCTAAAATTTGATTAAGGCTGTGATTATTGCATCATGAACATCACAACTAAATGCTTTGCAGAGTTATATGTGCCACTAGAGATTTTGATAATGAAAGAATCTTCATAGTGTCCGACAGCCAAGCAGCGTTAAAAGCTCTTGACTCGTCGGAAGTAAACTCAGGACTTGTTCTGAACTGCATACAAGCACTCAACGTGCTAGGAAGCAGGAATAATGTTAAACTGGTATGTTGCCCAGGGCACACTAATATACCAGGGAACGAGAAGGCAGATCGCCTAGCCAAAATTAGCAGCGAGACACCTTTCTTCGGACCAGAACCCGCAGTTGGTACATTATATGGAACAGCCAAGCGGTGTCTTACAGACATATTAATGCAAGCACAATGCTCATTGGAAAAAAGTTGCAGGACAAGTCCATTCCGGCTATCCTGTCAATGGTCTCCAAATAGAAGACAGAAGAAATGCTCAGGGACAGAAGAAATGCTCAGGATGAGCAGAGCAGACATCAGAGCAACCACAGGACTCGTCACAGGACATTGGGATAAACAAACACTTCTACATAATAGGGCTCTCAGAGACCGATATATGCAGAGGATGTGGTGAAGAAGAAGAAACTCCTCTTCACGTAATATGCCAGTGTGAAGGATTCACACCCTACCGGCGCAAACTTCTAGGGATGGAAAAAGCCAACCAAGATGAGCTAAGAAAAACACCCTTAAAGAAAATCCTGGAGTTTTTCAAAAACACAGGACTTCTTTAAGGGGCTATCACCAGAGGGTACAATAGACCAATAGGTCGCAGTACAGGAACCCGAAAGGAGACCACCTCCGCGGAAATAATAATAATAAATATATGTACCACTAGCCATTTCTTTCTAAAAAAAATGGGGAAAACTGAAAATTTGAATAATAAAAGTATTTTTTGCGATCGCGTTGGCCATAAAACCGTCAGACAAAACAAGGCCTTTGTAAAAACGGTTTTCCCTATGTTAACCGCTTATGCAAGTCGCATAGATATAGATATACAGATATACCACAACTTCTCAAATCATAGCGCTTATGCAGGGGTTTCGTTTTTGACGGTTTTCTCCGGAACCGTTCAAGATTGTTTCAAAAACTTTGCACCATTTTACTTGCATAGGATGCGCGTATTGGTAAATAGAAAAATTTAAAATCTGTCTCTGACGGTTTCATGGCCAACGCGATCGCAAAAATTACCTTTTTATACCAATTTTTCAGTTTTTCCCCTATTTTTGCGAAGGAAATGGCCAGTGGCGCGTATAACTCTGGAAAACATTTAGTTTTGATGTCCTTGATGCAATAAACACAGCCTTAATCAAATGTTAGCGACAACGTATCGTGACCCTCCCTTGTGAGTGTCCTGTTTTTGCATTTTAGGTGTTATCATTGCCAAAAGGTTTTTAAATATTTCGGGGGTCATTCGTAGACACCTAGTATATTCCTTAATATCTTCCGCTGCAAGTTTCTTCAATAGGAGTGCTGATGCACCTAGGGCGTCTCCCTATCCAATTACGTACCCACTTTCTTTTTCTTCTGTTTTCTTCATCCTCGATAATTTCATTAATTTCACTTAATAAAACGTCGCAAATTTTTAAACACCTTTTTTTCACTATATAACGTAGATGTCGACGGGTCATACTTGTTATTAAAGCGACCAATTACTGTCATACTAAAATTGTGTCGTGTAAACGCTCAACAGAAAATGAGAGGCGAGACGAGTGCTGGGTCGAGTTACTGGGCCGAGTTTACTGGGCCGAGTTACTCGACTAATGTAAACCAGCCTTAAGGATGGAAAATACGTAGAATCTTCTTTTCAGTATATTTTAAATGGAGTTCCGCAAGGAAGCATACTTGGACCACTGTTATTTATCGTTTATATAAATGACATGCCAAGGGTAATAAAATGCATAAATAGTACAATAGTGAATTATGCAGATGACACTAACATACTGGTAACAAGTAAATTTTATCCAGAATTACTGCAAAATCTTAACGAAAATATGACAGTTATACAAAACTGGCTATTAAATAACAAACTGGTTCTAAATTCAACAAAAACTAGCTGCATCCTTTTCAAATTAAAGAATATATATGGAATGCCAAAAGTCATTGAACTATTAGGTAATGATATGGAATACTCAGCCTATGTAAAATTTCTTGGTTTATATCTGGACGAGAATTTAACATGGAAAGTCCATACAAACAATCCACTGTCAAGATTAAGCTCTATCTGTTATGGAATCAGGGTGCTATCAAAACAAGTTAATATAAAAACATTAGTTTCAGTATACTATGCAAATTGTTACTCATTAATGGCATATGGAATTATATTTTGGGGTAGCTCCACAAATGTAAGTCCAATCTTCTTTATGCAAAAGAAAGTCATAAGAATTATTTATAATTTACCCTATAAACAATCATGTCGTGGTGTATTTAAAAAAAACAACCTCCTAACCTTTTTTGGACTTTACATTTACAAAAGTTTAGTGTTTTTACTAAAGAACAATCACTATTTTAAAAATAATAAAATTGTGCAAGATAACTATAATCACCGGGATAAAAACATATACAGGTATCCACAACATCACCTTACCAAGTTAGAAAAGAGTGCCTTCTATGTTAGCATAAAATTGTTCAATAAACTACCAGTGTATATAAGAAATATCAGTGAAATTTCTAAATTTAAACAACAACTTTTTAAGTTTTTGGTTGATCTTGAACCTTATACTATGCAAGAATATGTCGAGAAACACTTTTGATATTCTTTTGTATTCTTTTGTTTTGTTGACGCGTTTGAACCAATGTTTTACATTGTATGTTTCAGATTAAATATATTATTATTATTATTATTATTATTATTCACCATTTCGTGTATTTAATTACTAATAGTAATACAATTTTGTTTTATTATAAATATTATATTGTATCTGCTCATATAATCTGGAATTTAAATTGATAATTTTTTTAAAAAAATCACTTGATTTAAATCAATGATTAAAAAAAAAAATTGCTTGATTTAAATCTGCTCAACCCTGCTTTAAACCCATGCAATCTTTTACATTTTTTACATTAAATTTTAAAAGGAAATCAAAAATGTAAAAATGTACTGGGTGTCCCATTTAAAATTATAAAGTTTGAGTCCGTTTCCGGTTGAACCGGAAGTCGTATTGCAACCTTAATATTTTCATCGAATCCGAAAAATACCATAATGCTCAGATACAAAATTTCATTGTAATATCTGCAATAATATTCTAGATATTTGTCTGTTTCCATACTTTTGCGCATCCTGTATAAACAACTCCAAGCATACAGGGTGTCACACAAAAAAACGCCGCAAGCTGTAACTCCGTTGTTTGTGGTTCGATTTTAATGAACAAAAAACGAAATGAAATGGCTCCTTAAATACTATGAACTGAATTGGATTTAAATTTTTTTCAAGTTCAAATTAAATGTCAAACGATAGTCAATTTTTTTCCAAATGGCACCATCTATTTTTTTTTACTAAAACTGGTAGACATTTTTTTTCTGAATTCAATGATGTAATCATAAGTTAATTTTAGTGCAAAACTAATAAGAAATAACAAATAAAAGTTTAACTAAAATAGGTTAGGTTTCACAAAATTTTTAATCGTACCGTGGAAAACAAAAAAATCTCAATCAACATAATGTCATTTAATTTCAGTGTGGTATTTAAATAATATTTATTGATTAAGATTTTTTTTTGTTTTCCACGGCACGCTTGAAAATTTTGTGAAACCTAACCTATTTTAGTTAAACTTTTATTTTTTATTTCTTATTAGTTTTGCACTAAAATTAGTTTATGATTACAACATTGAATTCAGAAAAAAATGTCTACAAGATTTATTTAAAAAAAAATTGATGGTGCGATTTGAAAAAAAAATTGACTATCGTTTAACATTTAAGTTGAACTTGAAAAAAATTGAAATCCAATTCTGTTCATAGTATTTGAGGAGCCATTTCATTTAGTTTTTTGTTCATCAAAATCGGACCACAAACAACGGAGTTACAGCTTGCGGCGTGTAAAAATTGGCGGAAGCGCTACACGTGACGATGTTCTTCGTAAAATTCCAAGTCGAAAATCTTGATAAAAAAATGTTGTACCATGCTTCTTATGGCCTCAGGAACCATTAAAAGAAAGAAAAAATTGGCAACATTGCATACATTGATTTGCGTTTGGACATTTTTTTATCAACAATTTTTACTTAGGTATTTACATTTTTTGTTCGAACTGAAAGCGTTCAGTTCGTAAACATAGCTGCAAACTTTTAGGTATCGTCTAACACAAACTAGAAATAATTGCGAGAAAAACAGAGATGACAGTTAATGAAAATGTTGCCGTATGTATTACCGTCATTAAAATCAGTGATTTACATATTTTCAACACCAATTTTTGAATTGAAGAACACAATATTGTAATAACAAGACACGTGTTAAGGTGTCATACTTTATTGTAGGTTATTGTGTATTATAAGTTGCCTATGTTACATCTCCCCTTATCAAACAAATAATTATACTCTATAATATCTATTAAACATTATATCTAATAATACTGTAGTCTGTTAACGGGTTTTATTTGTCTGCCGAACCTTGTTATATACGGTCGTTCTCCTAGGGCAACTATAGGTTCTTCGTTTTCACTTTTAACACTCACTTGTGGATTAAAAGGTGGAATTGAGGCATGCGATTGTCGAATGTGTGCAGTGTTTCTTCTATAGTATCTTCCATCGCTTGTTTGTACAATGTACGATCTAGGAGCACTTGCTTTATTTATTATTTTTCCAGATGTCCAATTCTTTTTGGATTTTTGAATGTTAATTTTGTCTCCTGCGTTAAATTCCTTCGATTGTTTCGTACTTTTGTCGGCATACATCTTTTTTTGTTTCAGTCGCTGTTTTTTCAAGTTCTTATTTACATTATTAACTACTTTGGGCTGAAGTTTAGTAGCTGCTATGGGGACAATTGATCTAGTTATTCGACTCATTAGCCTTTGGTTTGGAGATAATAACTCATTATCTCTGGGTGTATTTCTGTAGTTCAGTAACGCTAATTGTATATCAGAGCCATCTTGATGACACTTTTTAATTAGATTTTTTGCTGTTTGTACATTTCTTTCCGATAGGCCATTTGATCTAGGGAATCTTGGGCTTGACGTTTGGTGTTTAAATCCCAATTGATAGCAAATTGCTTAAATTTCTGTGCTGCATATTGAAGTCCGTTGTCTGTTTCCAACACTTCTGGTATTCCATGACGAGCATAACATTTTTTCATCACATCAATTACTTCCATGGACGTACTCTGCTGTAACTCTTCTACTTCAAAGAATCCAGAATAACTGTCAGCAATAATTAAAAATTCTTTGCCTGCAAAGTAAAATATATCACTTCCTACGATTTGCCATGGCCTTTCTGGTATTGGTTTTAGTAATATAGGTTCTTTGGTATTAGATCTTTAATGTTGTTGGCATACCGCACATTTGGATACATAATTATTGATGTCATTTGACATACCGTACCAGTAAACTGTTTGTCTTGCTCGATGTAAACAACTTTGAATTCCTAAGTGACCTTGGTGTATTTGTTCCAAAATCTCTTTTTGCATTGCTTTAGGAATTATTACTCTTTCTCCTTTAAATAATATGTCATCATAAACTGATAGTTCTTCACGAAAGGATATGTACTTTTGCACACCTTTAGTGATATTTTCTTTAGTATATGGCCAGCCTTGCATTATCATTTCTTTTACTGACATAAGTTCCAAGTCACTATTGGTTACGTCTTTAATTTTCTTTAATGCATTATTAGACACGGCTAATATTATATGAACTTCCAACTCTTCTTCGATTGTATCTTCATGTTCATGACAATCTCTACTAAGGCAATCGGCTATGACTAGTTCAGATCCTTTTTTGTAAACTATGGTTGGTGAATATTGTATAACATCAAATAGAATACGCTGTAATCTTGGTGGGGCTGCTTGTATTGGTTTTTTGAAAATTATTTCTAGGGGTTTATGATCCGTTTCTACCGTTAACTTTTTCCCATATATAAATTCATGAAATTTTAAACAAGCATACCTTATTGCAAGAGCTTCTTTTTCTATTTGAGGGTAGTTCTTCTGTGCCATAGTAAGAGACTTTGTTGCATATGCAATTGGTTGCTCTTGTTGCATGAGAACTGCACCAATAGCTGATGAACTAGCATCTACCGACAATTTAATATCTTCATTGACATCATAGTACCTTAATACAGGCGGTTTAGTCAGCCAGTTTTTGAGCTTCCTCTTGAGCTGGTGTCCAAATCCATTCTACATCTTTGATTAGTAGTTGTCGGAGTGGTTCTGTTATCTCGGACAATTTTGGGATAAATTTTCCTAGGTATGTTACCATTCCTAATAGACGTTGGAGTTCCGTTTTATTTTTTGGAGTTTTGATGTTCAATACTGCTTGAATTTTCTCCTTATCTGGTTTTAATCCTTTTTCTGTTACCTCGTGGCCTAAAAATTTTACCGATGTAGATGCAAAAACACATTTTTCTTTATTTAGCTTAAGTCCTGCTTCGTTTATTTTTTTCATTACTTTTTCAGTAATTTGTTGTAATTTTTCTTTAGTTGAAGCATAAATTATAATGTCATCCATTGCACAATCTGTATTTTCTATGCCACTTAGGATTTCTTTCATTATAGCTTGAAAAACTTCTGGCGCTGATGCGAGACCAAAAGGTAATCTTGTACAGCAATATCTGCCCCAAGGTGTGGCAAACGTTAGATATTGCTGCGTCCTTTCAGTTACTCTTATTTGCCAGAATCCTTTCTTGCAATCCAATACTGTAAAAATTTTAGAACCTTGCATTTTTGCTGCTATTTCCTCCAATGTTCTTAGTGGATAATATCTTCTCATGATGTTCTTATTAACATCTGTTGGATCAATACAAATTCGTATTTTTCCATTTTTTCTAACTATCACCATTGGACTTACCACAGGTGTTGCCATCGTTATTGGTTTTATAACACCTAGCTTCACCATTACATCCAATTCTTCCTTTACGGCATTTCTTATTGCATGTGGTATTCTTCTTGCGGGATGTATCTTGAAAGTGGGATTTTCTTTCAGATCAATATCATATTCATATGATTTCAGGCATCCTAAACCACTAAAAATATTTTTTGTATTATTTACTACAATTTCATCTAACCGTTGTATTAGTCCTAGTTTTACACATGCAGTTTTTCCTAGTATCGGGACTACCTTTGCATCCACGACTATAAAACTTGGGAGTACAGTTTTGTTTTTGATTTCGCACTCTGTTTCAATTTCTCCGAGCACATTCATCTTATGCTCTGTGAATGATATAATTCTTTTAATTCTAGAACTGTTTATATTTTGGCTTAGTTTATTAGCAATATTTAGGGGTATTACATTACATTGCGCACCTGTGTCCAGTTTCATTTTAATTTTGAATTTATTTTGAAATGAAACTTCTTCAAACCAGTCCTCTTCGGCAGTCTTGTTGGCCAAGATTGTTTGCACATACATTTCTGCTTCATCTGCTGATTCTTCTTGTTCAATAGCATTTACTTGCTTGGTTTTACACATGAATTTAAAATGACCTTTTCTATTGCATCTTCCACATGTTTTACCATAAGCTGGACAGGCTGCTCTTAAATGTTTTATTCCACATCGCATACATTGATATTTGGTACCTCCTTTTTGGTCTTGCATTTTTGTTGAGCATTTTAGTGCGTCAACTGTTCTTATAGGTTTTTGTATATTTTGTAGTTGTTTTAGTGCCAGTTCACTAGCTTTACAAATTTTTATGGTTTTATCTAGTGTGAGATCATCTTCTGATAATAGTTTTTCACGAATCTGTTCACTCTGCATACCAACAATAATTCTATCTCTTATTAGACTATCATGCAATTGATCAAAATCACAATTCTTACTCTTTGATTTTAACCTCGTGAGAAATTCATCGAATGTTTCTCCTTCTTCTTGTTCAATTTTATTGAACAAATATCTTTCATAGGTGACATTTATTTTGGGAGTAAAATATTGTTCAAAATTTTGAATAATTATTTTGACATCTTTTTGTTCTCCCTCTGTTAGGTTAAATGTATTAAATATTACTGCGGCATCTGGTCCAATTGAAGCCATGAATGTTGCTGCTTGAATTTGTTTTGGTTTTTTGTCGAAATTGGTAGCAATTGCATACCATTGATATTGTTGCAACCATAACTTCCAAGTTTGGGCCATATCACTGCTAACACACAAACTTTTTGGTGGTCTTATTGAAGCACCTACCAACGTTGCTTCGGTTTCTGGCATATTTATGCCTTTTTTAAACGTATTTTTCTGATTACACGGGTTTCGGCACCATGTAATAACAAGACACGTGTTAAGGTTTATTGTAGGTTATTGTGTATTATAAGTTGCCTATGTTACAAATATCTAGGAAAAAATACTATTCAAAATCTATTTTTATTCCAAATTGCAGCCTTTTCATTTGCAAGTATTAAATAATAACGCTTATTAAAGGACTAAATGTCAAAACTTTGAGGACCTCTTGCAGACACAGCAAGCATGGTACAACATTTTCGTATCAAGATTTTCGACTTAGAATTTTAGGAAGAACATCACCCCGTGTAGCCCTTCCGCCAATTTTTACACACCCTGTATAATAAAATTATATTGATGAGCAAAGTATTCATTTGAGAAATATAACCTTTTAATAGCTGTTTTGTGTTTGTTGAATCCGCTTGATGTTGGTGTTAAATTTAGCGACGTTCACTCGCTGCGGTAACTATTGCTTTTGCCAATGACTATACATGTGGACTGTTGTGCGTTCATCACGATACTGCTGCATCATGCGGCATCGCTTGCTTTATTTTAACAAAAGTACAGCAATGTACATACAAAATATAACTTAACATGTATACATACAAATATAACTCAACATGCCGCCCACCTTGAAAGGACGGTCTTTCAATGAACAATCTTAAAATATTAAATACAACTATTATAAAAATACAATAGCTTAACCTAGTTCACAGGTAGGACAGTAATTCTTGTTATAGCGCGGTTAAACACACCAGAGTTGGTTTTCACTGTAACTGCTCTCGTCAATTGATCACTGCCGGGATGCACTTGGGTTATTCGGCCGGTTACCCAGCGCAGTGGAGGAACATTATTTTCCTTTAGTAGCACTAAATCACCCACCTTCACATTCGCGCACTCGACCTTCCATTTCGTCTTCTGTTGGAGATTGTTGATGTACTCCGTGGACCATCTCTGCCAAAAATGTTGGCTACATTGTTGTATGAGCTGCCATCTGGATAGTCGATTCATTGGAACTTCTTTGTAATCTGGGTCTATGTTGTGAGTGAGTGATTCTCCGATCAGGAAATGAGCAGGGGTTAGAACTGACAAGTCATTAGGATCAGGAGATAGTTGACAAAGTGGTCGTGAATTTAGGATTGATTCGATTTGGGTGATAAGAGTGTATGCTTCCTCATATTTAAATGTTTGATTATTAGTTATGCGAATTAAATGATGTTTTACTGACTTGACGGCGGCCTCCCACAGACCGCCAAAATGCGGAGATCTTGCGGGAATATTGTGCCACGTTATATTATCTAATGATAATGTATTGCATAGTTTAATTTGATGTTTTTTATTAGAAAATAATTTGGGCAATTCGGTTAATTCAGTTTTGGCACCTATAAAATTAGTAGCATTATCGGAATAAATATTAAGTATTTTTCCTCTTCTTGATATAAATCATTTTAGTGCAGCCATGAAGGCTTCAGTTGTGAGATCTCCCACTAATTCGATATGAATCGCCTTTGTAGCGAAGCAAATGAAAACTGCGATGTATGCCTTCATTATTTTCTTGGTTCTACGACTTCCTTCGTGAAGATATATGGGACCGCAGTAATCCACTCCAGTATTGAGAAATGGTCTTGCAGGTACGATTCGTGTAGTTGGTAAATTTCCCATTAATTGTGTGATGTCATCTGGTCTTGCCTTGTAACATACGATGCATTTTTTAAGAATTGTCTTTGTTATGGTTTTCCCAGAAATAGGCCAATATTGATTTCGCACTGATGCCAAGGTACCTTGCACTCCAAGATGAAGTTGTTTTACATGTTCGTAACTGATGATTAATTCCGTGAATTTATGTTTTGCTGGCAAGAGTATCGGGTATTTTTTGTCAAATGATGTCTTGGCATTTTTTAATCTGCCACCCACTCGTAAAATGTCGTCTTTGTCTAGAAATGGTGTGAGACTAAGTAAATTGCTTCTTTTGTGAACACAACCGTGTGATTTCAAGTATTGTATATCCCTGACAAATTCCCCTTGTGTTAATTTTACCAAACATGCTGTAGCCTTGTTTAATTCGTCGACTGATAACATTCCCGTAAACTTGGGTGATGCTGTCCTACAATTGTTGATAAATCGAAGTATGTAAGCAGTTACTCTTCGTAACCTGGTTACACTTGAAAACTTGTTAAATAAATCGAATTCCTGAATGGTAATTGTTTCTAATGTCGTGGTAGTTAATTTGCGTTTTTCTGGAATAATTTCACTATGGTTGATTGTTAGTTTTGGCCAATGTTCATCGGTTTGCCTTAGCCAGTCTGGGCCATGCCACCAGATATTGGAATGTATCAAATGATCCGGAAAACATCCCCTTGATATCAGATCAGCTGGGTTGGACCCACTGTCGACATGATTCCAGTTGTTAATATTGGTATTATTTTGAATTTCTGTGACGCGATTAGCGACGAAAGTTTTCCAATTGTGGGAACTTGATCGAATCCACGCTAGGAAAATGGTCGAGTCCGTCCAAAGATATATGTTCTTGATCTTCTGGCTTAAGGCTCCTTGCACCTTAGCCGTTAATTTGCTTAATAATAGGGCGCCATTTAGTTCCAACCGCGGCAAAGATACGCATTTAAGCGGAGCTACTCTAGATTTTGAGCAAATAAGTTGTAAGTTTATTTGTCCAAATGCATTACTTGATCTTACGTAGATGCACGCTCCGTATGCCATTTGTGAGGCATCACAGAACCCATGGAGGTCGAATTGATCTTCGTTGTTACCCTGATTTATGTTTCTGGGTATTTTTAAGTCGTTTAACACTGTCATGCCTTGGTAATATTTTGTCCATAAGGTTTCAATATCTTGTGGAACAGAATCATCCCACTCGATTTTTAATTGCCAAAGCTGTTGCATTATTATTTTGGCCTTAGTAGTAACTGGACCGATTAAACCTAGAGGATCAAATATCTGTGCGATTTTAGAAAGTATATTTCGTTTAGTGATCTTTACGTGTTCTGTTACCTTTGCCTTTACTTGATACAGCAAGATATCTGCATGACAATTCCAAAGAAGTCCTAACGTTTTAAGTGGTTCATCCTTGTTCAGTGTCATTAACGTGTCCGATGTAGAATTGTTTGTAAGATGTTCTAAAATCTGTTCATCATTGGATCTCCATTTTCTTAATTCGAATCTTGCCTTGTACAGCAATTGCGTTAATTGTAATTGTAATTCTATGGCTTCATGTTTACTGTTTGTTCCTGTTAAGACATCGTCCATGTAAAAATCCCTTTTAAGTACATGTTCTGCTAATGGAAACTCATGACCGTTTTCCATAGCCAATTGTTTTAAACATCTTGTCGCTAAAAATGGTGCACATGACGTGCCATATGTTACTGTGTTTAACGTATAATGCCTAATCGGTTGATCTTCGTTTGTTCTCCAGCAAATTCTTTGGAGATTAACATCATTTTCGTTGATTTTAATCTGTCGGTACATCATCGCTATGTCTGCCGTTAGTACATAATGATGACTTCTAAATCGGATAATAATATCAAAAAGATCATCCTGTATAGTTGCACCTACCAGAAGGTTATCATTTAGCGAAACTCCATTGGTGGTTTTTGCTGATCCATCAAATACAACGCGTAATTTGGTTGTTAAGCTGTCTTCCTTTATTACTGCATGATGAGGTAAGTAATATATTACATCGCTTGTATCTTCAACCTGATTTGACGGTATTAATGACATATGGTTTAGGTGTTCGTATTGTTGCATAAATTGTACATACCGTTCCTTTAAAGAAGGATTGAATTTGAATTTTCTTTCGAGATACGAAAATCTTTTCCTTGCTGTTTGTTTCGAGTCTCCCAATTGTAAGCCTTTGTCTTTAAAGGGTAGTCTAACTATGAATCGTCCTGATGGATCTCTTGAGTAGTTTTCTATAAAATGTTGCTCACATTGGAGTTCCTCCAATGCATAAAGTTTTTCCTCGGGAACTTCCTCCACTTGCCAAAACCTTTCTATTTGTTGATTTAGGTCTGTAGTATTTGTGGCCAAGTGGCAAAAGGACTGGTTGCTAACCAGGTCCACCCTTCCTGCTACTACCCAACCCAGTCTTGTTTTTTGTAACAATGGATGGTTTGCTGAAGCCTTGATCTGTCCCACACACAAGATGTTCCAAAATAGTTCAGCTCCGATTAAGATATCGACCTTGCTTGACAGGTTAAACTTGGGATCGGCCAAAATGATGTTGTCTGGTAACTTGAATTTTGAAATATCAATATTGTACAGGTTGGTAGATAGTTGCAGATCTTAGGTAGTACTAAACATTTAATTTTTGATGTAAACGTGCTGTTTGTTGATTTGA
The DNA here is from genome assembly GCA_947652605.1 of Elmis aenea. Lineage (NCBI taxonomy): Eukaryota > Metazoa > Arthropoda > Insecta > Coleoptera > Elmidae > Elmis > Elmis aenea. The sequence continues at coordinate 17,945,663 of OX393583.1, forward strand.
TCATAACTTCTGTCGAGTATTTAACATTAATTGATGTTTGATTTATTCCCATGACTGGAAGTGCAATTGGTGTCAAAGTTAAATCTAATTTTTTGCAAGCAGCTTCCGTTATGAAGTTTGATTGAGAGCCAGCATCTAGCAAAGCTCTATAGGCAATTGGTTGATTTTTCTGGTTGTTAATGTGTACAATTACTGTCGATAGCAACACAGAAGAGTTTTCAGAACAATGATTTGTTACAGTTGAGCTTGTTTGTGTCTCCATGGTTTCTTCAGTGTCTGATCTGGTTAAGTGAAGTAGCGTGTTGTGGTGTTTGTTGCATTTTCTACATAGACCTGACCTGCATTGGTAGCTTTGATGGTTGTTTCGTAGACAGTTGACACATAATTTCAATTTTTTGACTTCTTGAAGTCGTTCCTTTATTGGTAACTTAAGAAACGCTTCGCATTGATATATAAAATGATTGTTTTTACAAAAGTTACACATTTGTTGATCAATTGATGTTAATGATACGCTTTTTTCAGTTTTACTGTTGTAGGTTGGTTTGAGCAACTCTGGTTTTTTATTGTAAAATGGTTTGAACGTTTCCTGCTTGGATTTATAATTTTGGTCAATTAGTTCCAAAATTTGGCATTTGTTTGTTAAGAACTCCAACAACTGAGTTATGCTAGGCATTAGATCATGACTTGTACCACCAACAACTGTTTCCCATTCTTTGCGAGTAATTGGATCGAATTTGTTGGCAATCATGTATATGAGAAGTGTATCCCACTGATCCGTTGGCTGGTTTAATACTTTTAAAACTTGTAAATGTTTGCTAACTGAATCTAACAACAGTCGCAAATCTGCATGAGATTGTTTTACTATTGTTGGCAAATTGAATAGAGCCTTAACATGGCTGTTAATTATTAATCGTTTGTTTCCAAATCTTTTTTTTAAAAGTTGCCAAGCTACTGTATAATTATCCGCTGACGTTTCTAACGCCTGAATCACGTTTGATGCTTCGCCTTTAAGAGTACTTCGTAAATAGTGAAACTTTTCTATGTTGGCAATTGTAACATTGGAATGAATAAGCGTATTAAATGTGTCGTAAAACAATAACCATTGATCGTATGAACCATTGAATATCGGAAGATTTATTGTAGGTAATTTGACATTTCCAGAACCAAAATTAAATTCACCTGAATGATTATTTCCACCCACTGTTGTGAGATGGTCTGTTTGTATTTGATTTTGATTAGCAATATATTGTTTTGCTGTGGACATAACCTCAAAGTATGCATTTTCAAACGATTCGCGTTCTTGATTTGTTGTTTCTGAATCATCTAAGTTTTCAATTGCTAATTGTACTGTATTGAACTCTTCCAACACTGCCTCCGCCTTTGACAGCCGAAACTCCAACTGACTTAAATTCGGTTCATCGTAATTGAGTACATATGTTTTGAATCGGGTAATTTGCCCTTTAAGTTGTGTACGTTTGTTAATTAACTTTTTTAATTCTGCCATTTTAAATGCTTAAATTGTTAAAATTGTGTTTGTTTTGAATGATATACGTGAGACAAGGATAGAAAGCTAGGAGATTCTTGCTGTTAAACAGAGAAACACTCACTTACCCCCATGTTGTCGGCGTAGTTCAAGGATCAAAAGATCTTGGATCGAAGGACCAGTAATGTTTTGTGTTTGTTGAATCCGCTTGATGTTGGTGTTAAATTTAGCGACGTTCACTCGCTGCGGTAACTATTGCTTTTGCCAATGACTATACATGTGGACTGTTGTGCGTTCATCACGATACTGCTGCATCATGCGGCATCGCTTGCTTTATTTTAACAAAAGTACAGCAATGTACATACAAAATATAACTTAACATGTATACATACAAATATAACTCAACAATAGCAATTTCGTTTTAATGAACACAATTTTTACAATAAATTTTTGTAACATAATTAAAGTAAACAAAGGTGATCCATGCTTTGGTCACTTAGTCTTATTTTTAATTTATTAACAGAAAGTCAAGCTACATAAAATGCTATTTCATGCTCTATTAATGTGGGTGGAATTGTCTTGAGAGCATCTAGCAGCAAAGAGACATCGTTTTCTATCAATAAAGTTATTTTGCTTCGCATTACCAGGGTACATAAATGTAATGTTGGGGCGTGTGGGCATGTATCTCCTCCAACACGTAATAACACAATTTTTATTAGACCCATTTGTAATAAAAACTTTCTTACCTGATAATAACGTAAAGGTGATAGCAAACAAGTGTTCTTTGGAGTTATCTCCCGTTTGTTGTTTTGATATTGTTGAAATATCGACTTGGAATCGCACTTGCCGTTGAAACATGGCCGGCGCCGTAGACCCTCTTCTGTATTCAACCCTAAACGACATTGGACTTGACACCGAATGACTTAATTCTGCTATCTAAAACACAACATTTGATAATGGTCATTCTGTATATTGATGTTTTTTTTTTTTTGTAAATGTAATAAATTAATTCAACTTACCGACAAGAATGCGTGAATTAAATCTGCTTTAACTGTGGCTAAAGGTTTTCCTTTCACTAATATTGTAAACGTTTCGTCCTTCTCCGCCGTCATGAGACTTCCAAACCAAGATTTTTTTGTTAACTCTGGCGAAGACTCTGGTGTTAAATGTACTTCTTCAGATGATGCTGAAAATAATACTCACGTTAACATCTTGAGTTTTTTTTTGTAGGTATAATAAAGGACAATGCGTTAACAAATTTGGTAACTTTGGGAATTATAGTTACAGGTCATAATGAATAATCAACAACTTTTTACCCAAAAATATTTTTGTACCATCAAGTATAACCGAGTTATTAACGATTTGAAAAAAAGCCCATTTTGATATTTGTTTATTATCTAGCGCTTTTAAAACATTAAGGCATCAGGTCTCCGAAAATTTGTCTAATTTAAACTTCTTTGTAGCTCTTACCGTTTACGAGATCCCAATTAGTGGCCTTCTATGTGAACCACCCTGTATATGTAAATTTAAGCTATTGGCAGAATTAAATTTATTGAGAACCGATTAATCGGCCAAAATACCGATTACCGATTATTCTTAAAACAGCCGATTACCGTTTATCTACCGAATAATCGGCTAAATAGCCGATACAGAGAATTATCGATTATCTACTGATTTATCGGAAAACATCCGATATAGCTGATGACCGATTAATCGGTAGAACCCTATTAAAAAAAGCAGGACGTGAATAGAAAAAAGCATACCGGGTGATTCAGTTTGACTGTCGCACCCCTATTTTGTAAGTATTGAAAATAACCCCAACAACCCTTATATATTTGAAATCGGCGAGAAATTCTCTATTAAGTTATGTGTTTTTGTTATCTCTACGATTACGTATGTCAAATTCGCGATAGGCAACTGTTTTTTTTTTAAATCACATTTTTTTGTTGATTCGGATAGAGATTTTAATTCTGAATCCGACTATCTACTCAAAAAGTAGGCATACATAAGAAAATTTTCGAGAAAAATCAATTCAAAGCAGGATTGATAAAAATCATGATTTTTTTAAAAAATAAAAAAAATCGATTTATTTGATTTAAATCAGATTTTTTTGATTTAAATCAGATTTTTTTAAAATTAAATCAAATGTTCATATTTACATGCTATTTCTGTTTTGTGCTAATATATTTAATAACCAATATATTTAATTCATTGGCGAATTTTTGTTAAAATAAAAAATTAAATATAATGAATAAGAATTTTGAAAAAAATCAGTGCTAAATAGTGATGTTATATATAATTAAGTCTTTGTCTTAACAAGCAGTAAACAGTATGATTATATTTATATTTCAAAGTGTAGTATATGATCTACAAAACCATGCTTCCTATTCATCATCAACTATATGTAACCTGTGATCGAATTCTATGCCTGAAAATACTTGTCTAAACATGCAAATGCAGTTTTGTATGTAAGGGTATCCCAGATTCTGTTATTCAGTTCATTTTAGTTAGCAAACGTGTACACATCACATAAATAAACGCAACATAATGTCAGGAAGGAAAAAGGATAGTGTTTGGCAACATTTTATAGAAAAATCAAACAAATTGAAAGGGAAAGCTGGGAGCAGAGCAGTTTGTAAATATTGCAAAGAAGAAATACAAGGTCTGGTACAAAGATTAAAAGCACACCGTGAAAAATGTCAGAAGAAACAAATGCATATGAATGAAGTTACTGAATGTAATACAGAAGATACTGCACAGATTTTAATCCTACCACCATAGAAACAAGTCAACCGAAAGAGTTTTTTAATCCACAACCTAGTACGTCTAGAATGGATACAAATACAAATATAAGCTCACCACTTGCTAAAAAAAAAAAAAATGACTGAAAATTTATTAATGAAATCATTTGTAGTGCGTACTTCTAACGAGTTAAAGAAAAATCTTGATAGACAAATCGCAAAAGCTATTTACGCGACAAATAGTAGTTTCAGATGTATCGAACAACCAGAAGTGATAAAAGCAATCGAAATGTTACGGCCAGGTTATTCACCACCTTCTAGGTTCGCTGTATCTTCAACATTATTAAATGAAGTGTACATGGAAGAAAAAGAAAAATGTCTTGCAAAATTAACAAATAGTTCGGTTTGCCTTTCCTTAGATGGTTGGTCAAATGTACATAACGAACCGATAAATTGCGCTACTGTAACAACAGATTATGGATCAACCTTCCTCCTTGAAAGTATAGATACATCAGGAAATGCACATACAGCCGATTATTTAACAAGTATAGCAATCGGTTTAATAAATAAGTGCAAAACTCAATATAATTGTGCAGTTTCAAGTTTCGTTACAGATAATGCGGCTAATATGAGCAAAATGAGAGAAAACATTAAAAATGAAGTAACCGATGTGAATGTGATAACCTATGGATGTTCAGCACACATTCTAAATTTACTTTCCAAGGACGCAGATACGCGATATAAAAGAAAATGTTGTGCATGTTGTTAAGTATTTCCGTAATAATCATTTGGCAAGTGCTAAATATAAAGCTGCTGGAGGTAAGGCGTTAATATTGCCTCAAGACGTAAGATGGAATACTCTTGCAGATTGCTTGGAAATATTTACACAAGAATGACAGAAATTGTTACAAATTTGTGAAGAGAACAAAGACCAAATTGATTCTTTAATATTCCAAAAGGTGTCTAACATTAAACTGAAACGATCGGCAAAAGATTTTTTAAAAATAATAAAACCAATTTCCGTAACTTTAGACAAATTACAAAGAACAGATGCATTTTTAGCTGATGCTGTAGAAGCATGGAAAGAACTTGAGGCTGTTTTTGATGATACTGTTACATTAAATTTTAAACAAATGGCTGCATTTCAAAAACGATATGCTCAAGCTTTGACACCGTACCATTTTTTGGCTTATTTATTAGACCCTAGAAAAACAAAATTTCCTTTAAAATATAATGAAAAAGACGCAGCTTTAAAAGTAGCAGCAGAAAGTTACCCAAACAGTGGTTTATTGCCGATAATAATAAAATTTGAAGCTAAATCTGATCCATTTAAATCTGTTATGTTTAGTGAGGAAATTATTAATAATGTTACTCCAATACAGTGGTGGAAATCACAAAAAGATGTTTCCGATATTAATAAAGTGTTGCCAATATTAACACAATTAATGTGCAGTGTAACTTCTTCGGCCTCAGTAGAAAGAATTTTTTCAACATTTGGATTGTTCCATTCGACAATAAGAAATAGACTGGGAACTGAAAAGGCTGCAAAACTGGTATTTTTATTCCAATATTACAATACCAAAAACTTATAAATGTACCTATATTATTATATATTATTTTAAATGAAGTACGTTTCGTTACGTTACGTATAAGTATGTATTTAATACGTATATACATATAAGAACTGTTTTTTTTTTTTAAATACTTATACACATAAATACCATATAGGTACCTAATGTTTTTTTTATTAGAGAAAATAAAATTTTGTTTTGTTATAAATGTTTTATTACTCATATAATAAGTGATTTAAATTGATGTTTTTTTTTAAATTTAAATCAATGTTTTTTTTTTTTAAATCACTTGATTTAAATCTGCTCAACCCTGGTTCAAAGTTTATTCAAATCATAGCAAACAGTCTATTTAACATAACAAAAAACGATCAAATCTTAAAAATTATACGGTAACTATCAAGGGAAATGTATTAAAAATTAATTTTTAATAAAAATAAAAATAAATAATAAACGCCGACATAAAAGATTAGATTTTAATGTATTCAAAATGGCCGCCACTGCTGATTTTTCTCGATTTTATTTTTAATGTATGCCTACTTTTTGAGTACATGGTCGGATTCAGAATTAAATTCTCTATTCGAATCAACAAAAAAATGTGATTTAAAAAAAAAAAGTTGCCTATCGCGGATTTGACATGTCATCGTAGAGGTATCAAAAACACATCACTTAATAGAGAATTTCTCGCCGATTTAAAAATATAGGGTTTGTTGGGGTTATTCTCAATACTTACAAAGTTATAGGGGTGCGACAGTCAAAGCGAATCACCCGGTACTATAGGGAAAGCAAGAAACCTACGACTTTATCATTGAATTTTAAAATATTAAAAAATTTGTTGTTTAGTATTTAAGATTTAATTTAACCGTTTCGTTTGGTACTAACAAGAAAGAAAGAAATCTTCATGTCAATGTTTCTGAACGATGTAGCATAATTTCTACTGGTGAATCTACATAAAAAAAATAGGACGATTCAGCCCATCATGCCTTATGGAAAGTTGCATCGTTGCTTTTCGTTAATTGTAACAATCAGCGCCCTTTTCTAATGCGATTTTGCTCCAAATTATTTAAATTTTTTTCTTCCAAATTAAGTTTTAACAAAAAAAAATGTGGAGCAAAATCCCATTACAAGAGGGCGCTGGTTGTGACAATAAACGAAAATATGACATCTGACTTCATTTGTTTCGTTTGTTTATTCACAGTAAACTAGTTTTTGTTAAATACTTTCAATAAATATCAGAGTTATATTTTAATAATATCGAGTTTTTCTCCAAAACGATGGTTCCTGTCAAAAAACTTTAGGTTACTAAAAATGTACATTTTAGACCTACCTATCCGACTGTTACAATAAAAAATTGAAATTACGATCGACAAAAAAAATACAGCAGGTTATTTCTCTGCTATTATCGATTGCAGCGCCCCCTATGCTGGAATTTCACCAAAACTTATGCATAAGAACATGCTTGCCTATTGTAGAATACGTGCCAAATATAAACTAATGTTGTAGGTCAAAGCGTTCTTGATTTATCAATAAAAAAAACAATTTTCATCTCCTCTTCATGGGGCTGTAACTTAGCAGCGATGCAACTTTCTATAAGACATGATGGGCTAAATCGTCCTATTTTTCTATGTAGATTCACCAGTAGAAATTATGCTACATCGTTCAAAAACACCCTGCATATGTAATAAAAAATTTTTAATTATGTTAAATTCGTTATGGTGCTAATCTTCTTTAATAATGCAATATCAAAATTATTTTAAGTTTCAATTCATCAATTTTCAAACTCAACAATTTTTTCAACTTTAATAATTTTTAACCTGTCTACTATCTCAACATTATAAAAAAAATTCTAAAACATCCCTGAGGATGCCGAAAAAACATATTCGGCGAAACATGTAGTTTTTTTTTAACCTTAATAAATATACCTTGTAATTTTCTACGATGAAATCTTGGTGAACCTAAGAAACTATTCTTTATTGTGTTAAGCCTCGATCGCCAATGGTGACTAGCAGCTGCAGCAGAATGTGGAGAACCTGGTGGTGTTACTGGTGTTAGAATACCCGATCCTTGAAAAAAAAAGGAGACTATTAGAACAAATAAATTTTTAAGTTAGATATGAAATAAACTAAAAACCCTTCTGTATTAAGCGTGGGTTTATGCAGCTGTTTTAGTAATAAGACTTAAGAATAGTAATAAGAATAAAAGTTAAAATACTGTTAAATCAATGCTAGCGTTTACGCATTGGATTTAATTTTAGTAGTAACTTTAAGCACAAGCAATAACCTTGAAAGTTGGTTCCCTTTCAACATTATTCTTACGCTTACAGCCAAACGCGAAATGCGCAGTCGCAAGAAATCGATACGCCCATCGCACACGTGCGTTTGTTGTGATATCGGATTTTTGTTTGGGTTTTTGCGAATCAAAAGACCCACTATTGTCACAAGGTGTGCAAATCCATGCAAATCATGTATCTGGGGTCATACGGGTGTATTTAAAAAATTGTTCTTTGTCATATTCGACTGTTTTCATATCTAAGATTTTAAGGTTATTACAATTACTATCACCATTGCATAAACGCTGCTTCTGTTATTCTTATTACTGTTGATATTCCTTACTACAATTTTTATTCTTATTACTAAATTTGTGTTGCATAAACCCACCTTAACACAAACAGTAAAAACTCTAGAACCGATCTTGGAAGTAATTTTATTTCCTAGCTTACCTGACACTAAACTTGTGGAATCACTCTCTGGAGAAGTAAGCGTGGATAATAAGGACGGTCCGGTGCTTCCCCCGCTGCTGTTCGCACGGTGATGGGTTGGAGTAGCCGGTGGAGGCGTTATGGTAACGGAAGTGTTCGGAGAAACATGGGATATCCTATGGGTGTGGTGTGCTATTGTTCTTGGACTAACAGGTGAAGACATAACTAAAACAATAAGATATATTAGATTTAAACAACAAAAGTGTAAATAAAAACCTGTTTTATGTTAAGAACACAAAATGTTTATCGTATAATTATTGGACCGTTCTAGACAGAATTAGAAATTTTGAGAAGATTCTAAAGGGGTTCAAACTTCAATAAAATATTCTGGTACCTATGTATTGTTTATCACAGGGGTTCACAAGCAGTGGCGTACCTAGATCTTTTGCCACCTGGGGCGGTCTCCAATTTGCCGCCGTTTCTAAGTAAATCAAAATCAAGAATTACTGAACATAAATAAATAAATTAAAAAAATTACTTCTTTTGTTTAAATAGATTGTACAGAGTGGCCTATTTTCGATGCCCATACAGGGTATCTCGGTTATTATCAGAGATAGAAAAAATCCAAGGACGTAGTCTCGATTTATTTTTTCGAGAGAAATTCATTGCCGTAAACAGATTTTTGATATCTTTTTTAACTTTCTAAATATAACCATAAACCGATTTTTGACAATTTTCAAAAATGTTAAATATCACGCTTAAACGAAAAGATGGAGAAAAACTTTAAAGACATTTGTGCCATGGTTTTTTGTTCTTAATAAGATAACGATGTTCAATTTTTTTTCACTCATACGAATATTGATATATTACAGGTAACTTTCTTATTTTAAATGGCAACCAAAAGCAAATAATATATTTTTGAAAAGCACAAAAAATAAGCTTGGATTCATGTTAAAGCCAACTATGGTTGCCATTTAAAATAAGAAAGTTAGCTGTAATAAATTAATATTTGTACGAGTAAAAACAATTTAACATCGCTATCTTATTGAGGACAAAAACCATGCCAAAAATGTCTTAAAAGTTTTTTTATATCTTTTCGTGTAATTGAGATATTTAACATTTAGATATCTTTTTCAATACTCGAAATATAGCCACAATTTTTGGCAAAAATGTTAAATATCTCGCTTAAACAAAAAGATAGAAAAAAACTTTAAAAGCATTTTTGGCATGGTTTTTTATCCTTAATAAGAGAGCGATGTTCAATTTTTTTTACCCATACCTATTTAAATAGAACAGTTTATGTATTTTATAATTTTTAGATATAGAATTAAATTTTCATTCAAAAATATTAAAGGTTGTCTGTGTCTATAATGATTTTTTTTTTAAGTTATTAACGTTTTTGACGTTTATTACATTGACAGTTCATACAAATTGTTTTGAATTATCAAAGGCTATACTATCTAGTATCTACTACCGATATTTTAGGAAAAATACTTGCAAATAATCATTGTTATTTAATATAGCCTTAGAAAAGATAATTCGAGATAGTGGAATCAACAGAAATGGCAACATGTACGCAGACAACCACCAATGCATTGCTTTCGCAGACGACCTTGCGATCATCTGCAAAACAAAAAAAGATATCCAAAACATTGTCAGGAAGTTAGAGGACAAAGCAAAAAATATGGGACTAAGTATCAACGAATCAAAAACCAAATACATGATAATGGGACCTAAAAGGAAAGACATAGAAGGGGATGAATATCTATCAATCAAAATCGAACAGAATAAGGAGAGACGCTTTGAGAAAGTTAGAAATTTCATTTATCTGGGTGTACAAATTACTGATAACTGCGACAACGGAAAAGAAATAAACGCGAGACTTGCAAAAGGTAATAAATGCGCGGGTTCTCTTGCGACAATTCTTAGATCCAACAATATTTCAAGAAAGGCCAAGGTAAGATTGTACAAAACAGTATTAAGACCCACTGTAACATACGCTTGTGAAACCTGGATAATCAACAAAAAAGAAAAACAAAGACCTAGAAAGGTGGGAAAGGAAATTATTGCGAAGGATCTACGGGGGAATAAAAACAAATACCGGAGATTGGAGAAGAAGGACAAACCAGGAAGTAATGAGATTATGCAAAGAACCGACCATAACCGAAGTAGTAAGAGCACAGAGAATAAGATGGCTTGGGCATGCACAACGCCTCCCCAACCAAAGAAACACGAAGATAATGATTAAAGCAAGTAGAATGGGTGTGAGAAAAAGAGGGAGATTTAAGAAAAGATGGTTGGAAGCGGTCGAGGATGATTTAAAAAAACTAAAAGTGACGAACTGGACAGAGGCAGCGAAAAATAGAAAAAAGTGGAGGGAGACAGCAAACCGAGCCCTAGGCCTAAATGGCCTGTAGTGCTTATTTATACAGGGTGTTTCTGAACGATGTAGCATAATTTCTACTGGTGAATCTACATTGAAAAATAGGACGATTTAGCCCATCATGCCTTAAGCCTAGTTTTCATTAGTAGAGTTAGCGGTAGAGTAGCTTGGCAAGTACTAACTATCCTTGCAACTCTACCAATGTAAACGCGATTGGTAGAGTAAAGTACGAGATCTTGGTAGAGTAGAGTAAGCTAGCACGGTGGGATAGTTAACTCTACTCGCCTTCTCCCACCACCGAATTTTACTCTACTCTACCGGCACTATACCAATGAAAACTGGTTTGGACAGCGTTGGTATAGTAGAGTGTATTTTTACAGCAAAACGACGACGGCTGATGTTCATTGTTGTGATTGTAATGTGTCACTGTATAACTATCACTATCACATAATTTTACATTTGCGTGTGAACGGTTACTCTACCAAATCCGGTAGAGTAGAGTAGTTTGGATAAATAGTATGCTAGTACACTCTACCGCTAACTCTACTAATGAAAACTAGGCTTTAAGCCTAGTTTTCATTAGTAAAGTTAGCGGTAGAGTAGCTTCGCAAGTACTAACTATCCTTGCAACTCTACCAATGTAAACGCAATTGGTAGAGTAAAGAACGAGATCTTGGTAGAGTAGAGTAAGCTAGCACGGTGGGATAGTAACTCTACCACTCGCCTTCTCCCACCACCGATTTTTACTCTACTCTACCGGCACTATACCAATGAAAACGGTTTGGACAGGTTTGGTATAGTAGAGTGTAATTTTTATGAAGACACAACACGTTCGGCTCGTTTTTGGTTTTGACGGACACTCAATATTTAGGTTAGGTTCATATTATGACACTTTGATATAGCCGCTCTGTCCGTCAACCTGTTAAAAATGTAGTGGTCTGATGCCCGGTATTATAGGTTCAGTTTAAACTGCTTGTCAAGTTTAAACTTAAGATTTAACAAAAATAACCATAGTAACCTTATTATTGATCTTAAGTTTAAACTTGACAAGCAGTTTAAACTGAACCTATAATACCGGGCATGAGTCAGACACAAGACACTATAAAACTTGTTGAACTATATGGGCAACACGAATGTATATGAAACATTACTAGTGTCCATTATAAAAACAAGTGTAAAAGAGAATCTGCAAGTTCCTTCAAAAGGAGAGCAGATGCTCCATGACTTTGTCTTCTTTTAATCCAATTTCTAATCCAAATTTTTTTGGTTTTATTTTGCTCTTTCTCAACAGCTACAATCACTTTCCTTAGCAAAATTTCAGCAATATTTAATAAACAATTCTTCACAGCAAAACGACGACGGCTGATGTTCATTGTTGTGATTTAAATGTGTCACTGTATAACTATCACTATCACATAATTTTACATTTGCGTGTGAACGGGTACTCTACCAAATCCGGTAGAGTAGAGTAGTTTGGATAAATAGTATGCTAGTACACTCTACCAGGGATGGGGAGTCGGAGTCGGAGTCGGTAAAAAACTATCGACTACCGACTCTTTTTACTTTCGCCATACATAGTATGAAGAAAGTATTGTGATCGCAAAACTTTTGATAAAAAACTGATTTTTTACATTTTCATCATTATGTATTAAATAGAAAATTAAAATATTAAACTTTGTACTCGTATTTATGCGCTAGCTGTATTTACTGTTAATCGCATTATATGTAGATCCTGTTTGGTATAATAATGGGGCTATAAATTAAAGAAATTTTAGAGTTTAAACTCATTGTTTCTTCTTACCTCTGCGTAACAATTGCTAATATGCGTCATTTTTTAAGCAAGTGTAGCGAATATTTGTGTTCAAAAGAGAATCTTACAGACGAAGTGTATCGCGCGTTAACAACTTTAGAGAACTTTGTGGATAAAGAATTTTTTAATCTAAAACAATCAAGTCACTGACTTTTTTAAAAAATAATGTTTGTTATGCATAATTTTCTTTTTCTTTTTTTGTTTATATTATGTGTGTTATATACGTATGTTTATATGTACATCCATATAAAGTTTGTTGATTTCAAGTAGTCATATATGTATTTACTGTCAATAAATTCATATAAAAGCGTATTTTACTCATTTTGTAGTTATTTCTGTTGCTCGAATTTTCTATATCTCGAATTTTTTTAGTGAACTATGGTGATTCGACTTAGGAAAGTTTGACTGTATATAATATATATAATATACAAGATGATTTACCCGGTGCTGCACGGGCGATTACAAATATTCGCAAGAGTAAAGTGCCCTTATTTTAAGAGATACAAAAAAATTGTATGGGAAAAAGTTATTTAGAATCTCAAAATAAGGCTAGATTTAAATTTTGACGGTCAATATTCAATTTTTATTTTTTATGAAATTTTAACATTCAAAAAGTCTGCAACAAATGGAAAAGTTTTTTATTTTTGATTTCTCAGAAAATTTTATTCTTGATAAAAGTTGGTGCATGGTCTAAAACTAATTTTAAGATAAAAGAAAGTTTAATAAACAGTCATAGGACACTAGATTTTATCGATTTTTGAAATATTCGCAAGAGTACCTAAAGTTCTTAAATTTTCTTAAAAATTAAAAATTGGAATTTGACCGTCAAAGTTTAAATCGAGATTTATTTTGATATTTTAAACAACTTTTTCTTATAAATTTGTTTTGTATCTCTTAAAATAAAGGCACTTTACTGTTGCGAATATTTAAAAAATCGTTAAAATCTAGTGTCCTATGACTTTTTATTGAACTTATTTTTCTTAAAATTAGTTTTAGACCATGCACCAACTTTTATCAAGAATACAATTTTCTGAGAAATCAATAATAAAAAACTTTTCCATTTGTTGCAGACTTTTTGAATGTTAAAATTTCATAAAAAATAAAATTTGAAATTTGACCGTCAAAATTTAAATCTAGCCCGATTTTGAGATTCTAAATAACTTTATTCTACAATTTTTTTTTGATCTCTTAAAATAAGGGCACTTTACTCTTGCGAATATTTCAAAAATCGCTAAAATCTCCTACGACTTTTTATCGAACTTATTTTTATCCTAAAATTAGTTTTAGACCATGCACCAACTTTTATCAAGAATAAATTTTTTTGAGAAATCAAAAATAAAAATTTTTCCCATTTGTTGCAGACTTTTTGAATGACGCTGTATAATTATTCATTTTTACGAGATTTTATAATACAAAATCTCGTAACAGTACCAGACTTATTTCAACATTGTTCCATCAAGCCTATAAATATAATCATTGCGTTTCAACAGTGAAGTGGCGGACCGGCAGCCTTTTGCTCACGGACCGGCACCGGTCCCCGGACCACCACTTTGAGAAGCGCTGAGCTAACTCGCCGCTCGCTTTGCTGCAGCTAGTAAAGTTGGAGACCGGGCTACTTTACTCGCTACTCGCTTGCTATTTTAGTCGCTGGCTAATAGAGTCGCCCTGTGTAGGTGGTAATTAGGGTACCTCTATATAACAGGGTATGGCCAAGCTACACGAACCCTCCAACTTTCTCATAGCGGCAATGGGATTATATAGGATTTCTTTTAATAATTCAATTTTTAAACGAAATTTGAAGGTAAAAACTCAATTGGCATGTGGAAATAGATGCAATAGTAAGTATAGCAAATAAAAAGTGAGTAAAATGAAGGGTTCATAATTGTTATTAGCTATTAATGTTTAAAACACATATACGGAGCGCGTATATCCACTGTAAGCATGCAACCCATGATACACGCAGTTGCAAACAATTGTTTACTTAATTTCTGTTTTAATGTCCAATGAGCAACTGAAAAGTATAGATTCATCAATTTAATTTCATATTTAATGACAAAATTACATTATTAATTCCAATCATTGCTATTAAATTGATGTAGACAAATAATTACAATGCACTTTTTCTTAAAAATTAAAAAAATCATTGTATTTAACTTAACTTATGATATTTACGTATGGTAATAACTTACACATCTATCACTAATGTTTTTTTAAGTCTTGGATCACACTTAAACACCCTGAACAAGCAAGAAAAAAATAAAATCTGTAAAACTCCGTATCAACGCAATGCAAATCATATAAAATCTGGAGGTCGCAGCCTAGTGGCAAGCGAAACTCGACCGTATATACAATAGAAACTTGTCCATCGCCTGTCCGTACCCTGTTTATAGAGGTGCCCTAGTGGTAATATACAGGGTGGTCCAAATTCGATGGGATTGCATGGGTATCTCGGTTAATATTTTAGATAGAGAAACGGTTAAATTACCAAAAATGTGCTGTTTTTTGAGACAAACTATTGTATCTTTTGCGGTTTTTGAGTTATTTAATAAAAAGTGTTTTTTTGTCATATTAATAATGTGTCATATCTCCGTTATTGTTGTAAATATCGAAAATATTTATGGAAATTATTTTTAGATATTTTTATGTTTAATTTGATTACACTAATTGATAATCACCGGATTCGGCTTAAAAAATTACCCTGGCAATGTTTTTACACATTTTAAATATTTCATACTCCAAAAGAGTTATAGACGATTTCCAAAAATCGTGTTTTCTGGTTTTACCTAATTTTCTCAGACACCGTTTAAGATATCTCCAATTTCTCTTTCAATTACTAATGAGCATTGAACTATTCTAGCTGTACTATTGTATCGTCAATAATTTTATACACTATTATTGAATCTTGAATCCCACGTTTAATGTGACTCACTATATTGCACAACGCACAACAGAATTGTTTGTAACACTTTTTGTAATAATAACTATGCAACTATTTTAAGTATAACTTTATTGTATCTGTAAGTACCTATACAGGGTGTGTAAAAATTGGCGGAAGCGCTACACGTGGCGATGTTCTTCGTAAAATTCTAAGTCGAAAATCTTAATACGAAAATGTTGTACCATGCTTGCTGTGTCTGCAAGAGGTCCTCAAAGTTTTGACATTTAGTCCTTTAATAAGCGTTATTATTTAATACTTGCAAATGAAAAAGCTGCAATTTGGAATAAAAATAAATTTGGAATAGTATTTTTTCCTAGATATTGTGTTCTTCCTTTTAAAAATTGGTGTTGAAAATATGTAAATCACTGATTTGAAGGAAAATAATACATAATATGGCAACATTGTCATTAGCTGTCATCTCTGTTTTTCTCGTAATTATTTCCAGTTTGTGTTTTATGATATCCAAAAGTTTGCAGCTATGTTTACGAACTAAAGGCTTTCAGTTCGAACAAAAATTGTTAATACCTAAGTAAAAATTGCTGATAAAAAAATGTTAAAACGCAAATCAATGTATGCAATGTTGCCAATTTTTTTTTTCTTTAAATGGTTTCTGAGGTCATAGGAATCATGGTACAACATTTTTGTATCAAGATTTTCGACTTAGAATTTTACGAAGAACATCGCCACGTGTAGCGCTTCCGCCAATTTTTACACACCCTGTATATTGCCTCTTCTTTCTTTACGCCCTCTATCTTTCTAAAGATATATCAGTTACAATGCCCTCTATATTTCTAAAGATACAACATGTACTTTTCCTATAGCAGTATAGCTATTATAATAAGCGAGATCCCCATGTTAAAACTCGAATTTTAAACAACCTGTTCGATGCTCACCATTGCTATCTTGGAAACGGTAAGAGATACGAGGTCGGTTAAATTAGAGAAAAGTTGCACATTTTTATGGCAATTCAGAATCTGTAAAGAAATCCTAGATATTTTAATTCATTTTTGATTTATTACAAAAAAAACTGAAAAATGCGATTTTAGAAAAATATTATTCTTCCCTACCATTGACGCTATTTCATTTAAACTTGGTAACTGTATGTTTTTGACCGTCCTGGGTTTGATGACGTCAACAGACATTTTCTAAGCCCTCTAGATTTCAAGTTGCGATAGTCAACTTTTTTATTTCTTATGGCCGCCATATTGGATATTTACACCATCAGACAGACAAAAAATTAGTTTTTTAGATTGGTAACCAACATACCTTTTTTCTTTCAAAAAACTTGTTGAAATTTAAAAATCTGTATAAATAATTTACAAAATCGTGAATGTTCTGAAAAACAATTGAAATTATAATATAAATAAAAGTGACACACCATTTTATAGGTCTAATAAAATAACTAAATGACAATAAATTTAAAACACGAGATAAATAATTATTTAAATTGTTTAAAGTGCGTGCCGTTATTTATGATGTAGTGGTTAGTCCTCAAATTCATTTCGTCCACTGCCTTAAGGATAGTTTGTCTCGAAATAGAGTCGAAAGCATTTTTGATTTTACGGCGAAGAAGTTCAATATTTTCCGTTAGGGTTGCATGAACAACATCAATGTAAAAATAATCTATAAGCGTTAACCATGGCGATCACAGAGGCCAATGAACAGGACCAAACGTACCAAGTCATGAATTTTGAAAGCGTACATCTAAATTAATATCCATTTACAATGAGGGCGTAGTGAGGACCAGCTCCTTCTTGCTGAAACTACTAATGATTTTGAATTGTTAATAATGGCAATTCGCCTAACATATCTTCTAAATATGTTTCCAACAATCTTAATTTCGTTATCATTAGACCAATAAAATGTTCTGTAGCTTTTATTTATATCATAGTTTCAATTGTTTTTCAGAGCATTCTCGATTTTATAGATTATTTATACAAATTTTCAAATTTCAACAAGTTTTTTGAAAGAAAAAAGGTATGTTGGTTACCAACCTGAAAAGCTAATTTTTTTGTCTGTCTGTTGGTGTAAAAATCCAATATGGCAGCCATAAGAAATAAAAAAGTTGACTATCGCAACTTGAAATCTAGGAGGCATAGAAAATTTCTGTTGACGTCATCAAACCCAGGACGGTCAAAAACATACACTTACCAAGTTTAAATGAAATAGCGTCAATGGTAGGGAAGATAATAATATTTTTCTAAAATCACATTTTTCAGTTTTTTTTGTAATAAATCAAAAACGAATCAAAATATCCAGGATTTCTTTTCAGATTCTCAATGGCCATTAAAATGTGCAACTTTTCTCTAATTTAACCGACCTCGTATCTCTTACCGTTTCCAAGATAGCAATGGTGAGCATCGAAAAAAGCATCACCCTGTATAGTGTGCCACGAAATTTTCGTGTTGCTAAAGTTTGCCGCGACATTAAAAAGGTTGAAATACACTGATGTGTGGTAACATAAACTGTTGCTTTATGCAATCGGGCCTGAATGTTATTACACCCCTGTTATGCTCCTCTTTTTTTTTATTGATCTTTGCTTGTTTTTTTTTTAGGTAGTCCCATTTATTAAATACTACCAAAGATTTTTAATGATTCTCATAAAATATTTAAGTACTTTCATTTTTACAGGTAACATTGGGATGTTTTTCGAACTGTATCCAAACCATTATAGACCACTACGCCCACCATAGCGGAAGCAAATTTTCTTGTCTAACTAATTTTATGACTGACAATAATTGTGTTGATTTACACGAAGTTTTTTAAAAACGATGTTCATATTGAGACCACTGCCATGTTTTAATGAATACTTTGTTTTTATTGACGTTTTTACTGTTATGTGAAATAGAGATATAGTTTTATATTTAATCACAATTTGTGTACATATGTATTTAACATGTATAAAAATATTGTAATACATATTTATGATAATACTGGTGATTTGTTATTTTTGTTTTTCCCATTTAAAGAATTTGGCAACCTGGAGGTTCATCAGACTTGTCTTTGCAGTGAAATATTCCATCACAGAGCTGATTTTTTTGTATACATTGGCCATTTATGCATGGAACTTCATCATCTTTACATTCTAGAACGGAAAATTTATTTAAATGAGAAAACACTGCCAAAATGATAAATTGAATTAACTCATTTATTATAGGTATTTAATAAAAAATAGCCATAAAAATTGTTGGAATGTATAGGTCCATTGGAGAAACAAACGAGTAATTAATTAATTGTCTAGCAGGCTACATGGGTAACTTTGCTACTATAAGAGTTAAAAAGTCAGTTAGTAAAGTTGTGCAAAATAAATTAAATGACGTTTAAAAAATTTACTAATTATGATGCAAAATTTCTAAAAAAAACTGAAAAGTGACAAAATTCTTAAACACAAATATATTTCTTACTGTGAAAGATAGAAAAAACACAACAAATCGAAGACCGTTTACATAATCAATAATTTAAATTACACAATTCAAACAAGTGACAGTTTTAGTCATGAATAAAAGTGAAAATGCAGATTGGCTGATAAATTAAGTCATAGGTTTTAGAACCAATGTTTATTAACGTGCTTATTTATGTGTAAGAGTAGTACATGCCTTTAAATTTGGGGAAAGTTGATGTTAAAATATCCAAAACAAATGAAGATATGCAAAATTTATTAACAAATTTGAAATCTACACGAAAAAGTGTCTAATAATGTCGAAAAATATTAAATCAGATTAATTTGACCCATTTAACCAACTCTGTATCTCTTACTGTTTATGGATCATTATGCTGTTCACTATAACTGGGACATCCTGTGTAATTAACAGTAGAAAACATATTTTTTTATTGAGCCACAGCCTCCTATAGTTATAATTTATTGTAATAACAACTGAAAATTTCGCCTCTCTCATCAACTTTGCCAACTAAGAACAGTTTTTACATGAAGTGACTCAAAAACTTATTGTATTCCTAACAAACTCTCACATACATCCTGTTTAATAGAAGCGTACAAATTTACTCACTCTTTAAACAATTAATCTCGTCTGTACCATCCCAGCAATCAACTTTTCCATCACATTTCTTCAGATTTTCCAGACATGAAGTGGAATTACCGCAATGAAAATGTGTCGTTAAGTTACATTCTAAAAAGTTTAAAATCAAGTAGATTAAACAGCTAAAGGTCTGTGTTTAATATTCACCTAAAAATATTTAAGATTTAAAATCTCTTTATGAGGTTTGTTGGGGTATTTTTAACAATCGAGGTTGTAATGAACTGTACAATCTGTAGGATACCCTACGTATAAGCATAACAAAGATAATTATACAGGGTGTGTAAAAATTGGCGGAAGCGTTACACGTGGCGATGTTCTTCGTAAAATTCTAAGTCGAAAATTTTAATACGAAAATGTTGTACCATGCTTGCTGTGTCTGCAAGAGGTCCTCAAAGTTTTGACATTTAGTCCTTTAATAGGCGTTATTATTTAATACTTGCAAATGAAAAAGCTGCAATTTGGAATGAAAATAAATTTCGAATAGTATTTTTTCCTAGATATTGTGTTTTTCCTTTCAAAAATTGGTGTTAAAAATATGTAAATCACTGATTTGAATGAAAATAATACATGTGGCAACATTGTCATTAGCTGTCATCTCTGTTTCTCTCGTAATTATTTCTAGTTTGTGTTTTACGATACCCAAAAGTTTGCAGCTATGTTGACGAACTGAAGGCTTTCAGTTCGAACAAAAATTGTAAATATCTAAGCAAAAATTGCTGATAAAAAATGTCCAAACGCAAATCAATGTATGCAATGTTGCCAATTTTTTTTTCTTTAAATGGTCCCTGAGGTCATAGGAAGCATGGTACAACATTTTTGTATCAAGATTTTCGATTTAGAATTGTACGAAGAACATCGTCACGTGTAGCGCTTCCGCCAATTTATACATACCCTTTATTAAGACTGGCTCGTCCATAGCGGCTTCATATTTAAATGAAAAATTAACACGTTCGCTGCGGCGCCATATCCTCAAAACTTTGTGGGGCGCGTTACGGGGTGTAAGTGTCCCGTAAGCAACCTCTGTTCGCGCGGTACGGGGCATATGTGTCCCGTACAGCTGGTACGATTAACCGCATTTTAATTAATTATAGGGTTAAAAATGTTATAGTATAATGATATAATCTACTATAGAATAATACAATAAACAATAAACATAATGCGAGCGCAGAAATGGGCACCGACGACCCGTACCGCTGAAATGGACATTCAAATTATGCAAGCTTTTTAGGGAATAAGAAACCGACAAACTGATATTGTATTGTTTTATTAGCACAAAATAGGAAACGAAAATGATAAAACTAACTACACAATAGAAATCAAAAACTCTAAAATATAAAATATTTATATAAACAGTCTAAAAATTTTATTAAGGCGCTTTTCCCCATAGAGCTGCGTGAGCTTGGTTGAAGCATGGCAGGCAATATCCGGGATTCAGAAACAAACTAACAACAGTATTTTTATACCATTGGTCAATATAAAAAGGAATTTGTTACAAGAAACACATGTTTCAAATGTATTTTAAGTTCCGTAAATAGTGAAAATCCATGTTCCATAAAAATTTAAAACTAGCTAAAATCTTTGTTGGTTTACTACTTACAATAAATGAAATTATTTAAAATTTTATCAAATGTTTATGACCTTGTACATTTTATTAGTAAGGATTTAAAACTGAATGCTTTGACAATAAAATGAGTTTGTGCAATATACATTTCGGTAAAACCACCGTGTGAACTAAACATTCAAGCGAGGTACAGTATAGTCTCACAGCCTGTAATGGTAAATCCATGCGTTCAGGCCTCGAGGCAGAAACATTGTGCCTCAATCAAAACTTTAAAAATTTGTCAAAATAACAAAGAAAAATCTATTTTGAGAACATCTACCAATTTTCTGATAAAAAAGGAACCTAAATATGCGGTACAGGGTACATGTGTCCCGTACCCCGTATCGCCCCATGCAACGAAATTGTCGCATGGGGCGGTACGGAGCAAATGTGTCCCGTACAATTTTTGAGGTACAAAATTATTAGCAATTATTGGTAAACCTATTGGTACAAATAAAACTTGAATATTTTGAAAAATACGGAAACTAGAGCCATCGTTCCGTAGAAAAGTTTTGTGAATTGCAGTGCCGCCTCATGGGAAGATCGATACGGGACACATATGTCCCGTAACGCAGCGAACGTGTTAAGCATATTCTTTATATTAGTTTACATTTTATCTAAAAAAAATATTTGTGATTTGTAGTTTCTACTGCAGCTACACTCAATAGTTTACATTTTATAATCATAGACCATAACTGTATTATAAAATTATTACGCGAGCTGCATTTTTCGCAGCCCCACAGCACTCTTATACTATACAAGGTGACAATAATCTATATGAGTGTTGTATGGGCAATTTTGTTATTATAAGAGTTACATGGTCAGTCAAATTAGCAAAGTTGGCAGAATTTCAAGACGGATTTAATGCCATTTTGAGATATTTGTCATAAACCTTCTACCTTTTAAATAATTTGAACAAGCTAAAAACAGACGATTTTTTCAAAGCTAATTAATTCCATAGCCACCTATGGTAAAACCAAACTGTAAAATGACTCCTGTAGAATTAGAAAAAATATCTAAAAAGTGATGGCGCACTTGATCTTTTAGATGTAAGCCAAACTTGACTTTTTTTTATCTGGCAACCATATAGTTGGCTATCGGTTCATAAAAAAAGGTTTTTTCTCGTTTTAGTGATGTTGGGTTGTTAGGTTTATCTTTAAAAAGAAGTAAAACATTACATAAATAAACTAGCTGTACTTAATTAAACACATAAAAAAATTAAAACTCAAATAATTTTACATTTCATAATAATTTATGATTATTTAGTTACTATTAAATCTTAATTATAATATGTGTTGAAGGTGTAGCCCTCTCTCCATGGGCAATACAAATTGAGATCTGCATTTTATAGATAATAATGTTTTCCTAAGCATATTTTTTTTATTTGATAAATTTTTCTTAAAATAGCTAATCTTAAGTCATCAATTGTTTTTAACTGTGTTTTCTTTTCTGAAGTTTTTCAAAAATATTATTGGCATATTTAACACTTTCGCGGACTGTCAGTGGTTGCATATGCAGTCATTTTGGAGTGATAAACTGGGACACATACAGGCGTGCAGTCAGAGTAAATCACTCTAGGAGAAGCATGACTGCGTTTGCAGTCATGTTTTGCGGGTGGATAAAAATCATGATTTTTTTAAAAAAATCAAAAAAATCGATTTATTTGATTTAAATCAGATTTTTTTGATTTAAATCAAATGTACCATATTATCGAATTTAGTGACATATTCACATGCTATTTCTGTTTTGTGCTAATATATTTAATAATCAATGGTAAATTTTTGTCAAAATGAAAAATTAAATATAATGATTAAGAATTTTGAAAAAATCAGTGCTAAATGGTGATGTTTAATTAATTATATACAGGGTGAGTCATTAGTGCGGGATCGGTCGATTGTGGCTAAACGGCTTGAGATATGAAGTTGATTCAAATGCTATTTTATACAGTTTTTTCTAAACAACACAATAAAAATATTTTCAAATATACAGGGTGAGTCACCTTTCTGGAACTAATAGCAACTTTTATATTTCAAATACAACACCCAATTTTTTATTTAATATTTTTGACCGCCTTAATTTCAGCTTTGCATCAATATAAAGTACTACAGGTTTTTATACGGCGTTATAAAAAAAAAATTATTTTCTAAATTATTCAAGGTTTTAAGTCTTTATTTAAAAAATTCTCCTGAAGTTATTTTGAAATACAAAGTTTTAATTTGGTATGGACATGCAGAAAAAATTTCTCTGTTCGCTCGATATGAAAAAATTTGAATCACACATACAGGGGTGTTTATAAATAGGTGGCAACTTCCATGATTTTCAAAAGCTCGTAACTCGATTTTTTCAAATGCAAACCCCTGTATTTTTTTATGTCATCGATTCGTCTTTAAAAGAGCTTCATATTTTGTTAAGTATGTCCTATACCCAAAACTCATACTTTTCGAGATATTCGACATTTTTTTCAAATCGTTATTGAAGCAAATAGAGTGCCGTGGAAATCGAAAAAATTTACTGTTCACTTCGCTAACGTCAAAAACTTTACCCGCGTTACTTTAGCAATAAAAATTGGCAATATTAAATATCTCCGTTAAAAAAAAAAGGCAAAACCCTCATTTTTGCAGGGTAGCTATAAATTCACAGCCTCTATATGCCCATCATGTTAAAAAAATATTGGCCACCCCCGGAGGCGGAAGCCCAATTGTCAAATTTTAACAAAAGACCCTGCCACCTTCAAATTTACACCAAATGTACCTTTTATAATTAGTAGACGATCCCCTATCTCAAAATCGTTTAGGCCACGTTTCTTCGGCGGCGGCGAATTTTCAAAGATTATTTCAAAAATCTATTGCTGGGTCGAACGGAGGATCCTGCCACCTTCAAATTTACACCAAATGTACCTTTTATAATTAGTAGACGATCCCCTATCTCAAAATCGTTTAGGCCACGTTTCTTCGGCGGCGGCGAATTTTCAAAGATTATTTCAAAAATCTATTGCTGGGTCGAACGGAGGATCCTGCCACCTTCAAATTTACACCAAATGTACCTTTTATAATTAGTAGACGATCCCCTATCTCAAAATCGTTTAGGCCACGTTTCTTCGGCGGTGGTGAATTTTCAAAGGTTATGACAAAAATCTACTAATTATAAAAGGTACATTTGGTGTAAATTTGAAGGTGGCAGGATCCTCCGTTCGACCCAGCAATAGATTATTGAAATAATCTTTGAAAATTCGCCGCCGCCGAAGAAACGTGGCCTAAACGATTTTGAGATAGGAGATCGTCTACTAATTATAAAAGGTACATTTGGTGTAAATTTGAAGGTGGCAGGATCCTCCGTTCGACCCAGCAATAGATTATTGAAATAATCTTTGAAAAATCGCCGCCGCCGAAGAAACGTGGCCTTAACGATTTTGAGATAGGGGATCGTCTACTAATTATAAAAGGTACATTTGGTGTAAATTTGAAGGTGGCAGGGTCTTTTGTTAAAATTTGACAATTGGGCTTCCGCCTCCGGGGGTGGCCAATATTTTTTTAACATGATGGGCATATAGAGGCTGTGAATTTATAGCTACCCTGCAAAAATGAAGGTTTTGTTTTTTGTTTTAACGGAGATATTTAATATTGCCAATTTTTATTGCTAAAGTAACGCGGGTAAAAACTTTCCATTTATTTTTTGCATTTCCACAATGAATATTACTTTACAAGAGCAAATTGATATGGTTTATTCACCATTTCGTGTATTTAATTACTAATAGTAATACAATTTTGTTTTATTATAAATTAATATTATATTGTACTCACATAATCTGTGATTTAAATTGATAATTTAAAAAAAAAATCACTTGATTTAAATCAATGATTTTTTTTAAAAAATCACTTGATTTAAATCATGATTTAAATCGTGATTTAAATCAATTGATTTAAATCTGCTCAACCCTGCAACAAACCATGTACGAACAAGACAGGAAACATCTAATAAATTCGAGACAACTGTGGGAGTTAGACAAGGATGTATATTGAGTCCGATTCTATTTACCTTAACGCTAGACGAAGCAATAAAGGAAGTAAAGAAAAAGCTAAACCATATGAGATTGGATATTGGAAAATGAGATAGATTGAAGTAACAGAATTGTGCTACGCGGACGACATGGTACTTATATAGCCAAAGACGAAAAACTCTAAATAAAAACCTTAAACTCTACAAAAATGCTCTAAAGAAAATAAATATGAGCATAAGTATAGTAAAAACAAAAACCATGAAACTTGGCACAAAAGAACAACACACAGTAAATATGGAAAAAAAAACTTTAGAACGAACAGGAAAATTTAAATATCTGGGGTCAACTATAGCGGATAATGAAAGGATGGAAGAGGAAATAAAGGAAATAATAACGAAGGGCGGGAGGGTGTTAAGGACAATAAAAAATAGTTTTCTGGCTAAAAAAGCAATACTAAAAGAATTGAGAAGTCAAGTTTTTGAGAAGGTCGTCACACCTATCCTCACATACATGGATCAGAAACATGGACAATAACGAAAACGTAGAATGAAAGATTGACAGCGACTGAAATGAGGTTCTTGTTCTTACGAAGGACAGAAAATAAAACAAGAAAATACAGAATTAGAAACGACACCTTCAGAGAACGTTTAAAAATAAAATCCCTTAAAGAAAAAATAGAAGAAGGACAGTTACGGCCATGTGAAACGTATGGCAAATGACAAAATAGTCAAACAGGCCTTTGAAGCGAAAGCCGGAAAGAAGAAATCAAGAGGAAGACCCAGAAAAACATGCATGGAAGAAGTAAGAGGCGCAGCCCTAAAAGGAGGCGTAAATTGGCAAAGAATAAACATACCGCAGCTAAATTCATCCGATTTATCCAAACAATGCAAAACTCCATCGCATTTCTTTTTGTCAGAGATACACATGTTTCCACAACTGAAATAACCTTCAGAGCAGTTTAATACGTTTTCCAAGTTGATGCATTGGTGGAGTTTACTCTTCTGATCCAGTAGCTTACAATACTGTACGTTTATTTTGCATAAACCTCCACAGCCAGTGGGATCTTTGGAGTCAAGGATATCCATGCATTTAGGTGTTTGTGATTCTTCCATGTTTAGACAAACTTGTTCGGCGTCTTTGCAGTGGCTACAAACATTTTTTGTTGTATTTATGCGCGATTCCTTATTGGATGTATTCTAAAAAATAATAATGTGAAGGTAAAGTAGGTATTATAAATTCTCAACTCAATCCAACAGAAAAAATAGTACCGCAAGGTTGGTTTATAGGAATAATGCGACAAATACATCGGTTTGTCAACTTTTTAAGTTTCTAGGGACGGAAACCGATGACCTTACCTAGCGTTTTGTATAATTAAAGAAATAATCCTGGACAAACCATTGTTCACGTGATATTTTAGATCAGTGTTGCCCAACCTGTAGCTTGCGAGCAACGTGTTGCTCGCGACAACTTTTGATGTGCCTCATTTTCTTTAACATATTACAAATTTTAATTGTTTGTGCATTAATAAAACGTTTATAATCAAAATATATTATATGTGGCTCGCCTAAAATTTTTAAATTCTAAATTGGCTCGAGCCCGGTTAAATGTTGGGCACCACTGTTTTAGATGAATTAACGAAATCACTGCATACAGTGCCGTACTAAGCTTTTAATGGGCTCTAGACAAAATTTAGCGTTTGGGTCCCATTTGTAACTATTTGCATATTTATTAAAATTGTTAAATCAGTTAAAAACTTTTTCCGCGTCGAATTGGATCCCTCTAAATTACGGACCCTAAACATTTGTCTTTTTTGTATATTGGTTAGGTGACGCTTCTCCATCTAATTTAATTACTATGCAATCCAATGAATAATATGAAATGAAGGTTGGCGTTTTACATTGTGAAAAACATTAGCAATCTCTGACTATTTTACCAAAAACCAAAACTTATTTACAATTAACCATTGGTAGTTAACTTTTCGCGACGAACATTGGATTTTTGGACGAATATAAGAGCAATTTGCTGCCGAAAAGAATGTAACGAATGTTGGATTTGAAGAATTAGAGGGGGACGAAGGACGAATATCGACGGTGGAAAGCAATTTTGCTGCAAACGCCAAAACTACAACTTTACAGGAGAGGCAAAAAACAATTTAAGTTTTGGAAAAATAATTACTGTCCTTTAAATAAGATTTTATCAAAAAAAATTCAAGGAATGTAGGTGTCAAATAATTAAATGAATATTATTAGAACAATAAAAATCGTCCATAACTATAAATTAATGGCGTTTTGGCGCTTATAGCAAAACACACGTTGAAATGCTGCTCCATTGAAATGTTGTAAACGCCATGTCACAATGTTTGGAATTAAAGTCGGGTAATAATAATGGCCTTCTAAATGTAGTACAGACAAAAAATGTAAAGAAACGTATGTTTGGTGGGTTGTAAATGCAACTACATAAACATACTACATAAATATATTTCATTTGTTTTGTCGTATACACAGAAGTGTATGTTATGAGTTGTTTGAAGTACATGTGAATTAAATAATTTACCAATGTTATAATTATAATGCCCACAAAAACCACGTTTAAATAAATGATTACAATTTTTAGAGGTATTCTAAGGACAAAAAGAAACTAATAACAAATAAATATTTATTAAACTTTAAAGAGTCGTAAAAAACAAATAAATAAGAGACCCTACTAAACAAAAACTAGTATAAATGCATCAAACGTAACTTCTTTAGGTGGGTTATATAAAACTAAACTATTTTAAAAGCTTCTATTTGTAATCATCTCCTTCTTACCTTCCTTTTAATAACTATCTTCTTCGTCTGTATTGTTGAGTTGGTTTTTAAATCAATATACTAATGTGCTTATTTCTTTGGTACTATATTTTTTTCCACAAGATTTTTTAGGTCTTTATATTTTGCCTGTGCAATAGGAATTGTTTGATTATACTCCTACAAATTAAAGTTGGGTTCTAAAAAGTTTATTGTGTAGATTGTAGATAGATGTGACAAACACGCTTACTTAACACATTCGTGCCCGGTTTCTCCGACACATCTCAAGATCGAACTTACATAAGACCGCCTTATATTTAAGATCGTCTCAAGATGACAATGCGTTGCACAGAAAACATATTCCGGAATCTGTTAGACATCTCAGCTAAGTTAGAACTCGGTTTGGCAACGTTGCAAGAAGTCGACACATTTTAGCGGCAGATTGAAATGGCTAATTTTCATTGGCCATTTACATCACAGCTGTTAAAACGGCTCCCTGTGACATCCTGTTGTTGCTATCAGCTGTTAGTCGCACATAAAGTTACAGTTCGGTGTTTATTATTTTATTTTGTGTTGAAATGGCGGACAAAAAAAGAATAAATTATACCATGGAGTAAAAACAAATATTAATTAGCTTGGTGGAAGAAAATAAGTGTGTTTTAGAGAACAAATCTACCAATGCTGTTCAGGGCCCGATCTAGCTTTTCCGCCGCTCTGGGCAAATATTATTTTTGCCGCCCTTTATATTTAATGATATATAATACTTATACATAAAATACATTTTTTAAATATAATTTTTGGCAGTGAGTGTAATTTTTGCGGGTATTTGTTGAATAACTAGTCTTTTGTTTTATAAAAAAAAAGTTAATTCATAAGAAAACAGTAACATAACAAAATGAAATATATAAGTAGGAAGTATGCACATCTCAAAAAAAAACATTTTTTTTTTTAATTTAAAAAAAAACGTAAACACCAAATATTTTACTGCTTTCGGAGGAACTGTTTTGCGAGGAAAATTTAAATTATTATATGCAACGACAAATTAAGGCGTTCTTTGCATAAACAACACTTGTAAATTTTTTTTCAAATCTGGGAACACACTTTCAATGGATAATTGGAGCTATATCCGACATCCCTTATGCAAAATAATTCCGTAATAACCCCAGTAATTCATAATATAAGCGCGGAAACTAATGATCTTTCTTCTTTCTACAACAAAGCAAATACAAGATAATTTTAGGTTATGTACTCCAGCTCAAGTTCTAGTAAACAGCGACTCAAGATGTGAGCTCAGCTCAAGTCGAATATGTTCTTAAAATTGCTTGGTGCAACACTTTATAACGTTAAGGCGAACTTAAGATTCAGCTAGATCTTAAGATGTGTCGGAGGAACCGGGCATCGGTCACGTCAATTGCACGTTGCATACGCAAAGAACTATTATGACGTATAACAACCCCAAAACAATCTATCTTTAGTAGTTCGAATTGTATTAACATTATAAATACAGTATAACTAGATCTAGGCAAATGCTTTAAAAACAATATGTTCTTTATTTGCATCAGTATAAATCGCTGTTGCAAACCAAATATTCTAAAAATATCACCTAATGTATGTGGTAACCGGTATGACTTAAAATACTTTGGCGGCATAAATGCTGTCTGTATACGTCACATCTTTAAACTAACAGTAAGTAGTTGCTGTAAACTGTAAACGAAATCTCTTTTACAGTGACGACAGCATGATTATACGCCAACATTAGGGAAAAAAAAACGATTTTAATATCTTGTACTGCATAATTTCTTTTAATTTGAATAAAATAACAGTAGGTACTTTTGAATTAGTGTTCAGTTTTTATTTTTTGTCGTACATTTATGAAATACAGGCCATTCGACGCTGAAAAAAAAAACTAAGAAAAATGCTGTAATAAACTAATTTTGCATGGTTTGGCGTTTACAGCAAAATTGCTTTCCAGTTCCACCGCCGATATAGAGGTTCCACTGTATACTGATATATTGGTTGAGCTTTTAAGGGTGGGGTGGGCAAATGGCAGACGCTGGCCTGCGGGCCGAATGCGGCCCGCGACAGCTTCCAATCAGCTTCGCTGCATAAAATAGACAAAAATGCATATTGTTCTGTCTCATTTTATAAAAACGTCATGGGTCGTTTTGGAGAAGATTAACACCTTTCGCATCTAAATTAATTCCGGCTCGCGTCATCCTTACTAATTTTCATGCGGCTCACTGTACGAAAAAATAACCCACCCCTGATCTATAAGACCATCTACACATCTACAGGGTGTCCCAGCCAAGACGAATTATTCGATAGCTCTGTTATTAGTAATAATATTAAAAAAAGTTAAATATAAAAGTTGTTTGTAATCATTTACTACATAACCTAAAATTATTTTCAACTATACACAGTGTTTTGTTTTTGCGCTCTGATACTAAACATTGTTTTTTTATATGGAACATCCTGTATATTTTGAAATTTTTGGATGTAAAATTAAATTCTCTTTCAAAAATAGTATAGGTTGTTTATGTCTAAAATGAACCGTTTTTGAGTTATTAACGTTTTTTTCAAAATTTTGACAGATGCAGACCTTTATAAAAATATTTATATTTATTAACATAACAACACCAGAGCAATTTACTCTGGTAATTTATTAGACAATAGTGTCATAGTGATTGTTACCTAGTAAAATATTATACAGGGTGTTCGTTATACTCGGTCCATTTCGCTAAACTTTAAACGTCTATAAGTCATTTTTTTGTAATGTAACACCCTATATATTTTTACATTTTCTTGTACAAAATTTAATTATCTTTCAAAGTTGTTAAGACTAGACAACAATCACTATGACACTATTGTCTAATAAATTACCAGAGTAAATTGCTCTGGTGTTGTTACGTTAATAAATATAAATATTGTTATTAAGATCTGCATCTGTCAAACTTTTCAAAAAAACGTAAATAACTCAAAAACGGTTTATTTTAGACATAAACAACCTTTACTATTTTTAAAAGAGAATTTAATTTTACATCCAAAAATTACAGAATATACAGGATGTTCCATATAAAAAAAACAATGTTTAGTATCAGAGCGCAAAAACAAAACACTGTGTATAGTTGAAAATAATTTTAGGTTATGTAGTAAATGATTACAAACAACTTTTATATTTAACTTTTTTTAATATTATTACTAATAACAGAGCTATCGAATAATTCGTCTTGGCTGGGACACCCTGTATAGTCTAAGGAATGAAAAATAAGTTTGGTGTAGTGCACAAGTAATATTGCTGATACGAAACACTTTAAAAATATTTTCAATTAAATTTTAAAAAACATTAACCACGTTTATTATTATCGGTAAATTTAGCTACACGTAAATTGCGTGAAAATTTTAATTTAACGGACTTATTTTTTTTGTAGCTAGATAGGAATGCGGTAAGTCTACCACAGTTATACTTTATACTTACTTTGATATTGATATTTGAGTTGATTTCTTTGTATTCCTTGTAGCCATCGTTGTAGTGTTCTCCCATATTTTTGATATATCGCACATCGCTTCCGTAACCTCGACGATTGCTTATTGATTTATTGAAATTATTTGGCGCCTGTGATGATTTATTTATTTTATGTTCGTCTTGTAAATAAACAGGATCTAAAAATTAGAAAGTATTTAGATCCTTAACATTGTTCATACATAATTCTTTTAGTTTTATTGCATTTCGTAGTATTTATTCTTTTTTTAATGAAAAAACGCGACTTTAAATGAATAGGATGATTCCATATCGGTGGGGCTAAATTATTTTATGTCTAAGGTTAGAAATGAGAAGCATTGTATGAGCATGCCAATGAAAAATCGAAAATGAAGTTGGGTAAACCAAAAATCAGATGAGGTGGCTCACTTTCATTTTTCAACAATATTTTTAGACGTCTTAAATAAAACAGTTTTTATGCAAAAATTGTGTATCTACATTTAATACTTAATGGGTAGTTCACACCGTGAAATTTAAAGTCGCGACTTTAAATGTCACCGTGTGAACTACCCAAATTGAAAGTCGCGACTTCAAAATAAAAATGGCCGCTTTTGTAATTGCAGCATTGAGGTAGAGCAAATAATTACTTTGAAGTTGCTATTTGTTGATAATGAACGTAGTGGATAGCAGATAGCAGATAGTGGTTAGTAGCTAAAGTTGAAATGCATAGAATCAAATGCAAGTGTTCACAATGGACGTAAGATTTACGTAGCAACTATGGTAGTAACTAAAGTGAAGTATCTATGTTTTTAATGTTTCAAATTAATGAAAACTACAATGTTAAACGATGTTCAATACTACTTATTACCTTTACAATCCTCCACAAATCATCAATACGTAGAATACATAATACATGAAGTGTAAATTTGATAAACAACCTTCCTCCGCGTTTAAATTGAGGTTATGTGCTTTGCTACAAACAAGTCGGTTGCTAACCGTATCCAAGTAAACATTTTGTTACGGATTTCTTACGTATTACCATAGAAAAAGGCGTATTACGCACTAACCACTATCTGCTATCTACTACGTTCATTGTGAACGCAGACTTAAATCGTTGGAACATCTATTGCTATTGGGGACATGATAAATTGGAAATATGATAAAAATAGTTATTTACACAACAAGTGAGCAAAGTACTTCTTTTCAGCTCCGTGAAGTTGGCTCCGCGATATTAAGCACAAAATCTAAGATATATCCCAAGATTTAGTGCTTATTTAGTGCTTTTTTGTGCTTTAAGAATTAACTTTATAACTGCAATAGTTTACGAGATATTTCAAAAATTGTTTTTGGACGCCAACTTCACGCTGGCTCCGCGACTTTGTCTGATTGTATTCAATTTGCTATAGGATTTAGTGCCTATTTAGTGCTTTTTTGTGCTTCAAGAATTAACTTAATAACTACTTTGGTTTAGGAGATATTTCAAAAATCGTATTTTGGTGCCAACTTCACGCTGGCTCCGCGACTTTGTCTGATCGTATTCAATTTGCTATATGATTTAGTGCTTATTTAGTGCTTTTTTGTGCTTCAAGAATGAACTTGATAACTACTTTGGTTTAGGAGATATTTCAAAAATCGTACTTAGGCGCCAACTTAACGCTCACTCCGCAGCTTTGTCTGATCGTATTCAACTTGCTATAGAGTATTTAGTGCAAATTGAATACAATCAGACAAAAATCGTTAAAATAATTAAAAAAAAGTGAAAAAAATAATTTTTAATTTAGTAGTAGTATAATGATAATTTAATTTTAAAATTCCCATATTGTGCTGTAAAGCTGTAAAACTGTAATAGCTTTTAACTGAGGATTGTTTTAATAAAAATCCATGCCTTTGGGCGCTCTAATAAAAGGAGTATCCCAATAGTCACATTTTAAAATAAAGGGGGCCCCTTTTTCCTTTTTATTTCTGTAGGCTAAATTTTGATGACTTTATTTTTAACTGTCATGAAACTCTCTATTATATAAGTAATTAGGCTTTGTTTTCACCTCATTTGCTTTTCTAACAAAATATTTGTTTGTCACCTAATCTTGCTCATCAACCTTTCACCTACGTCATAATTTGTTTTTGTTACTTTCAGTACGTCACAGCCTATAACACATATTTTGCTAGAAAATATTTCCCTATACAGGGTGATTGATTGAGACCGGGCATTAAAAATATATGAAGAATGAAAAAGGGTATGGATCTGAAATTTTGGTTATGACCATAATGGCATCTGATCTGTTTAATGAAAATATTTTCAATATGGCGACACTTCCGGAAATACCGGAAGTTGACGTCTACTTTCTTATTTCAAATACAATGGTCTATTTTTTATTGCCTATTTGGATTCAAAACGTTATTTTAGATTGACTTTTATTAGCATTCTCTATACCTAAGTGCAGCAATTTTTGAGATTTTTGGACTTTTTTGAAAATTTTCCGATTTTCATCGTGATGCTTAATATTATCTACCACCGCCATTTTTGAAGAAAAAACGCTTAAATTTAGACCATGCCTAGAAGAAACCTTGGACTACATCCTGGATATTTTGCAATCGATGCATTACTTACAGGGTGTCCAAAATTTAATTTTCTTTTAATACAACTTCAGACCACCAAAACTCGTTTTTTTCAAATACAATGCCCAAACTTTTTTTTCATTTTCTAATGCAAAATTACTTTCTGCATCAATCTGTGTTACCGTTTCCTATACCTATCTGCAACAATTTTCGAGTTATTAAGAATTTTTGATAAAGTTAAGAGAAATTGCCACATTTTTAAATAGTAGGCCTTGGAAATGACAACAAATGCCAATACTTAATAACCGTCAACCACTTTTATCGCGTTTGTCTGAAGTATCCATGAAAATGGATTATCAAGAGTATTCAAACACGGATATTTTGAATTTATTTTAAATTCTTGGACAAATTCAGAAGATTATTGAAAGTGTGAACGAATAGTTGAGTATTTTTAATGTAGCTTGTACAGCATAGTATGTTAAACCCGAGTCTTGCGCTACCAATCGAATTGATCGCTGAGGATGGTCATTAAAATATCTCAGGATGTTAACTTTGTTAGTTTCATCATTTTTCACACGCTTAGGTCGAATACAAGCAGATTTCACTCTTCTAAATTGAAAAAAAATTGATTCTATTCATTAAAATTTCTGTCTGGTCATTACAGTCAAATAAGGATAACTCTCACTGAAGACACGGCAAGTTCTTTCAATAATCTTGTTACATTCTTCATGAATATAAAATAAGTTCAAAATATTCGTGTTTGAATACTCTTGATTATACATTCATGGATGCTTCAGACAAACGCAATAAAAGTGGTTTACAGTTATTAATATTGGCATTTGCTGTCATTTCCAAGGCTTACTATTGAAAAATGTTGCAATTTCTCTTAACTTTATCAAAAATTCTTAATAACTCGAAAACTGTTGCAGATAGGTATAGGAAACGCTAATACAGGTTGATGCAGAATGTAATTTTGCATTAGAAAATGAAAAAAAAGTTTGGGCATTGTATTTGAAAAAAACGAGTTTTAGTGGTCTGAAGTTGTGTTGAAAGAAAATTAAATTTTGGACACCCTGTAAGTAATTCATCGATTGCAAAAATTCCAGGATGTAGTCCAAGGTTTCTTCTAGGCATGGTCTAAATTTAAGCGTTTTTTCTTTAAAAATGGCCATGTTAGATAATATTAAGCATCACGGTGAAAATCAAAAAATTTTCAAAAAAGTCCAAAAATCTAAAAAATGACTGCACTTAGGTATAGGGAATGCTAATAAAAGTCCCTCTAAAATAACGTTTTGAATCCAAAAATGCACTAAAAAATAGACCATTGTATTGAAAATAAAAAAGTAGACGCCAACTTCCGGTATTTGCGGAAGTGTCGCCATCTTGAAAATATTTTCAATAAACAGATCAGATGCCATTATGGTCATAACCAAAATTTCAGATCCATACCCTTTTTCATTCTTCATATATTTTTAATGCCCGGTCTCAATCAATCACCCTGTATAAACCATCAAAATTCAATGTTCACCGTTCACTGTTGTCTTAATCATTGTAGCGTTAACTAGTGTAGAAACTTGATTTAAAATAAATACTTTAAAAACGTCCTTTTTGGCTATTTATCCTGATAAAACGTCGAGTCGTTGGTGAACGTACTAATCACCTGGTGTCAGAGTCCAGCTCAATTCCACCGTGCGCCAGCACCTTAAAAAATCTCGTCACACAGAACCGTGACATAACATTTTCTACTTTTGTATCATTTTTGCTAAGGCACATTGACCCACATCTAGAACAGCAGGTATATTTTAGTCAATGAAGTTTATTTGGACCTTTAACTATTCTTCCCATTGAACACTTGTCCCTTATTTATTGCTTTGCGAACATAAAAACTATTTGTCGTTTCAGATGGTCCAACCTATGCCCTTGTTTGGAATTTTAGCTGGTTTGTTTATATTTTAGTGACTGATAATTCTACTGCAATTGCTTTAAAAACCTCTCATTTCACATCTATAATATGCTTTAGTTTAATTTAAAGTTTACCTATGTGTTAAAATAAAGGAATTACACATTATCGAAGGTAATCCAAGTTGCCACCCAAGTACGATTTTTCAAACCTCCTAAAAAACTACTGCAGATATAAAGTGCATTCTTGAAGCACAGAAAAAATATGTGCTTAAAAGATGTTGAGATAAAGTGTAACAAACAACAGGGGTTTACAAATTTTTAGAACAAAAGTGACTTGCACGTGTTACACACAACAGGGTTCTTCGAATACAAACTAAAGGGTTTTACCGATCGGAACTTGACTAGTTACACAAAATTTAAAGAACTTAAATATTCCTAAAAATAAGAAATTATATTTGCAAAACAATAAAACATGTGTAGAGTTTGAACTTTACAACAATAAAATACAATAAGAATATAAAGAAATTAATCGATAAGTTGTAACATGTAATAAAGATGATGAACATAAAATATAACTTTTTGTTCAGTACACGAATTATGAATCCAACAAATCAAAGTACAAAACCAATACCTCCCTATAATATTCTGAGGTCTGTTTTAATACTAAATAAGCACTAAATACTGTAGCAAGTTGAATACGATCAGACAAAGCTGCGGAGTGAGCGTTAAGTTGGCGCCTAAGTACGATTTTTGAAATATCTCCTAAAACAAAGTAGTTATCAAGTTCATTCTTGAAGCACAAAAAAGCACTAAATAAGCACTAAATCATATAGCAAATTGAATACGATCAGACAAAGTCGCGGAGCCAGCGTGAAGTTGGCACCAAAATACGATTTTTGAAATATCTCCTAAACCAAAGTAGTTATTAAGTTAATTCTTGAAGCACAAAAAAGCACTAAATAAGCACTAAATCCTATAGCAAATTGAATACAATCAGACAAAGTCGCGGAGCCAGCGTGAAGTTGGCGTCCAAAAACAATTTTTGAAATATCTCGTAAACTATTGCAGTTATAAAGTTAATTCTTAAAGCACAAAAAAGCACTAAATAAGCACTAAATCTTGGGATATATTTTAGATTTTGTGCTTAATATCGCGGAGCCAACTTCACGGAGCTCTTCTTTTCTCGTGAGTGCCAATTGCACGCACTCGCCTACGGCTCGTGCGTGCACGGCAGTTGAACGAGAAAAGGTACTTTGCTCACGAATTCTGTATTACATTTTTCTCACAACCGTTGAAAAATACGATTAAAACATGAAAAGCAAAACCTTAATATTACACATAACCTTAAAACGTCAGTTGTGTATTTGACACGAACGACAGTTTCGCTGTCTAAAAACGCAATTACACGACGTTACCATGACAATTCAACAAATTTTGCTCACTAGGGAGCAAAGTAATCGCTTTTTCTCACTAGAGAGTAAAATGTCGTTTTGCCCACTATTTTTGATAAGATAATGACAACATTTTTCAACGGTTGTGAGAAAAATAGTATATTGTACAACTAGTGCTGAAAGTTGAATATTTCACACGAGTATGACAGTCATACGAGTGTGAAATATTCAATTCAGCACGTGTTGTACACTATGCTTTTCCGACGACCACTTAGACATAATCATTAATTCTGCAAAAAAGTTGTGAAAATAACATTTTTTTGACGTTGGTGACACTTGACACTTGTGAGGTTAGATTTGCTTCACGTTAACTTGACAGCGCGTTTAGCGTGTGTAATGTAGCGGAAATCGTCACTTTACACACGCAAAGTGAACTTTGCACACAATTTCCGGTGTCATGCGCAATTTGTCATTTTCAGTAGCAGCAAGCCGTGCGAAATTACTCGCTTTACATAGTGGTCGTCGGAAAATTATATTATTTGTCTGTTATGTCAAAATATAAAAATATGGTAGCCTTACGTCAAATGCCGAACTGTCAATATCGCTGTCGCGACATTAGGCGTTCACACAGTGATGTCGCGACTTTAAATGTCACCGTGTGAACTACCCTCTACACTACAGTGATTCTCAACCTGTGACGTAAGGGAGACTGTTGTACCACGGAACACTTTTGAGATTTTATTTTTTGAATTTTTAATATATATTTTTTTTTTATGAAAAAAATGTGGTTTTAACTAATGAAAATCCTTTTACAACTTGCTGTTTGTAGTTCTATGTTTTACAGCTCTATTAACAAACAAAAAAATAAAATATCATGTTATGAAAAGTGTTCTATAGTACTACATGGTCATGTACCATGGAACACACCCCCTTGTACATTGGAACACGGGGAAATGGCTGTAGAAAATTGTTGAAAATACAGTTTTCAGTTCTACAAAAAATAGTATTCCGAAATTGCGAAATGTGTGTCTTGACAAAATAGCCAATTTAAGATTGTACACTGATGTTTTTGTTCCGGTAGCAATCAAAACTGCTTCTACAGATTTTCTCGTAGCATCTGGAACCCTCTTAACGCCATTATTACTTCTTGGCATAGCGATCTGTTACAAAAAAAAAAAACAAAAAAGGGATAGGATTGTATATCTTGGAACATGTTCCATGGTACATGACAGAATGTCACGTAGTTTCTAACCTATATTTTTGAAAAATACTAAAAATTTAAATTGTTTTTAATTCTATCGCACAAAAAATGTAATATGCACCTCGGCCAAAACGTACTTTTTCGGTCTTGCCTGTTTGCTGGCCTCGACTACGTCTCGGCCAGCAAACCAGACGCGGCCGAAAAAGTTACACTTTTTGGCCTTGATACATAAATAACTATTATGTATACTGCGCGTATCATGGGTTGCATGCCTACAGTAGAAATGCGCGATCCGTAAATGGTTTTTAAAGAGTATCTAATAGCGAATAACAATTATTAACCCTTCATTTTACTCACTTTTTAGTTGCTATACTTACTATTGCATCTATTTCCGCATGCTAATTGAGTTTTTACCATCAAATTTCGTTTAAAAATTACGTTATTAAAAGAAATCCCATACAATCCCATTGTCGCTATTAGAAAATTGGAGTGCGCATGAAACTTGGCCATACCCTATTTTGTAGAGGTAACCTAAAGCCTAAACAATGAAAAATTTGGAATTGGGACGGCCATATAAGTAGCAAAGCAAGTAGCTGAGCGAATTATCAGTGAAGTTGGCCATGATAACCGTAAAATAATACAGGGAGTACGGATTTAGGTGACCAGTACGATTTGGCAACTTTCCCCTAATAGCTGCATAATTTTTTTTTTTAAATTGGTCTTTGAGGCTCAAAATTAAATTGGTTTTAGTTAAAACCAATATCACATAACCTCACTGGTTTTGATAATACGCACACCCGTTGTTATTTTTCACCCGGTATAGATTACGCTAGATGGGGTAAGTGTTCTATTTTTTTACCGGCATATTTTTAGCAGGTTGCCCGAAGCCCGATACTTAGTTACACAACAAGTGCAATACTAATTATTGAAAAATGAAAAAAAAAGTAATAGACATTACCAAAAGAAAAATATATTCCAAATCCAACGGCGACTATGATACACACAAACACCAAAATATACACAATTACTTTAAATCTAGATTTGTTTTTTATATTGTCACTATTTTCGTTAATTTTCAACACCCATTTATGTCCGAATATGTTCTTTTTAATAATAGTATTTTTATTTATCTTATTGTCTAATATTTCTCGCGATATTGTCGATATTTGTATATTTCTGTTTTGTTTTGTCGAGTCATAATAATGCACTTTTGTTAATTTCACGTTACAGTTTTGGATAATCATTATTAACTGAAAATAACCTTGCTAATTGAACGTACGTACGTTAAAACTGTAACGAAATACGAAGGCTACTTGATGTCGATACAAACAAAATAATGTAATATTACGCCGACATGAACGGCATATGTTTTGAATAGGTTCCCTATCCAATTGTTCGAATTTGAGGTGAGACAGAATGACGTGAATAGCGATCACCTTACCGTGACCAATAAATTTGAGGGATGATTATTTTTAGCCTGAAATGGTTCCAAGAAGTTTTGGGTGTTATTTACGTCACAGTTAAATTCAATGAGTGTTTTCCCACAATTTTATGTAAATCACACAATGGCGAATAATCGTAATTCAATTTATTCCGTTCATGCGTAACTTTTCATATCAATTAATGCAGCGTTTCTAAACCTATGGGTCGCGGCTCTCGCGACGCAATATTGGGTCGCGTTAAATTTTTAGTGGGTCGTAAAATGCACCAAAACTAGAAACCGGTGAAATAATTTTAGGTGTATTTGAGAATAGTTTTATCTTGATTTCAAGACGAAAATCAGATGACGTATACAGGGTGTCCCGTTTTTCGAGGCTAAACATGGGTATCTCGCTTATCTTAAGAGATACAAAGTCGGTTAAATAAGACAAAAGTTGCGCATTTTTATGTTGAGCAATAATCTTAATAGATGATTGCCATCATTTTTAGTTTTTGAGATATCGAAAAAAAAACGAGAATTTGTAATTTTGCAAAACAAATTACTACCTATATGTTTTTTTTTAAATTTCTGTCGTGTCATTTATAAAGCTTCATCTTATCTACGTGTCTCTTTGGTTGGAGAGGCATTGTGCATGCCCAAGCCATCTTATTCTCTGGACTCTTACAGCGGTATGCACAGTTGATCGCCGCATGAGTCTCCGGCGGTGCGCCGACAGTTTGCGTTGCACAGTCGTTCGCCGGTGGCTCCTCCGGCGAGCGCCGAGCGTTGCACAGTCGTTCTCCAGCGATCTTCACCTAAGTGGCACATGCGCAATACTTGAAAACCCGGCGCTTCGCCGGCGCGAGAATCTAGCATCTCCAGGGTACTGAATATTGTTGCAAAATACAAATTTATATTTATTTTTGACATCAGTGTTTATCGTCGATGATGGAATAGTTTTGTGTCATTTATGTTTATCATTTTTTCCCTCGGCACTGTACGATTTATTCGATATAAAATATTATTTAAGTGTTACAAAGTCGACTAAACTTCAATTGTACTGTACATGAAGTATTCACCTTAATTGTTTGTCCAGGTGTTTCTCTGTGCTTATGTTTGATAAATGTAGGGGAAAGTACCCATGAATGGGACAGTCCTTGGATGGGATATTCTTAATAAACTATAGTTAAACACAAATCTTTATGTACGTGCATAGATGGTAAATCGCGTACCTAATGTATGTAATACAATCGTGTTGTATACAACATGAGCACTTCAAAATGTGGTTGTACATTAGGTACGCGATTTACCATCTATGCGCGTACATAAAGATTTGTGTTTAACTATAGTTTATTAAGAATGTCCCATCCAAGGACTGTCCCATTCATGGGTACTTTCCCCTACATATTACATATCTTATGTTCTTATTTTTCTGCTGGGTTAATAGCAAGTGTACAAAATACTGTGTAAAATTATAGATGTCTATATTTTTTTAACATATGTATATTACTTTAATTGCGATCATATTGTATCGAAAGTTAGTGAATTGTAGAATTACAAGGAAATACAACTCGTTTGGCGTTAATGTATTCAAATATTATAAAATCTCAATTATTTCTTACGTTATTTTCTTATTATTATT
This sequence comes from Elmis aenea, assembly GCA_947652605.1. Classification (NCBI taxonomy): domain Eukaryota; kingdom Metazoa; phylum Arthropoda; class Insecta; order Coleoptera; family Elmidae; genus Elmis; species Elmis aenea. The sequence goes on from OX393583.1 coordinate 17,987,291, forward strand.
AAAATTGTTTATAAACATTCAAATGAATTATAAACCAATTAAATTCAATATTTATTTTGGTTTTAAGGTATTTTTTATAATTAGCTATTATTATGCATATCATTCATTGTATGTACACAACGGTAATAAACTACAATTGACAAAGAACTTGCAATGAATGTTTTACTGGAAATTATAAGGACATCTAAACAACTCTTATTAATAAAGAAAATTAAGATTTTGGGTATTCACATTTCTAGGGACCAACAAAAATCTTATCGCTTTGTTAAGTAGTTAGAGAGGTATTAGTATGGGAAACCTTATTACTTACTATTTCCTTTAACAGCGCTGTTATCAAATATTGCGTTTGAAATGAATTTTGCTTTGAAGTTATAAAAACTGCGGTCATTTACCGTATGCTAGATAGTGAAGCAAGGTATTATTACGTAATCAAATTGGCTTATTGCTATTCTGCGCATGCTAGAGTGATATTACATTTACGCTAGTCTAACGCTGCGCCGGGGATCTCTCCGGCCAGCAAGTCGCTGAAATTTGTCTATGCAAGCAAACTGTCTGGCGGGCGGATGGCGAAGCGCTGGCTGGAGAATTCTTCGGCGGGACATTCGGCGAGCGACTGTGCATACCGCTGTTTACTACTTCAGTTATGTACGGTTCTTTGTACAATCTCATTACTTAGTCGTTTGTTCTTCTTCTCCATTCTCCGGTATTTGTTTTTATTCGCCCGTAGATCCTCCGCAATAATTTCGTTTCCGGCCTTTTTAGGTCTTTTTTTTCTTTTTTGTTGATTATCCAGGTTTCACAAGCGTAAGTTGCAGTGGGTCAAGATACTGTTTTATACAATCTTACTTTGGCCTTTCTTGAGATAATATTGGATCTAAGAATTGTCGCAAGAGAACCCGCGCATTTAACGTAAACACAAATATTATAATAGACAAGCAAGGATCGAAATAAAACAAATGATTATTATTTTTTCCATGGCAACCTTGATTTTTATCTTAAGATTTTGCAATTTTTTAGGTTATTTCGCTTATTTATGAAAATAGACATATAAAATATTATATCATTGTAAAGAGAAAAAAACAATCTTTAAATCTGTCATCGCCTACTACGACTGCCATTTAAAAAAAGTTGTTTTGTCAAGTATCTCGCAGGGTAATTTATTAATAAAAATCTGACTATCGCCATCTTATAGCAAACAAAACCTGCAGAACATTTTCCCATTGGCGTTTTTATGTTTTCGCAACAATAGCCGAGATATTTAAGTTGAAAAATTTTGATCGATTTCGGTTTTTTCGTTATATCACGCAAGCCATGGAATTTTTAAACGAAACAAGATCTTGTTTAAAATGCACTCCTAAATAGCTAGCTTTTGTCCCATTTAACCAACCTTGTATTTTCATTATTTACGGGTATAGCGATAGTGTCCCATGGAAAAGTGAAACACCCTGTATATGTTAGCATTACCAATCCTTTTCTTGCGAGCTCTTTCGACATTTTGGGGGTAATTTGATCCAATCCTGGTGCTTTTCTGTCGTTCAAAAATGATATTTCTTTTCTAATTTCCTTGGGGGGTTAAGAGTTCAATATTGTTCTGTGGTATATGTGTAATGTGTAAACCTTCCGCGTTTAAATCAAGGTTATGTGCTGCGCTACAAACAAGCCGGGAATTACCCGTATTCAAGTAAACATTTCATTACGCACTTTTTACGTATTACGTTCTAACTACTAAATACTGATTACTATCTAGTAACTACTATCTACTACGAGTACGTTCTTTGAGAACGCAGACTTATGGGAATGGCCATCCTATTAGTTTCTGGTGTAAAGTTGTAATTTGTAGTGTATTTTGTATAAAGTGCGGATGTGTAAGTGAAGTAAGTGTGTGTGTTGAAGTGCAGCCTCACACCCCTATAATTATGGCTTAAGTGTTGGTAACTTGTAATAGTGTAAGTGTTGGAGTGCAGTCTCACACCCCTATAATTATGGCTTACGGCTTAGGTATATGTTGAATGAGTAAGACTGTTAATCTGTACTAATTTATTAAAAATAATTTTCTCTATTTATACACAATTATTTGCTGATATATACATTAAAAATTACATAAAAATATTACTAACGGTCTTTAAGATTGTGTATTACCTTACTTTGCAATTTACTAATTATTGTGAAATCGACAGGTAATCGATTCGCACATGTAGCAAATTGCAAAGTAAGATGTTTGTCGGCACGTGTGGTCGCTACAGGAAATGAAATGTGAGATATTAAATTAAGTAATTTAATTAAAATTGAAATTTTAAAAGTATTTCAAATAAAATTTAAATATTAAAGAAATAAGAAAAATGTTCAGATGATCTGAACAGTATCTTTGATAAATACTCGCATGAAATGTCATTGTGACTGATGTTATTTACGTCATGTTGACAGACGTCAAAAATATGGTTAATTAGAGAGAATTTTTATACGCATATATACACAGCCACACCTCACACATACGTACATTCGTACATACATACAATATACAGGGTGGTCCAAATTAGATGGGATTGCATGGGTATCTCGGTTAATATTTAAGATAGAGAAACGGTTAATTTACCAAAAATGTGCAGTTTTTTGAGACAAACTCAGAACCGTTTTCAAAAATATTCTATCATTTCCGGTTTTCGAGTTATCGAATAAAAAGTGTTTTTTTGTCATATTAATAATGTGTCATATCTCCGTTATTGTTGTAAATATCAAAAATATTTATCAAGATTATTTTTGGATATTTTTATGTTTAATTTGATTATACTAAAAAAAAATATTTTACGCTCGCCGTTAAAAAGTTATGACACAAACTTACCTTTTTTTAAATGGAAACGATAGTTGGCTATGACCTATTTAAATTTCTCATTTTTTGCTCATTTCAAATATATAAGAATTGATGTATTTATTTTCAACAATACGCAAGTTATGAAGGTTTTTTAGTTTTTTTTTTAAAGAAAATCATAGTAGGCTGTGAAAACAAAAAATAAACAAGGTGTAAAACATTATAAAACTCATGTGGTACAAGTTACCAAGGTTTTTTAATTTGTTATTGAGATAAATACGAAATTTTTTGAACATAAGATAAACAACAATATCCTACATTACTGCTGATACCGACTATATCGTTTTTTTCTTATTTTCAAATATTTACAATGTTTATCTCCACAACAAATTAAAAAACCTTGGTAACTTGTACCACATGAGTTTTGTAAGGTTTAACACCTTGTTTGGTTTTTGTTTTCATAGCCTACTATGATTTTCTTTAAAAAAAAAACCTAAAAAACCTTCATAACTTGCGTATTATTAAAAATAAATACATCGACCCTTATATATTTGGAATGAGAAAAAAATTAGGAATTTAAATAGGTCATAGCAAACTATCGTTCCCATTTAAAAAAAGGTAAGTTTATGTCATAACTTTTTAACGGCGAGCGTAAATTTTTTTTTTTAGTATTATCAAATTAAACATAAAAATATCCAAAAATAATCTTGATAAATATTTTTGATATTTACAACAATAACGGAGATATGACACATTATTAATATGACAAAAAAACACTTTTTATTCGATAACTCGAAAACCGGAAATGATAGAATATTTTTGAAAACGGTTCTGAGTTTGTCTCAAAAAACTGCACATTTTTGGCAATTTAACCGTTTCTCTATCTTAAATATTAACCGAGATACCCATGCAATCCCATCGAATTTGGACCACCCTGTACAATATATGGCGAAAGTCATTTGCTTGGTGACCACACCAGTTTATTTCACACTGTTTATGACAAGAGCAGTAATTAGTGCAAATTAAACTTTTACAATAGCTCATTATAAAAATAGCACTGGCTGCAAACATTTTTAATTTAATTTTAACACTAACCTCTCTTAAAATAACGCAATGGTAACGAATTGGTTATTTCTACCGCATCTCAATTCTGGACAATGCAAAATACTTCCCCCTTCGAAAGGTTAATTATGCCGGCCCTATATTACAGGTACTACATATTTATTACATCTGTTCAACGGCAAGTTGAAATAATGTGCACGTTTGCGAAAACATTGAAAATTGGCATTGTAATTATTTAACATTAAAACTAAACAGTTTCAAAATAGTAAGTTGTTTTACAACCATTTACGGGTCATTAAAAGTTATTTCTTGAAACAATAAAGTCATTTTTTTTATAAAAGCCTGTGATAAGGGTTTCCAAGCGCAAATAATGTTGGTGTTGGTTTCAGATAATATAATTTGAATACTACTATTATACATAAGAATTTTCGCGATGATTTCGTAAACAATTGATGTTGGCAATTAATAAACAACTAAACTTCATTGCCATAGATAAAGTCATTGCCAAGTAAATTTTGCAGCAGCATCCACGGTTTTACCATTTACTGTTAAAATTAACTTTATTTATCCAGATAATAAAAGTAAATAGTTGTAATTCTATAATTGGAAAGCTAATAAGTACTACGTTTTTTTTTTGTATAACGTCATGACCTAGAGTTTCCATTAAAAAAAGTTTATTAATCTCTCAAAACCTATGTTACACTTGGTTCTAATTTTAAAATAAACAATCTATGGTACATTTTTTACAACGATAAAATTAAATTTTTTGTCACCGGTGTGTTTATCTCAAAAAATAAGAGACCGATATTAGATTTTTTTAAGTATAGTCTATTTCTTATAAGATTACCCACAGCGGATTAAGAAGAAGCTGAACTAATAAGGAAACAAATGCACCATCGCCGTCTGTTTCTTTAAATATTATTTGTGTTTACAATTCAGTCTACAGCTACACCAATTAAAATCGTAGAGTAGTTATAAGTTATAAGTGTAATCACGAATATTATTGCAAGCAGTCGAAATTTGATTTCTAATTATAGGTTCAATAAGGTTTAATTTGGGTTCTTTAGGTAAAAGGAAATTCATAGATATCTGTATCAGTGTTTCCCAAAAGTTTTCGCTTAAAAACAAATATAATTTAAAATCTGGTATCCCTGAAAAAGAAGTTTTGGAACTGCAGCATTACGAGCAATATGCTCAAAGAAAAGCAATTAAGAAGATGTGGTATACGAAAATCATTTTATGTGTTAGGCCTTTTAAATCATTTCGGGTTTATAATCCAAGAATGTTTACGTACCTGGGTTGTTCCAACTGTTTAAGCCGATAGATATAAGTGATTTTGTAAGAAATATTATAGTAACCGAGATACCCCTTAAAATATTTGAGTTTGGTCTACCCTATGGGTATGTAACTAACTATACGCCTATATTTTTTTGTGCGATCGTACTAGAAACAGCTGTTTGACGGACGCGTTAGCAACCATAAAGTACTGCATTAACGGCCCTATCCTTAGCAACGGCCGTAAAAGTTACTTTTCAGGCCGTTACCCTTAGCAACGGCCGTAAAAGTTACTTTTTCGGCCGTTGTTAAGGGTGTAATGCTAACGAAATAAAATTTAACTACGAGAGAGTCAACATAGTTCTGAATGAGATGAACTTATATAAATCGCGTTATTGACGTAGCATAAGTATACGTATCCATAGATGTTAGGAGGTAGATGTTTCTTTGTTGGATTGACAGCTTAATTGCCTGAATGAGTTATGGACACTGTTTTTAAAAAAGCGGACGACTCATAGATTTTATACATCAATGCATGTTACATTCCCCGCGTATTAGTCCCTAGTCAGCTAGTCGATAAGAAAACATTTAAATACCTAGTTTTACAGTGTAGCTTATCTTAATGCCACAAAAAACAACGATACCTTGCAAAGCGCCTGATAGTTAGGCAATGTGTATTTGATATTTTAGCAAAACATGCACTTGTTACATGAGAATTGCAATGTTATTTGTAAATATATTATTTACAGGAAAACTGATTTGTAAAGTAAAAGTTTCAATGTAAGTATCTATGTCCTCATATATTCATTATTTACAAATTTTTACAATATTACTGAACTATCAAAATGGGCAATTTTAAACAATTTTTTTGCGCCTTGTTTAAAAAAAAAATAAATTTTGAATAACATAGGTACATCAATTAGTTCATCGACAATTGAAGGCTTTTTTCCTCATATGATTACCTTTTTTAATAAACGAGTAATTTATACCCTACAACATGTCTCATAACTAACACGAGCATTACGCCCTTAAGGAGAGGGCCGGTAATGCAGTACATAATAATAATAATCTTTATTTGTTCTGAATATCCCAAAAAAGGTGTAGAACTTTTCACAATAATAATTTACGTACATTACAAATAATATACATAGTTAATAAAAAGAAACAATAAAAAAAAACGCCGTCATCTGTCAGTGACAGAATGTCACGTCGTTTCTAACCTATATTTTTGAAAAATACTACAAATTTAAATTGTTTTTAATTCGATCGCACAAAAAATGTAATATGCACCTCGGCCAAAACGTACTTTTTGGCCTTGATACATAAATAAGTAACTATTTTAGAAGAAATACCTGATTATAAGGTTGCAAAAAAGATTTTAAAACTATTTTGTTACGCCACTGCTAATTCCAGCTTGTCTGGTCCAGGACTTTCGTTTGTTTATGTTAAAAACACTTAAGATATGTTGTGAAGCCACCCTGAGGGGCTCGGGGTTGGCTGGAGAGGCATTCTTTTGCTAATACTGTTAACACTAGAACCGCCAGAAAATGTTACTACCTTCAACCGCCGTTACCGGTCATTTTGACCGCTGTGTTTAAATAAGACCTTCTTACTATTTGTAAAATTTTATAACGTTTAATAACACAAATAAAGCATAATTAGATAATATAATAATATTAGGCTAAGTGTAAGTAATTAAAAATAAATATTTTAGCAAAAAATATTTTAGCATAAATATTAATTAGCACAATTTAAACAAGTTACAGTTGTTTGTACACTTCCAGCACATTTTCCGCAGACATATTTTTTTAGACAAATCATAAACATTTGCAGTTTTGTTATATTATTTAATTTGGCACTGGTGTCTTTTGAAAGCTTTGGGTTGGCCTTTACTGGCATCTTGGAGTAGCACTTTTTTGCAAATCTCTATATTCTCTTCCAGGTTCTTCACCTATATGTAATATAATATCTCTTCTTGTCGTATCTTGACCAGTCACTTTCTTATAAATAACCCACGCATTAATTAATGCTAGGTCTAAGATATTGTGGAAATTGTGAACAGGCCATCTTCGTGAATCTGCATTTATGGGATATTTTTTGCCATATGATCTAAAATATCAACGCCACAGTTTGTCTCATTGTAAAATTTATTTGTTTTAGGTTTTTTCTTCTTTTCTTGATTTACTGTTATAGTTGTTTATAGGGTATACTCAAAATCGTTTGCTTGATATATTTTCAGTGTACTATGTTCCAGTTTCATTATTATAGTAGAATATAATAATTGCATTTTATTGTTTTTGCAAAGATATTGGATTTTTTTTCGTGTCCGTTTGATGGTGCCAACTATGGTCATTTTCAGCCAACTTATTTGCATAAAGAGTTGGTCCAGGGATATCACGAATTATATTTATCGTAAGTGCATGTCCAGAAGAAGGGCTGTTCGGTGCTATAACCTCCCAAACGTCCAGATTTTGAAGTTTGATTACTTCCGACTAGTAGAGTGACAAAGTTTTTTCGCATACGATGTTGGGTAACGTTGCCTTCCGGTACATTTGATGTACTTGGTAAATTTGTTGTATTTGGATTAGTAATTACATTAATTTTACTGCTGCTAGATTCCCTACTAAAATTTTTAGTAATTGATTCATCGTTTTTACCATCTACAAGTGTATCATCATCTTCTTCACTTTCTCCTCCAGATTCATTTTCTGGTAACTTTTCTAATTCTTCTAAATATTTTAGCGCTGCCTCCTGTGAGGCCATGAGATGAACACATTTTGTCAATGCACTAGCACTAGCACAACAAAAATTGTGGGTCTGTATACTATACAGTGTGGCTGGTTTTTCATTGTCCAGCTTATATCTGCTGAAATATTAATGTTACCAAAAAAAGTTAAATGAGAAACTTATTAAACAAAAGCTGGTCTACAAAATGGTGCTAAAAATTTTGTTCCATAGCCTACCAGTTTTTCGGAAAAATATCCAACTTTTGTTTTTTAAATAGAACACCCTGTATATTTTTACAGAATCACATTCTAAATCAATTTCTCTTCACAATGATATTATCATAAGTACCATTTTGCTTTTAAATTATGCTCAATATTTCAAAAAAAGAGAATTATTATAGTCGGCTGTGGAAACAGCACAGCATATCAACTTTTTCATTATTTGTATAGTACATTTTTCTTAATTATAATTACACTTATTTCTGTCTGATTTGACAAGTGTTTGCTAATGTAAACAAATTTGACAGGTATTTGCAATAAACAAAACAATATCACAGCCGACTTTAATCATTCCTTTTTTGAAATATTGTGCATAATTTAAAAGCAAAATGGTACTTATGATATATCATTGTAAAGAGAAATTGATTTAGAATGTGATTCTGTAAAAATATACAGGGTGTTCTATTTAAAAAACAAAAGTTGGATATTTTTCCAAAAAACTGGTAGGCTATGGAATAAAATTTTTAGCACAATTTTGTAGATCAGCTTTTGTTTAATAAGTTTCTCATTTAACTTTTTTTGGTAACTTTAATATTTCAGCAGATATAAGCTGGACAATGAAAAATCAGCCACACTGTATACAATACACATAGCAGATCAATATATGCATTATGTATAACAATATTCCGCAAAAAAAAATCAAACTTGCAGATATATAACTTGCAAAATCATGAAATATAAAACAAGTTACGATTGATAACCATAACAAAATTTACTAAAACACTAAAACAACCAAAGATAGGGTGTAATGTAAACATTTTTAACAGCGGTCACATTGACCGTATTTGGCGGTTTAAGGTATAGAATTTGAATTTTCATAGAAATAATTTTTTTAAAATTTTGATATTTGGTGTAAGTATTATAAGATAAAAATTCATGAAAGCGCATAGTTGTACTTAAAAGAATAACCGAATCAGCTCAATTAAAGAACGCGAACGGTCAAATTTACCGCTGCGGCGGTTCTAGTGTTAAAAGGCAGTACTGTTTGTATTTCATTCGATATTATAATAAATTGTAATTGTGGTTTGATTGCGTTTATTATTTACAATCGACGGCCAAAGTACGCCCCCGCGGCGTCTTCGTCGCGCGCTTCGCGCCTAACAATTTTATTTAAATACACTGTCTGCTTTTCACACCTTCTCTATCTTGTCTAGTTTAATATTATCCATATACGTGTCCACAGGCCCCAACTTAAAGTCAAATTTGTAGCGCAACCATACCATAACGATCAAAAATTTAATCAGCACACGCAAGCATATGGCCAGCATAACAATACATTTATGTAAAAAAATATTTCAATAACGGGGGGCATCGTGTCTACAGGCCCTAATTTTAAATCGAAACTGTAGGATTGTACAGGGTGTCCCAGATACACCCAAAATAGTGTGTTTATAAAATCAATTTTAATTATACCTACTCGTAAATGTAAATGAAAAATGTTATTATAAAATGTAGTACCGTAGAATGGGGCTACTTGGGAAAGTTTCAACGTTCATTTTTTAATTAAAAACTTTGAATTTTTTTTATGTAATTGGGTGAGGTGCCAATGAACAATATTCTATATAAAGAATAAATAGATAAATATATTTATAAATATACAAAAAAAAATCTTCCTGTCCCAAGTAATAGTTAAGACCGGACATCTTGGGACACATATGATTTTCAGTAATTTGACTCAAGTTTAGCCTATAAAGTCCTACTTGGGACAGTTATATTGTATTTTTTATATTAAATTGATCTCTCACAATTATCCAGTATGAAAAAAAATAAAACTTTAATTCGCAAGTTACAAAAATTTTAAACTAAACGATATTTTGATTGGAAAAATTAAACAAATTGTACTACCTCTGTTCAAAAATGATTGTCTCATTTGATCTGGAAGCAATTGAAACTGCTCGTAATTTGTTACCAGATATTTAAAAAGTAAAAAAGTTGTTTAAAGCAGGATTCAATATATTAATTGAATTGAAAACTAATGAGACAATCATTTTTGAACAAAAATTTTCACCAAAACGGACAATCATTTTTGAACAGAGGTAGTATTAAAAAAAAATGAGATAAGTTATTCAAGACTTAATATTAAATGTATATTTTCAGAACAAAAGTACAAGAGAAGTTTTAAACAGTTCTTAATTCGGCCATTTTATATTAATTAAAAAAATTATGTAACAACTTACCTGCTTGTAGTAATTTCAGAGACTAATACGTTTTTCTAAGCTTAGGTATATGATACTTTTAAAACTCTACTAAGCAACTTTGATTATCTCAAAAGTTGACAGTGGTAAACAAAATTTTTAGGTGAGAATATCATTTTGTCCCAAGTTACCCTACCGTTCCAAGTAGCCCTATTCTACGGTACGTAGTTTTCAATATTTTGTGAAACACCAAAAGTAACGCAATATACCAACAGTGGTACATGTACCATAGTTGAGGAATCCCTGATTTAGATTAAAGAAATATGATTTTAATTTACTATGTTACAAAAACAGGGTGTCTCAGATAACATTTTCAGCATGGGGATCTCGCTCATTATAAGAGATACAGGTCTGTTTAAATTAGATGAATAATTCCTTAGTATGAAAGGAGCCACAATCAATTTTTAAAATTACAAAATTGCTCGTACTTCAGATGTTCTAGCAAAACATATGGGAATGTTAAATTTCTTTTTTCTCTCATAACTTTTTTGTCTTTATCATTAGATCAGTTTTCTTTGCATCTTCTTAAGGTGCTTTTTTATGTAGAACGAAATGATTATTTTAGATAGGTACTTTTAAATCATTTTTCATTTTTAAGATATTGCCCTTTTTTTTTTTTTGTTTTTGGGCCGGTAAGTTTGCTTTGGAACAGTTAAATGTGCTTTATTTCTCTTTTTAATGATTTTTGATTTCTTGAGTTATTTATTTTAACAAATATGATGTGATATGTTAAGCCTAGTCCAGGCTGTAAACAAATGTTTCGGAACAGTGTTCATGAACAATGTTCCCGATGTTGCTCAATAGCTCAACTTTGTTTCTAGCTTGTTTCGGAACTGTTTCACTAATGTTGCGAAACCGAAAAGGCCCTGTTCCTTATTTCCCGTTTAAATGGAAAACATTGGGAACATTGAACAAGTCTTGACGTGTTCTCAAACACGGTCAGTCAACCAGAGTCCTCGCATTTAGTTTTTGATTCGACTGATTCGTGGTTATTTTATTACAATGTGGAAGGAATCAAGAGAAAACGTTATAACTAATAGAAAAATCACATCTTGTTTGTGGCATGTAAAAGCTCATTGCCATAACTGGTGCCTTCCGTTAGTGCCACCTTCTTTTTCTTTTCTTCATTCCTTCAGCCGTTAAGTAAAATAAATAAATTGGCAGCACCGATTCCTGCAATAGCCTCACTGGACAAGATAATCACTTGAGAAACACCGAAATACTGACTTAAGTCTGGACGTGGAACAATGTATACAGATTGTTCCAAAACGATGTTTCGCAACTGTTTAGACACATTGCTCAGAAACAGGGCCGTTTCTGGCGGGGGGCGAAAGCGTGCCCCGCACGTGGGCGGCCGATTTAGCGGGCGGCCAAATGCCGCCCTTGCGGTTTTTAATGTTTCACAAGAATTGTATATAAAATATTAGTTTGAAAAATAGTATGTAAAAATGATCAAGGAATAAAGATTTTAATCCCATACTATTCAAAAAAAATTGCAAAAACGCGTAAATCACTCTCCAGTTTGCTTATTCGGTAATTTCGACTTGAGAGTGAAGATTGCGATTAAATTTATGTACACAATCGGCGGTTGTATACCGTACCGTAGCAATGTAGATAGCAATTATTGGCAAGGGGACAAGCGCCAAGAGAGCAAGAGATGGCGCTGAAAATCCCTCTTACACATAATGACAAATTTACAGTCATTCAAACAGTCTGCAACTAATGGGAAAAATTTTTATTATTGATTTCTCGGAAAATATTATTCTTGATAAAAGTTGGTGCATAGTCTAAAACTAATTATTATAAGATGAAAAAATTTTCAATAAAAAGTCATGGAACACTAGATTATAACGATTTTTGAAATATTCGCAGGAGTAAAGTGCCCCTATTTTAAGAGATATAAAAAAAAAATTAGAGGAAAAAGTTATTTAGAATCTCAAAATAAGGCTAGATTTAAATTTTGAAGGTCAAATTCTAATTTTTATTTTTTAAGAAATCTTAACATTCAAAAAGTCTGCAACAAATGGAAAAGTTTTTTATTATCGATTTCTCAAAAAATTATATTCTTGATAAACGGTAGTGCATGGTCCAAAACTAATTTTAAATGAAAAAAAGTCTAATAAAGTCATAGGACACTAGATTTTAGCGATTTTTGAAATATTCGCAAAAGTAAAGTGCTTAAAATTTTGTAATAATAGGAATTTTGGAATTCGACCTTCAAAATTTACATCTAGCCTTATTTTACAATTCTAAATAACTTTATTCTATCTCTTGTATCTCTTAAAATAAAGGCACTTTACTCTTGCAAATATTTCAAAAATCGCTAAAATCTAGTGTCCTATGAATTTTTATTAAACTTGTTTTTATCTTAAAATTAGTTTTAGACTATGCACCAACTTTAATAAAGAATAAAATTTTCTGAGAAATCAATAATAAAAAACTTTTCCATCTGTTGCAGACTTTTTGAATGTTAAAATTTCTTAAAAAATAAAATTTTGAATTTGATCTTCAAAATTTAAATCTAGCCTTATTTTGAGATTCTAAATAACTTTTTACTATAAATTGTTTTTGTATCTCATAAAATAAGGGCACTTTGCTCTTGCAAATATTTCAAAAATCCTTAAAATTCAGTGTCCTATGACTTTTTGTTAAACTTTTTTTATCCTAAAATTAGTTTTAGACCATGCACCAACTTTTATCAAAAATAATTTTTTTTGAGAAATCAATAATAAAAATTTTTCCCATTTGTTGCAGACTTTTTGAATGACGCTGTAATGATACATGTTGTTAAATATAATACTTGCAACGACTATTATTTATTTTTTTATTTCATTTTTTTTTTGTTTACCGGGGCGGCGAAACGTACGTTAGCACGCGGGCGGCCAAGTACCTACTCAGAAACGGCACTGCTCAGAAACATTGTTTACAGTCTGGACTAGGCTTTAGAGGACAAAAATCACTTTAACTATTCCAATGCCAACTTGACCGTTTAACGTGTTTCATAGCTAACTAAATAATTAATATTAATAAAATACGATTTTTCTTGATTTTGTGACTTATTTATAAAAATAGATATAGCAAGTAATATCTTATTTAAAAGAGAACAAAGCACATTCAACATTCCAAAGCTCACTTGTGGTTTATAAAATAAATTAAAATAGGGATAATTTTTCAAAAATGGAATGGAAAAAAAGCCTAAATAATAGTAACCTATATTCTACATAAAAAAGGTACCTTAAGAAATTGATCTCATGATTTAGGCAAAAAAGTTAGGATAGAAAAAAGAAATTTAACATTTTTTAATTTTTTTCTATAACATCGGAAGTACGACGAATTTTGTACTTTTAAAAATTAATAATTAGTTGTAGCTCCTCTCATACTTTGGCATAATTCATCTAATTTAAGCAAAACTGCATTTTTTATAATAAGGGAAATCCCAATGCAGGAAATATTATCTGTTATAATCGAATTTAATTTTTACCGCATTAAATTTTTCAATGTTTAGTGTATACATTTTAACAAATTAGACAGTTGTCTAACTTGCCTAATGTATAATGCGCCACCGTTTCCATAATACAATAATTGCTAAATTAAAGTGGAATTTCCTTAACTATCTAGACGTAATCGGGCTTTATCGAGTACGGAGCACATGCCGCTTGATCAATTTTACATCGACTTCCGGTTTTTGAAACTACTTCCGCTCTATGACATTTGTTATTTATCTGTCTCTCTTCCGCATGCTCGCCCTCTCTGTTCTATCCATTAAATTTTTTTATTACACACTAATACAGATGTATATCAAGGCTGTTTTGTTTAAATGACAATGAAAAATAATTTAAATAAGCAATGTTCTTGTGCAAATAGTTTATTTATCACAATATATTTACAGCACTTAACATCTAACTATTTATATAAAATAATCCACCGCAATTATATAGGTGTAGCAGCAATAAAGATGGTAATATTAAACAAATAACGACAATATATAATAATTTACATGAATAATAAATTAGCTATGTACAATGGTACAATTTTACCTAAGGATATAACAAATAGAAATTACAAAATCAATTTACACTTCTGCTCGGCCTATACTAATTTATTACATGACATTTCGCAATTGTTTAATGTACAGGGTGATTCAACTAAACGTAATTTCTCCGGTATTCCTTTTTTTTTTATAGAACACAGTTACGGAGATAAAGGTGTGTCGTATAACAAAGAACAGTGTGTTACAAGCTTGTTGTTATCGTGATCTTTTTAAGAAACGTTTTTAAAAAAGACCGCGATAACATAGTCAAAACTTCAAAACCTAATTCAAGAAGACGCAGTTTCAAACCAGGAAAAGAAGATTGTTACATGACAACAGCCGCGAAAGCTTAAAGAATAAAAAAAGAACAGCGTTTTGGATAGACATTTTAACATTAGATGTTAGTAGCTTCTAAAATAATATTAATAAATTTCATTAATTTGCAAATGCAAAAGTCAGTAAGGCTTATTTTCAAAGTGAAAATTTTGTTTATGTAATCATAAGAGAAATTTAGATTTTGTTTTATACAATGAAGTTAAGAATTACACATACATACCACGAGATTCAGTTTCACTGCCGCACTGCCATAACTTTCTTATTATGTAGTGCTCACAAAATAATAGTTTTTCGTTGAGAAGTAATAAAATAGTACTCCATTATACTAGTGCTTAAAACTGAATATTTTACAGGAGTACGAACTTAATCGTCGAAAATAATAATAAAAACATAATAACATAGTATATAAACTGTCATACTAATTACAGCGATCGTGTCTTGTCTTGTCAAATACAAAGATTGCTAAAATTTTGCCAAAAAAAAATCATTTCGAAATTTATTTATTTCAACATTTTTTCCATCTACGATTATATTTTTAATGCATGATCGAATTAGAATTATCTCCACCAAAGTGAATTTAAAAAAGATACCTATGTGATTTTAAAAAAAGTTGACTATCGCCAGTCTGATATATTTCATGGTTGAAATTACTTACATTTTAACGTAATTTTACAGAAAATTTCCGATAATTTACGTAAAAAATTCAAAAATGTTCTCATGTAGGTATGTTAGTTTTTTTAATGCACAGTCCGATTAATAATATTAAACGCTTTATTAAAATTTAAATAATTTGGATAAAAGTGGACTATCGCCGGTCTAATATATTATATAGTAGATTCACAGCTTAGTACAGCTATAGTATATTCCTTTTAAAATTGCTCACAGCGGATTAAGAAGAGGCAGAACTAAACGAAACAAATGCACAATCTCCGTCTCTTTCTTTAAATATTATTTGTGTTTACAATTCAGTCTACGCCAATGAAAGTTGTAATCTAATTGAAGGCGGATTCATGAAGATTATTGCAAGCAGTCGAAATTTGATCCCTAATTATAGGTTCAATAAGGTTTAATTTGGGTTCTTAGGTAAAAGAAAATTAATATCTGTATCAGTGTTTCCCAAAAGTTTTTGCTTGTAAACAATTATAATTTAAAACCTATTATATCGTATATAAGGTAATAAGCTTTTAGCGAGAACTTGTTTAGAACTGCAGCATTATGGTCATTATGCTCAAAGAAAAGCAATTAGGAAGATGTAGTATGCGATTAGATTTTAGGTGTTGTGCCATACAAATCATTTAAGGTTTATAATCCAAGATTGTGTATGTACGTGGGTTGTTCCAACTGCTTAAGCCGATATGAGAAGTCTTATATGGGATATACTATAGGGCACTCTCTTTAGAAGAACGGTTTGCGCCGATCCACACGCGCCACTTCTTAGCCCCGCCTTTGAGTTGAAAACAACACAGAGGTGGTATTGAAATCATTCTACCGTTAAATCTGTTACGTGGACATCAGTTTTTAATACTGCGCTGTTATCGCTCACTTGGGATAATATACAAATATTTTGAGTCCGGCCCCGACTTTTACACTAAGTGCGAGAGAAATAACGCTAGTGGATCGAAAACGACCAGATCAAAAATGCCGCCTGAGAGTGCCCGAACTGTACTAACAATAAGCTGTGGTAGATTCGTAGAAAACACATTTTAACGACATTTTATAGAGAATTTCTTGTGATTTACAGAATATTAGATTTATAGGGTTTTCTTTGTAAAATAACAAAGTTATATGGGGTGCGACAGTCAAATTGAATCATCCGGTATACAAAGAATAAACGTTTTTGTTTCTTTTCTTTACCTCCCAATTCTAAACCAAAACCGCAAAATGTAATAAAAATAGGGGCTAGAAGACTCGTTATTATTGATTTTTGCCTCCTATGGGCTCAACAAAAAAGTATGCAATAAGAAAACTATAGAACCAAAAACAGTGGAATGAAAACTAAAAATGTTCAAAATAAGTCAATATAATAAATATACATCTTTTGTTTCACAAGAAAGGTTTTAAGCACATGTTAAAAGACACCACGTGTGGTTCGGCATAATTCTTTTAGAAGCCCTACAGAGTACAGACATTATTGTTTTTTTTAACATTTACTTTAGTTAATTTATATTTAAAAGATTCGTGTTACACAAATATTTTTATAATACCTAAACAGTACTATAGAAAAACAAAGAAATTAAATATTTTTGTGTAGCAATTAGAATGTCGTGAAAATTTCGGCGGAAGATTACATTGAAAAAAAAGTTGACTATCGATTTATATACACTAAAATTTTCTCATACTGCATCTAATCACTAAATGCAGTATACAAAATTGTGCTTGAAAACATTTTGCTATAATTCTGTTTTAATACCTAGAACAATTATTAAGTACCTATACGTTTAGTTGAATCCCCATTTGTACGCATTTTCACCTTGCAAAAAATGTCATAAATTTAATTTTAACAAATTAAAAATCAATAAATAACTTTGCGTAAATAAGTTGCATCATTTGTACTCGGTAATTTTCACATAACTGCGTAACCTGTTTTATACCTTATAGTAAACATTAAAAATCTTGGATGGTTTTAACAGCTTCGCTGCCGGCTTCGCCGATAAGCGGAGATAACGTCAAGCGAGAAGTGCCGTATCCGCCTATCGGCGTAAAGCGCTCTTATTAATACTTTACTGACACAGTGCTCTGCCGGCAACAGTCGCATCGAGTTATTTTTGCTACGGCTTCGAAGCTGTTAAGTATCCATATTTAAAAAGAATACGTTTCGAACATATGCTTGTGGCAACATATCGATAATTCGATATTTAGAATGCAATGTCGCCCTGAAACAATTCCCCTCATCGAAATGAAAATTCATGCAACGAAATTAAAAAAACGATTTTCATTTAAAACCCGTTTTGTGTAACTTTTTTTCATTATATTGAAAGGTGTGTTGCCAGTAGTCAAATATATCGAGCCGAAACAAAATATTGGAACTTCACCGGAATAGAGATTCTAAAAGACAATTAAAGTTATAGAAAAATTTAAAATTGTTAGACTTATAAATATTAAACTTTAGGCCAATAGATATTGATGTCAATATTACCAAGTACATGAATTGAGTTTCCAACTACTATGCAAGCGGAAACCTTTAACTTATTTTTTTTTAAATTATGCTTTCTAGATTCAGTCTCTACCAGTAATATAATGGCTATATGAATATCTTCACTTGCTTGTTTTGTTAAACAAAAGCTACCAAAACGTACTGTCATTTGTTTTAATTTGTTCAAATTGTTTGCAACCGATATTTACAGCAAATACTGGATAGATTAAATTGATATGTATAGACATTTAAATGTGCAAAAAGTAATAAGGTCTTCAAAGATGTTTAATGAAGGCCACTTGAACAGTGGGTTAGCTTTACAAAATGTAACAGTAGAGTGTCGATTAAACGAATGCCGTTTATCCGAACTGTACATGTGACGGCAGTGATTTCTGTCTCTACACACTTATAATCTAAGTTGTTTTTGCTAGCTAATTAGCTTCATAAAATTCAAAAAACATATTTGTTCAAATGGTTGTCTGTATTTAACTGAGACTCTACTGTATAAAGGTTTAAGTACCGTTTTTTTACAATTTTAAAACTGATTTAAATTTATTTGTTATAACAAGACGAAAAAAATTTATTCGATTTTTTAAATCTCCACAATTAAAAAAAAACTTATTTTGAGGAGATCAGATGGCGTCATTTTGAGTAATGATTTTGGAATATTTAGTAAAAAATCAATAGTACCATACGATGGTACCGTTTTACAAATATCTTGTTTAAAATAAGTTCATTTTCCACCAATTTCAGTTTTTGTTTGGAAAGGTTAGCTTACGTTTAGATTAGATCAAGTTAACTACTTTTAGGTTAGGTAAGGTTAACTTATGTTAGGCTAAACTAGGCTAGATCAGTTGGACTGGTCTAAGATTGGTTGACTGGGCTTGATTATAGTAGGCTTGACTTGTTCAATTAAGGTTAAATAGATTAAGTTGGGCTAGATTAGGCTAGACTGGGCTAGTATAGACTTAGTATAATTAAATTGAGTTGGGCTATGTTAAGCTAGACTACTTGCTTAAGTTAAGCTAAGCTTGGTTTAGTAGGGCTACGTTAGGTTAAGCTAGACGTGCTTAAGTTAAATCAGGCTTGGTCAAGTTAGAATGGACTGGGTTAAGCTAGGCTAGGTTAGACTTGGTTGAAATAGACTAGGTTTAATTATGATAAGCTATACTAGACTACTGCTAAAAAAAACATTTTTTCTCGTAAAAAACCGGTTTTGTGTAAGAAAACGATTTAACTTACAAAACGGTTAAAAAAACGGTTTTTGACATTATTTAAATTGGGAATACAAAAAATGAAAAGATATGATCGATTTATAATTTTATAACATACATATACAGGGTGCCCATTTTGCTAGTTAGGTTGGGTTAGACTTGCTTAAGTTAAACTAGGCTTAGTTAACTTAAACTAGGCTTGGTACATTTAGGCTTAGCTATGTTAAGCTAGATTGAGTTGGGCTTGCTTAAGTTGTACCAGACTTGGTTAAGTTAGACTTGAATCATTTAGGCTGTTATATTTAGCTAGGGTAGTTTAGACTTGCTTAAGTTAAACCAAGCTTAGTCAAGTTAGACTAGGCTTTATGCTTAGCTAGGCTGAACTAAATTTGCTTAAGTAAGGCTTGGTTGAGTTAGGCTCGGCTAGATTAAGCTAAGGTAGGTCAGGCTAGCTTAATTTTGAGTATGCTATGTTGTTATACTATGCTAAGGTACGTTAAGCTAGGCTAGGTTAGCCTAGGCTTAGACTAAGTTTAATTAAACTGGTTTATGTCGTTAAGTTAAGCCTGGCTAGCCTAGCCTAAACTGTTGCTGAATAATAACCGCTCTAGGCAAACGTGTGAAATATTGCACGGGATTTTAAAAACAGTTGTTTAATTAAAATATGATGAGCACAATTATAAAAAAAATCACCATTTAATTCAAAAAATACTTAGATTCATGTTAATTTTTGTTTACTTCATGTGAAAGAGGAAAAATCAGCTTGTAAAAAGTCTAAATAAAATTTTTAATTACCTCCATTTTGCCAACTGCAATAAGTGTGTTTCATACAAGTAAACCATTATAGCCTAGGTTTTTATTACAATAAATTTGTCAAGAGAAATGTTTTGCAAATAAAAACAATGCAATTATTTATAACCATTTTCAAATCTAATTTTTTCGTCTTGTTATTAACATTTGCGATGATTTATTTAAAAAGCTTATTCACTCTTGTATTCGAGGTTTGAGAAATAGCCAATTTAATTGAAGAATATCATTATTTTTTTTTTAACACAAACGATGGATACATATTACATACCAATTGTAATAATTTGTTAGGTCTCTAATATCGTTACACTAATTCACATACAATTTTAAATGGGCGGCACTTTTTCTTTTTAAAACAATGGGCGCTTAGTTAATTGATATAGCTGTTAAAAAGGGGGGACACGAAATATTAAAAACGTCATAGTTTGGGAAAATATATTATTTTACAAAAATGTTTGATTTCGTATGAAAAATAAAATTTCGTGCCCTTATTTATGTTAACATTAAAATTTTATTATCGCCGACTGTTTCTAGTAAACTCGTACTAGGTACATACAAATTTTTTGGCTATTAAAAAAACTGTTTTCATACTTGCTTGTTTTTCTGTATGCTATTATGGGAAGACTTATGCATTCTGAGCTTAACTGTTTTAGAAAATTTTTAATATCGCAAAATTCTAGAACTTCTGGATCATAATCTCTTATAAACTAATAAAAATTATTTCACAAGGTGAAAATTTTTTACGTAAACTAACGCGCATTAAGAAACAAATAGTGTAAACTTTTACTTTTATAAAATATACCGTGTGATTGGGTTTGACTGACGCACCCCGATATCTTTGCTATTTTAGGAGGAAACCCCTGTTAACCATATGTTTTTGTAAATCGCAATAAGTTCTCTATAAAATGACGTTAAAATGTTTGTTCTACAATAATCGATTAAATATATCAGAGCAACGATAGTCAATTTGTTTTTGAAATTACATAGTAGACGTTTTTTTAAATATTTTTATAGAGAATTTAATTCTAAATCCACCAAATAACCAAACATGACAAACAAAAAAATGATTTTCAAAATGATTTAACCTTTTTCAGAAAATCTTAGTAGTCTTTGTATTAAATAAAACAAAACACGATCGCTGCAGTAACTGACAGTTTTACAAACCGGTGTAAATTGTTTTTCGACGACCACCATGTAAAGTTAAAGTGACTGATATCGTACGACTTGCCACGACTAAAATTAAAAATTGCGTATGACAACGAAACTGTGTTGAAAAGTTGAAATAACCGTTTACAATGTTACTTTATACCAGGGGACGGAGGCGGGGGTTTCTAACCCCCTCCCCCCATAAAACCATCATCAGGTCAATTTTTTCTTATGGACGCCATGTTTGATTTTAACGCCAATTTGTAGAGCATTTTTTTCTGAATTTGACAATGTATAACAGTTGGCACTTTTTTGAAACAATAATAGTTGTTAAAAATGGCAAAAACAAATCTTTTATTTAAAACAAATCCTAATCGGCATGGTAAATAATTGTCTTTATCCCTTTTTCCTCGGAAGCATGAAATTACTATTAAAGAGTTACGACTTCGGTTAAATTAGGGCAAAGTTGTATATTTAGGTGCTTAATAATTTGAAGCAAACAGAACTTATCTAGCTCTTTTAGTTTTTGAGATACCTATAGGGAAAAAAGTAAAAAAGTGGATTTTTGTTTTTTGCCCGTAACTTTTTCATTTGATGTCGAATTTAATTTCTGTAATAACTTTTACATGGCCATGCAAGAAATCAGAATCCCTAATTATATTTTCTGTGCGACGTTTCGTTTTTTTAAAACCATCATCAGGTCAATTTTTTCTTATGGACGCTATGTTTGATTTTAACGTCAATTTTTAGAGCATTTTTTTCGACAATGTATAACACTTGGCACATTTTTGAAACAATTGTTGTTAAATTGATAATTTTACTACTGGCATAATCGTCAATGCAAATTCATACCATTTATCGCGTTGCTAGCGGTGATAAAGTTACCTAAAGGTTACCTAACCATTTGCAATCACCATAGCAACGTAACGAAATTTTGGAAAGTGTCAGAGGTTAAGTTTTCTACAAACGATTTAAACAGCACATTTCAGTTGTGGAATTTTCGCTACAAATACCATTCGAGGTTAAAATTTTAGCAGGCAACATTTTTATTTGTAACACCCGTTACTGTTTTGCAATTTAAACTCGTTAATAGTTTCTAAGCAACAACTCGTGTCCAATCAAAATTTGGCCGGCAATTTTAACCTCCTATCCTATGGTATAACCCCCGGTAGAACATTCTATGTTAACGTGCAAGTACAAAAACAGATTTTTTACCTTATTATAAACGCAGTTATTTATTTGAAACTTTTACAATCAATTATTTGTTTTTGACCTTAAATATAAAAAAAAAATCACCACTACCATGCAATTGAACGTAATTTTTTTTTACTTTCGCCATACTCAGAATGAAGAATGTACTGTGATCGCGAAAATTTTCGAATTCCAGATTTCGACGGATATACACGTTTTGAGGTCCCCTGAACCCGTTTTGACTATTTTCGCGATGACGCCTGTGAGTGTGTATGCGACAGACGTTAAAAATGTACATTTTTGATAATTGTTATCGATAGAGCCTTTAAAAGAACTACAAAGTGCGTTCAATTATTAAATTTTTTAAATAATAACTAATATACAGGGTGTTTAAGTTGAAACGACAATCCAAAATTCATGAAAACGGTAAAAGATAAAAAATCTTTTTATGGAGGATTGCAGTCTATGCTGGGGTCCACAAAAAATCCAAATTTTTTATTGGTCAAATTTAAAATTACGAAATTATTGCAAAAATTCAGAATATTGAATTTTTTTTCCAAAACGGCTCGAACAATTATTTTTAAATTTTAATATATTATAGTTAATTTTTTTTTAGTAAAATGCAGTTTGTCTTAACTATCTTTAAATTTAAAATTAAGAAATTAATTCAATAATAGGTACACTATTTTGAAAAACAATTCCAAAAAGGCTCCAAACAATTTTTTTAAATTTTTAGTATGTTATAGAGTTTATTTTTCTTCGTAAAATGCCGTTTGTCTCAACTATCTTGAACTTTCGTGAAAATAGTAAAAATATACACGCAAGGATAGTAAACTAATAGGCTGGCCCATGCGACGAAATTCGTTATCATATTAATGTAGAAAGAGTGTGATTAATGACGTCAGCTATGACGTCCTGGAAATGTTATTTATAAAGTTATAAAGTCATATGTCACAAAAGTATAAAACGTTCAGGTTTATGTAAATCGACCCATTTGGTTTATGAGAAACCTTATCTTATCTGGCAATAAAATTAACAAAAACCAATTTAACAAAAAAAAAAAAATTTGGTGAGTTATTCAATCAATGTCATCTAGCTATACTTTGGAATTTGCATTAAATAAAAAGGTAAAGTAAGGAGCTTTTAATACTATACTGCAGCGTTTGAGCGGCGACGGAAAGGACGACATAAATGGCCTCTGATGGCGGCCGGTATTGACAGGTCAAACATTCAAGAAATTTAGAGTTTTGTGTGCTACAATGGTTAGCTGCAGATCTTGTAGTCTTACTTAGGTCAAAAAATGTTGAAGATTAAAAGATTACGTTTCATAGGTAAGTAGACATTAATATTTTGTAGTGTAATCATGTATTAAAAATTTGATGTGGTATGTGGTCTGTCAAAATGGTATGTCATATCAGTGGCGTGCATTTGTGTACTGCATATCTTTTAATTCTCATAATAAACAATCCAAATATTGAAATATGCTGTCGTTTTTTTGATTCCCTCAATTACGAAACAAGAAATAAATAAGTAAATAACAGGCTCAATTCAAAACAAAGCAAATATTTACATTAATCAATACATATTTAAAAATGTTAGATACGCCACTGAGAAGCGGAAACATGCATCCGCCATATTGAGAGGCTAACCTGGACGCCTTAGTATCGCTATAACGCTCCTTCCTTTTTTTTTTTATTCAATGGGAATTTGTCATGCAACATAAAATCTTAAGACATCGGTTTACACATTTTTGCGTTATTAATGACGTCACTTCCGGAATGCTCAGTAATACATTAGTCTTATGGGAATGGGCCATCCTATTAGTTTACTATCCTTGATAAACACGCGCGTAAAACGTCATTTTGATAGACGTCATTAGCGATATGTTGACAGACGTCTTTTACAAAAATAAGGTTAAATAGAGCCTCTGGGGCGGCAGTATTTTTACGACCACAAATACACAAACACATACGTTGACACACACAACATATGTATATTTTTTTCAGTTTATGAATTTGACGAAAGTTGCTATTTTTACTTTCTTTTCAGCCTAAAATTGAACTTATTATTTTACAATCTACCAATTGTTTGCAATACGACCTTTTCTGTGTGTCCCAAATTTAAGGCTCAACATAGAGAATTCGCCTATCTTTAGAGCCGATTAGAGTCGATTTAATCGGGGAAAAGTTAGATGTTGAACTCAAATCTAAAAAGAACATTTCCATGGCGCTTTAAGTTCCGAAGTTATCCACAAAAAAACAAAAACAAATATTTTCGTTGACTTTTCTTTCTTTATTTTTCGAATTATATCACAGAAACAAAAACACTTTCTTTGAGCAACTTATTATTCTCAATACGCTGCTATAAGATTTTGTATCTTGCTTAATATTCAAGATAAAGAAACAGTTGAATTAACCAAAAAAAATCAGTTCTTTAAGACAAACTATATGTATTCAAATTTCTTTACAAAACTGTTGTTTCTGACTACATTATTGTTTATCTTTGGTTCACATCTTGTTTTTTTTTCAGACTACTATTTGTTTTTACAATTTTATATTTATAAAGTATTTTACACCTTTGTAACATTCGCATTAATCAAAATAAATATAACAACCCTTATTTATTTTAAAAGAGAAAAAAAAATAGGTCATAACCAACTATAGCTTCAATTAAAAAAAAGATAAGTTTGTGTCATAACTTTTTAACAGAGAGCGTAATTTTTTTTTGTTAACACGATGAAATTCTACATAACAATATCTAAAAATAATCTGCATAAGTTCTTTTGATGTCTGCTTCAATATCGGAGACATGGCACAATATTAAAATAATAAAAAAAGCAGTTTTTTTTTAAATAACTTAACAACAAGAAATGATCCAATATTTCTTAATACGGTTCCAAGTTTGTCTCAAAAAACTGCATGTTTCTGATAATTTGACAGTTTCTTATCTTGAATATTAAGCAAAATACCCATGTAATTTCATCGAATTTGGTCCACCCTGTATTACTTTCTTTCATAAAATAAAGTTCTTCACACTTTAATTAAATACACTGATAATATTGCGTTTTTTTAGTTACTAATAGATGTGATTTTAATAAAGTCAAGTAATCACTGAAAATTTATGAAAATTATTACGATGCTGGACAATTTTTCAGTTTTGCTACATTTTAAGTACTTTTTTTTAAGACAATTGTGAATTATTAGTGTTTTTGCCTCAATATTTCAAATATTAACCATTGATTATTACATCACTGTATTTAGAACTTTCAGTTCTTCGAATGCAAAAATCCAATATAGTGTTTATAAAAAATAACATATAAAATTGATGATGACCCACAACAAACAAAACGTTGGATGAAATCCATTTAGATCAGCGCAAAGAGAATAAAAATTTGCTTTAAGCTAGTCTTTATTTTTCAATGTCACTAATATTAAAGGAAATACACCAAATAAACTGTTTTTTTTTTTAAATTTAATAACATATGAACCAAGAGGATAATCGTACTTTTCTTATAAGATTAGAATTCAGCACCTGGTTTCGCTACTTTGCCTCAATATAACTTATTTCGTAGCTTTTCAGATAAGCAATATGCCCAAGTTGTTGTTTTAGTAGTAATTTAAAGTCAAAAACCGATCATTTTCTTTATGCATATTAGAGAATCACCTGTTAGAGTGTACCATATCATATCTGACAGTGAAGACACAGCTTTATTTTGTAATATGAGTCGTATCCTATACATAAAGAGGCATGAAAATGTATAGCGTCTTTTAGAAACAATTTTATTATAACATATCCCACATAAAACGTTAAAATCACAAAAGCGGTTTTACTTATACGTACACTTGCATATTTACATTGAGTAATTTTTAAGTATTCCTAATACTTTTCGAGAAATATGTTTAAATACAGCGAGGAACACTGTTGACAAGATGGGCCGTTGTGGAATATTTATTATGTACGTTATTATAACGGAGCTTCTCACCACAATCATGGAGATTTTTTAAATAAATTACGAGTTATAACACAGCGACAAAATTATTATTTTTAACCCTATAACAGTATTTATTACGACTGTTTATTGAAAATAACAACTTTCTTTAAAGCAACAAGTTATATACAAAGTGGTTACGTAAAAAGGGACGAAACAAATGTCTGCGATACAAAACACTATCTCCAGTCAGTTCGCCAACTGATTAAAATCGTACAAAAAAAAACATGGTTTTACTTAGAACTTTAAAATTATTTTAAATGGTGCTCACGTAACGCATTTATGTGAATAAATACACTGTAGGCAAAAAAAAACTACTTTTGAGTCATGAGCCAGCAGCCTCTCGATTATCCGTTTAGCTTAACCGGATTAGCAGAGTTTAACAAAAACGGCAACTCAAAGCAAAAAAAGTGAAAAGCTAAAAGACATTCACTATGGGGTGCTTCATGACATTTTATTCTTAAACGAAAAACAAAATGATAAATCTCTGTTCTAGCGTCCATTATTATTAGACCAATTTTAACACATTGCTGCCGCACGCATCTCTGTTGGAACGATCGGCGCTGTTAATAGCGCCTTATTTGAAATTACCCAATTAATTATTTTATGACAAATCATACTGAATTTAAAAATGAAAACAAGTTTTATAGGGTTGCAAAATGAAACTAAATATAATAATTTCATGAATGTTTCTTTTCCTGTTTATTAGAAATTTTTCATAGTGCGCAAACTGAATTTGGAATGTCTTGAGACAAAGTTAAAAGTTTGTTGATAATTTGATAATAATTTTAAATAACGCCCTACTGACAGCGTGACAGCCAATAATAATAACACAGCGCCGATCGTTCAACAGAGATGGGTGCGTTCGCAATGTGTCAAAACTGTTAATAAGGGACACTAACATAGTATATCATTTAAAACCCAGGCATAAAAGTATTTTCTTAAATTAATGTGTAAGCAATATTTTGCACTTCAATATAATTTAATTTGATGGTTTACCTCTAACAAAGGTTCAATTTTTTATTGCCACAATCATGTCGCAAAATGTAAACAAAATCATTACCAATATTTCTAAAATATTAAATTTTGTAATGTTAAGTTGTTTCTATTATTTTATAGCGTGAATTCGTATAATCGAGAGTTTATAGATATGCCCTTAACATAAATCATTAATTTTGTTTTCGTGTTGCAAATTTTTAAACAATTTTACTTACGCGATTGTCATTTGTTTCAATCCCCTTTATTACAATAAAAAACAGGTATTTCCTAGTACAATCGATTTTACGGTGTTCATAGGTGGCGCTTGTTTTAAACAGAACATCATACAATAATTTTAAATTCTATGTACATAAAAATAAACAATGGTTCAACGAAATTTTTTATAATTCGGAACGAATTTTTATATTGCACTTAAATAGTTGTACAAATTTAAAATTTAAAACTGGATAGATCAAATAGCTGACAGACAAGTGCATTTATTAATAAAGGTTAATATTACTGCGTTTTAATAGCATTAAATTTTATTGTTAATACGGCCCTGTTCTTTTTCTTTGTCCAATGAAGGTTTACAAGACTTGCCATTTGCTTAATATTAATAAATTTAAAAGTAGTCGTTTTGAGTAACGTTACGATTGTTGACGCAGATAGTTTCAATTGTTATGAACGCAAAAAGTATTTGTTACAATAATTGATTATTGGCGAATTGTTTCATAATGACTCATCATCGATTATGGGGATATCGGAAATTGTAAGGGATAGAACGATGGTTAAATTACTGAAGAAGTGTTTTTACGTGTTTAGTAAGAATATAAACTAAAAATATACATATCGTGTCCATTTCATAAAACTATCATTAAAAACTGTTACATTAAAGAATAAAAATAGCAGATTGGCTACTCAAATTTGTGCGAGAAATCTAACAGTGAAAACGGAAATAAAATCCTTAAATCCCTTTCCGCAGTATAGCCCAATAATTAAAATCTGGATGTTGTTAAATTTGTTCTCATAATTAATTCATTTGTTTTTTGAAGTCAGCAGCACATTTTCACATATTTTAAAAAAGTACCATACAGGGTTTGTTACAGAACTTATCTTACTATACATATATCACTGTCGGATTAAGTTTAGTTAAATGAAACTGCAATTTTAAGCAACGAAATATTAAAAATAATGTTTTAACATCGTTACAATTATAAATTCGTAAAAATGTACCTTTAAATTGTTCTGATAGATTAACAAAATATATTAGTTACAAGAACATGTTTAACAATATCCATATTTTATATTAAGGCTATATCTCGTACACTAATAATTAAACGTCATTCATGTGATATTACTTTTTGTAACTTTTTTTATATTGTGTCCTGCAATGCGATCAAATTCGAAACATTCTGTATGGAATTATATATTTTTTAAATTCTAATAATAAAATACGTCAATTAATAACCTAAAAATCAAATATGACGTCCATTACAATTACAAATAAAAAAGTTGACTATCGCATCTCGAAAATTAAGTAGGCTGGGTAAATTGTAGCAACGCCAGTCTAGTCTAACCTTGGAACCTCAAATAACAAATTTCACAATTCTGTTCTTGTCAACAAAAAATTTATCCATAAAACTTAAGACTGAAGATTTTTTATATTTAGGCACAATTTTCACATGTTCAGTTTATATACTTTCTGAACACCTTCAACCAAACTTCTTTGTTTTTAAGCGTCCTTCAATTTCTAGCGGTTTCTGAGATTTCCATGTTAATCTTGATGAATCATACTTCATTTGTTTGAAATATGTGTTGAAGTGTCGTAAAGTCACTCAAAAACCGATTCGCGAAGGTCTAATTGGTTTTTTATGCTTTAATCGTCAATCAAAAATAAGCGTCTCTTGGCCGCCTGGTCAGATTTTTATGTATAGGGTGAACCAAATTCATGTTTTACGGAGTATTTCGGTTGCCATAATAATTAGCAAAAATCTAAAATCGGTGTCTTGGGTTAATTGTTTGAGATAAACACATCCGTGTTATCAGATTTTTTTATATCACTTTCCACTTTAGCACTACAAGCGAATAATTAAATTTCAACGTTTTTAAAAATGTACTACAAGTTCTTTATTTATAAAAATAGAACTAAATGTTATACAGGTTTTAACAAACATTTTTATGATTGATTTTAAAATGTTCCTAAAGTTTTTTCAACGATCTTGACTTTTAACATATGAGGTAAACTTATATATTTTTTTAAATGGAAAGTCTAGTCAGGCCATGACTATATCAAAAAGAATTTTTTTAGTTTTTCACAAATATACGGGTTCTCGTTTTTCGAGGGCCACTATGGGGATCTCTTAAACGGTAAGAGTTACGACTTCAGTTAAATTAGGGCAAAGTTGTATATTCAAGTGCTTAATAATTTGACGCAAACAGAACTTTGAGTTTTTGAGATATAAGGAAAAAAGTAAAAAAGTGGATTTTTGTTTTTTGCCCGTAACTTTTTCATTTGATGTCGAATTTCATTTCTGTAAACACTTTCTCATGGCCACTTTTTTCAAGGAATCAGAATCCCCAATTATATTTTCCGTGCGACGTTTCGTTTTTTTAAAACCATCATCAGGTCAATTTTTTCTTATGGACGCTATATCTCATTTTAATGCCAATTTGTAGGGCATTTTTTTCTAAATTCGATAATGTATAACACTTGGCACATTTTTGAAACAATTGTGGTTAAAAATGGCAAAAACAATTATTTTATTTAAAACAAATCCTAATCGGCATGATATAATATATCATGCCGATTAGGATTTGTTTTGATTATATTATAATTTTCTTTGTCCCTTTTTCCTTGGAAGCACGTAAGTAAACCGCGGTTTACTTACGTGCTGCCAAGAAAAAAGTGACAAAGGCAATTATTTACCATGCCGATTAGGATTTGTTTTAAATAAAATAATTGTTTTTGTCATTTTTAACCACAATTGTTTCAAAAATGTGCCAAGTGTTATACATTATCGAATTCAAAAAAAAAATCTCTTCAAATTGGCGTTAAAATCAGATATAGCGTCCATAAGAAAAAATCAACATGATGATGGTTTTAAAAAAACGAAACGTCGCACGGAAAATATAATTGGGGATTCTGATTCCTTGAAAAAAGTGGCCATGAAAAAGTGTTAACAGAAATGAAATTCGACATCAAATGAAAAAGTTACGGGCAAAAAACAAAAATCCACTTTTTTACTTTTTTCCCTATATCTAAAAAACTAAAAGAGCTAGATGAGTTCTGTTTGCGTCAAATTATTAAGCATCTGAATATAAAACTTTGCCCTAATTTAACCGAAGTCGTAACTCTTACCGTTTACGAGTCCCTATAGTGGACCTCGAAAAACGAGAACCCTGTATACTTTTGTATGTATTGCAAAACATAACTGAGATGGCTAATTTTGCGAAAATTTTATTAACAGTTTATCATGATTTCGTAAACAAGTGATATTTGCAATTAAAAACAACTTTTTTTCATAACACAGGCGTATTTACCTCAAAAAATGAACCCTAGAGACCCATATCAGATTTTGGCTAACTATTATGGTAACCGAGATACCCCTTAAAACAGTGGTTTCCAACCTTTTTGTACCTGCGCCCCCATTTTTCATTAAAAAAAAATTGCGCCCCCCTCATTTTTCGTAACAATCTAATTTCATAAATACTGTCCTGATAATAAT
Organism: Elmis aenea; assembly: GCA_947652605.1. NCBI lineage: Eukaryota > Metazoa > Arthropoda > Insecta > Coleoptera > Elmidae > Elmis > Elmis aenea. The sequence goes on from OX393583.1 coordinate 18,018,182, forward strand.
TATTTAATAATTTAATGGACTGCAAAACAATATACCATACTCTGTATAAATAAAGTTCTTTTTGTTTGTTTGTATTCAAAAATGATATTTTGGTAACAGTTGCGCGCCCCCCCTTGCAATAGTCTCACGCCCCCCTAGGGGGGCGCGCCCCACAGGTTGGAAACCACTGCCTTAAAACATTCGAATTTGGTCCACCTTGAAACACTACAATTCGGAAATGTTTACATCAATTAAAATGAATCTGTCAGCAGAATACATAGCAAGATTTTTGTTTGCCGCACTCATGTTAAATACCACGAATTTATAATTTCCAAATTTTTAATGCACTTGTCCACTGCTAAGGCCACCGTGTACCATCATATAAAATAGCAAGCAGTAACAATGTGTGGAAATATGTCCTTATTTTAATTATTACTCATGCCCAGATTATACCCAGATGTGAAAACTAGAATCACAACAAAATTTCACCAACAAAATTTGATTAAAACTTTACGAGTCAATAATTTTTTTAAATAGAGTTCAAAAATAATCGTCTTCAATTTTTTTGGCGTCGATTATTTTTAATGCTGTTTATACCAGCGTTTCTTAAACTTTTTTGTCTCACAACCCTTCTTACTCTGAAAAGTTATTTTTAATTTGAGTCTTTCGTATTAGGTATTGAAACAACGGATTTTAAAAAAAAATTGATTTTAAAATAGCAATAGTAAACCAATTGCACGTTAACACAAACAACTCATATTATTGATAAACAAATAACTGTATCGGAGGATTCAACCGGTATGTCATACCCTGTAACTCTTTTATTATACGAAAAAAACCACAAACCTTCTATTTTTATAAATCATTTGAAATTCAGAAATTCTCAATACCATTAGATATGTACTTATACTTGTTTTTCAAATTGGCGATAGTCAACTTTTACTTAAATAACAGTATCAAAAACACTTACACATAATTTTTTTTGAAAAAGTACAAGATTAAAAATATATTTATCATATTTTATAAAATTATAGCAATTTTTGTTTCACACGCAAATGCAGTTTATAATAATGACAATTAAACCTTGACAAAAATATTGTTTTAATGTTCATGTATTTTTTATGCGTAAATAGGTAAAGAAATTTTAAAAAGTATCTACGGTTTTTGGTTTTTTTCTTACAATAAAAAAAAACTATAACGGGAATGTAATGTAGGTATGTGCCTATACATAGGCGCCGACTACAAGGGGGCAACGGGGCTCGTGCCCCCGTACCGATAGGGGGGCATTGCCCCAATGCGACATCGCAAAGGCTAACTTGTGCATATCAGATTTTAATTATGCCAAACAACACATATCACGTTCGAGTTGCAGTACAACTTAATTTAGTGTTTTCGTACATTCTGAGACTGGACTATGTACCAATACCTATCGTGTCGGTCAGGGTGTCAAACTCGCGGCCCGCAACGAACATTTTTGCGGCCCGGCCAATATATCGGCACACAATAATATATAATTAAATAACAAACCGACGCAGAATAAAAATAAGGTAGGTAGAATTCGCTAAACGTTTTTTTAATTACACTCTTTTTTTGCTATTATTAAACAAAATAAATAATTTTTGCGGCCCACCTAAAGTTAAACCTTGTTTGTATCGCCCAAGTTAGCCATTGAGTTTGACACCCCTGGAGGTACTGGTACTACTTACACTCGTGCATCGTACATTTACCGTTCTTATTTCTCAAGCTGTTAACAGTTGACCAGTTCTGTGCCATCATCCTTTAAAGTAAATTCCCGCTGTTTAAAGATAAAAGATATTTTTTACCAAAGTATTTAGTTTAGTTTTTTCACTTTTTCCGGTAATAACAGGTAAGATGTTACTTTTTATAATTATTACTATATATTTTATTTAATTATGGAATTTATTTAATTTGTATTTTGAATAAACTTTAATTTTGTACCCATCAAGGCTCAAAACCGAAAAAAAAAGTTGAACCGAATTTGAGAACTTTATTTTTTATAACGGTTTTGTGTAAAAAAAAACAATTAAAAAACCGGTTTGTGACGTTATTTAGATTAGAAATGCAAATTATGAAAATACATATACATATCTATTTATAATTTTATAATAGATGTACAATCAAGCGTTCAGTAATGACGTTTGGTAAACTAATCGCATTAAGTACAAATTTAGTATTTTTTTAAAGTAATTTTTATTTAAAAAAAGGTGTAAAACACCGGTTTTTAATTAATTTGGTTAAAGGTTGCCGTTTTTTGCCATTAAGAATAACGGAAAAAAGATAACGGTTAATCGGTTTTTTTAAACCGGTTTCATGCCCTGGTACCTACTGTAGTTAATGAGTATCCCCTGCCCCCCTAGCGAGTTTAGAAAGTCGGCGCCTATGTGCCTATAGCAATTTAGTTATAGCATATTATGTGGTGCTTAACATCTTCAGCGATATTGTGTTGTACCTGTTTAAAATTCACAATAAAACCATATTCAAATTAAGATGTGCCCATTTTTGTAAGGCCAATTCCAATACAAAATAATTGGCGACGAGGATAAACACGCGTTCCGTTAATATTCAAATAATATTATATTAAGTCTGTTTTATACTATACTATTTTTTCGTTTAAGAAAATCGTATATATTCTAGTACGGTGTCAATCAGAAATTAAAAATCTTGAACGAAAAATTCGTACGAAATTACTACCTGCCCTATATGCGTCCAATTTTAGCATGAGCGCATGCGTATTCTACTGTAACTGAATCTGACCGCATGTTATTTGTGGGTTAGGTTAACTGAAACAATTAAACGATGTTAAATACTACTTATTACCGTTATCCCTCAAAATTTATTTTGTAGGAATAAATATGTAGAATGGAACAAGCGTTAAATATACGTTAAATTTGAAAATGATTCGCTTTCTGTTCTGTGATCAAATTGAACATTTGTCGTGGTTACTCAAGGTGCCAACAAAATATGATAAAAGTTACTAAAAAGTAACCAAAATATATTGGAGTTTTCGTACCAAAAAATAGTACAATGTTTGTATTAAAAATCGTATACGATTTTCTTAAACGAAAAAATAGTATAGTATAAAACAGACTTTAGTGTGTTCATTTCGCATTTCAAGATAAGTGTGAGTGTAACCTAACATTTGAAAAATGCTGGATCCACCAGTTCAGCAGATTTTGACATTCAATCAAATAACAGAATCAGTTAAAGAATTTTATCACAAAATTAATAACTTTTTCGTTTACAAAAGTAAGTTTAATTTAGTAAGCAGTAGACATGTTTAATTTCCAGGTATTTTTTAAAACGAAGAAAATTTACAGTTAAGTAACATTGCTGCACGCTTTTGTCTGGCTTACAACAAGACGTCATTGCTTGTCATGTAGCTACTTGAAGACTTCATTGGTGAACGGGAGAAAAAAAGCTCAAGTAACGTCTTATTGTTAGCGTGAGTGTGAGGAGTTTTAATCTCGTAGACCGCTTGATAGAATATTGGGAACTTTAGGTACGCAGACACTTTTTGAGAAACGCTGGTCTAAAGCTAAAGGGTAAACTAAAGATTGGTTGTGATTGCAATTACATCGAAATTATTCAGGATTCTGGTTTTGTTGAACTTGAGCATCAATCTAGTGATCCTCATTTAACATCCTGCGACTGTTATTCATTGCCAAATCTCAAAAAATATTAGAGGAAGACGATTTGAATCCAACAAAAGATATTTAACAGCCTTCAAACGATTTTTTTCTCTACTAGGATATGATTGTTGAAAAAACAATGAAATAGCTGTGGTCGAATGGACTTACGTTGAAAAATAGTCGTATGTTTTCTTTTCATGGCTGGGTAGATCGTTTGATATTTTCTTCTCGTATTCCACACAGTTGTCGCTACTTTTATAGACTTTTTATACACAAACGTTAATTAACACATATTTAAAATTGCACACAAGCACCCCGTGATACTAATGGTAATTTAGTTAATTAATAAAGTCGACTAAAGCTACTATTACGCTATAGAACTACCAGACATGGTGGTTATACACGTTTTTTCACAAGAATCCGTGTTTTCCGAATTAGATCTAACCGCTTTAGGAGCTCCAGAAGACGTTTGTTCTAATGTTTCTGTGTTATTGTTTGTTGATGCCCGTCTTGCAACTTCTCTTGTTGCCGTTCGAACATCGAAAACACTACATTCACTTTCTATATCACTGCCTTCTAACTGTAAGACGTTCAGCTATAAAAAAAACAGAAAGAATTATCAACAAATAATTTTTTTTTTACATTTGCTTGACATGGTGATGAGATTATTTCAATGGAAAATGATCAAATATTTGATTATTATCATTTGAATCTTAATATCCAGTGGCGTAGCTAGAATTTTTGAGACCTTATGCAACATTTTAAATCATGCCTATACAGGGTTGCGCAAAAGTATGGAAACAGACAAATATCTAGAACACTATTGCAGATATAACAATGAAATTTTGTATCTGAACGTTATGGTATTTTTCGGATTCGATGAAAATATTAAGGTCGCAATACGACTTCCGGTTCTACCGGAAACGAACTCAAACATTAAAATTTTAAATAAAGCACCCTGTATATTTGTACCTACATTTTTGGATTCCTCTTAAAATTTACTTTAAAAAATGTAAAAGGGTCTAAAGGCAATGGTTTTCATAAAATTTACATTTTTCTGAAAATTTGGAGCGATACAGCAATTTCAGTTTTTTTTTTACATTTAAGTTATTTAAAAAGGCTGTAGAATTTCGTTTGAAAATTAGATTAACAATTGATTATTTAACACTTTGCGCTAGCTACATTTAAAAAATATTTCACAGGGTGTTTTTAACGCTTGGTCAAACTTGTGAAAGTTTAAACCATGGCTGCGGAGTCGATTAAAAAAAAGTCGACTCTGACTCCTGATAATAGTGAAAAAGGTGAAAAAAAACAACGATAAAATGCAAAACAATGCAAATCCATCTTAACACAATAAGATTAACATGTAACCACAAAATAACTTCAATACGTGTTCAAAATGACCTCCCATCATTTTCAATTACATAATCGCACTCTCTTTAAAAGCATTTTTAAATATAAAACATTATTTGTAGGAAATTTTGTTTTTGCACTCTATTCCTTATTTTCAACTTTTACGAAAAATCGGTTTGTCATTCCAAAAATTTCACCTGACCAAAGTTGTAGCCCATAAAATTTTCTATCCGGAATGGGCCTTCCGTTTTTTTGTACAACCTTTTGTTTTAAATATATAACGATTGCAAAGTCTAAGAAACAATTGAAGTTTTTAAATTTTTCACTTTTTTTTGTACAAACTGCCGTATAAGTTTTAAACCATTGCCTGTAGAGTGTAGACTAAAAAGAATTATAACCAATTTTGTAGAGAATTTCATGCTCTATTAAAAAGTTGTGAGGTATTTTATGATTAATTGATATTTTCGGCGACAGAGGCTTATAAATGCAGAAGTGTAAAAAAATCAAGTGTGTTGATATCTGCTTAGCATTTGATTTTAGGAAAAAGTTTTCCTTAAACTATTTTTTTTAGGAAAAGGTCCTTTATCACCACATAAATATTTGCGGTGATAGCGGGGACACCCTGTATATACAGGGTGTATATTTTCGTACCATCAAGTACAACCGAGTTATTAACGATTTAAAAACAAATGCCCATTTTGATTTTTGTTTATTATCTAGCGTGCCATGGAAATTTTTAAAAACATTAAAGCATCACTGAATAGGTCTCCAAAAATTGAACAATTTGTCTAATTTAAACTTTTTTGTAGTTCTTACCGTTTACGAGATCCCAATATGTGGACCACCCTATATATTTAAAAATCAATAGTTCAAGGCTAGAAATGCAAATTTAATAAAATTAAAACATTATTATCATCATTTTATTCAATGATCGACAATCAAAGGGCTCCCAAAACCTAAGCATGATAACTACGCCCCTGAAGATATCATTCGATAATTCTAATTATTTGTCTTTGTCCAGCAGTCATTTTAAGAAAATGCAATATTCATACCTGTCTAGCATTTGGGAATAATTCACTAGAGTCTGATCCACAACTAGAACTTTCGCTTAGATCGGATGTAAATTTTCTCTGCGCTCTGGGACTAGGAGGAGGTCTTCTTGTACAAACCTGAGCTTGAATGTGTTCACATACTCTTCTAAACCTTCTTATATTGCCTAAAAATAATTAGTTATTAGTACTATTAGTACATAACTTTAAAGACGCAGTAAGCGAATGTGTAAAGTGTGAACCATACGTTGCGACTAAAGTAAAAAGGTGAACGAAAAAGTTGAATAAAATTTATCGAATTGAATCCTTCAGAATAGTCAGCAATACTAAGCGGCGAGCTATCGCAAGAATTAATTTTTACCGATTCTGATTTTATTGTTGTACTCGTTAACTTGACATTTAACTTTATACATACTAGGGTACCCTCGAGGGTACCTTTATAAACAGGGTAGGCACAGGCGCTGGACAGCTTTCTATTGGCTGAGGTGTATTATATACCTACGGTCGAGTTTTGCTTGCGGCTAGGCTGCGACCTCTAGATTTTATATAGTTTGCATGGAGAACAAAGGAGAATGTCACATTTTATTTTTTTCTTGCGTGTTCAGAGTGTTTAATTGTGATCCAAGACTTTAAAAGACACTAGTGATAGTTGTGTAAGTTATTACTATACGTAAATTTCATAAGTTAAGTTAAATAGAATTATTTTTTTTAATTCTTAAGAAAATGTGCATTGTATTATTTGTCTACATCGAACTTAATAGCAAGGATGGAATTAATAATGTAATTTTGTCATAAAATATGAAATTGAATTGATGAATCCATACTTTTCAGTTGCTCATTAGACATTAAAACAGGAATTAAGTAAACAATTGTTTGCAACTTAATAATCATAATTAATTAAAGATGCTTAATATTCGTATCAATAAATTTATCTATCTTGAAAACAGAGGTTTGTGTGGCATAGAATTAGCTAAATTTGGGATTACAATATAAATTTAAAGACCAAAGCTGTTATTAAATAATTTTGCCTGTTTGCTGGCTGAGACGTAGCCGAAAAAGTTACACGTTTTGGCCTTGATACACAAATAACTATTGTCAAGTTAGGTATTCGGATTCTTCATTTGATAAATATCATTGAATTAAAAATATTTTTGTGAATGTAAAAATAAAAAATATGTTTTTTATTCCTTTAAAGGGCCGTTAACGGTTAACCAAAAATCGAGAACTTTCTTTTTATAACGGTTTTTGCCTAAGAACCAGTTTTTTCATAAAAAAAAACTAGTTTACTGTAAAAAATCGATTTAACTTTTAAACCGGTTTCTGACATTATTTACAATAGGAATGCAAATTATGAAAATATTATTATCTATTTATAATTTTATAATAAATGTACAATCAATCAAGCGTTCAGTAATGACTTCTGGTAAAGTAATAGCATTTAATACAGATGATGTATTTTTTAAAGTACCTACTTTTTATAAAAAAAAAAAGTTTAAAAAACCGGTTTTTAATTATTTCGGTTAAAGTTGCCGTTTTTTAGTCAATTAAAACACCGGGTTTTGCTTAAAAATCACATATACGGGAATAAAAAACGGTTAACCGGTTTAAAAAACCGGTTTCTTACCCTGCTAAAAGTAAGTACAGCAATATATTGTTGCAACTATCGTACAAGTTATGTACGAGCGAGTTAACTTAACATTCACACAGGGTGTATAGGATTACTGCAGAATCAACAGAAAATATGATATACACAATCGCACTTTGTTCATTTCAGTTAGTTAAGGATTAGCTCAGATTAGATTAGCATTTTAATGTATTTCGTAGTAACAATTAAAAATAAAGTTGTTTTTAAAAAGCAACATCGATAAATAATTCATTTAACTTACACACAAAAAAACACTATTATTACATGTGTTTTAAATTCTTTTATGTACACTGCGTGTATTATGGGTTGCATGCTTACAGTGGAAATACGCGCTCCGTAAAGGTTTTTTAAACTTTAATAGCTAATAACAATTATTAACCCTTCATTTTACTCACTTTTTAGTTGCTGTTTTTACTATTGCATCTATTTCCGCATGCCGCTTGAGTTTCTACCTTCAAATTCCGTTAAAAAATTGAATTATTGAAATAAATCCTATATAATCCCATTGCCGCTATTAGAAATTTGGAGGGTTTGTAAAGCTTGGCCATACCCTGTTATACAGAGGTATCCTACTTTACACTGGTCATCAGAGACATAAACATTAACGGACAAAAAATACAGCAACATAAATATAGCTATAAATATCTGGAACAAATTGCAAATAACGAAACAACAAAAGCATTGTATTAAGGGGAATTGGGAAAGATTTCTGTAAAGAAGTATTTTTTAGATAATTAAGGATTTTAAGAGATTCGATTCAAGGCAGAAATAATTCAAAGAATAGTAAAAACAAACTCATAAATGGTTACACAAAGAAGCCGACTTACAGGCACGGAAAAGATATTATTAAGGAAAATTCAACGAACAAATAGGATCAGAAAAGAACAACTGAAGATTCCACAACAATACAACGGAGACAGTAAGATGGCTGGGGCATATTGTGACATGCGACCATGATGTTTTACTGTAAAATTATTTAATTTACTTTTAAAATGGCTACCACAAAATATACAATGACGTATAATTTACTAAATTCTTGTAACACTTCAAGAGGATCAATCGCTGATACACGAAAACCAATTAACGTTCAAATATCATGGTCATCACTTGGGTTGTACAATTTAGTGTTTGGTTTTTATAACTACCAACTAGGCCCTAGTTACTAGGGCTTCTATTATTGGCCATTCTTACTAAACCCGGAATTCAGGGACAAAATTGGATTTCTTCTCGGGATATGCCGGGATCCCGGAATGTAACTTATTAATAAATAAGCCGAATAAGGAAGAAATCGGTTAATTATGTACAGGATTGCGCAAAAGTATGGAAATAGACAAATATCTAGAATATTATTGCAGATATAGCAATTACATTTTTTATCTGAGCATTATGCTATTTTTCGAATTCGATGAAAATTAAGGTTGCAATACGACTTCCGGTTCAACCGGAAACGGACTCAAACTTTGAAATTTTAAATAGAACACCCTGTATATTATTACATTTTTGGATTTCTTTTAAAATTTACTTTAAAAATGTATGAGGTTATATGCATCTAAAGTAAACCGTTTTTGTAAAATTTACATTTTTATGAAAATTTTGAGCGATACAGCACTTTGGATTTTTTTAAACAATTTAAGTTATTTAAAATAGCAGTAGAATTTCATTTAAAAATTACATTGACAATAAATTAATAAACAGTTTGCGCTAGCTACATTTTTAAAATATCATACAGGGTGTTTTTTTCCGCTTGGTCAAACTCGTGAAACTTTAAACATCGATAACTCAATTTTCTTAAATACAACACACTATTTGTTTTTACATTGTCTTGTAGAAAATTTGATTGTCTTTCAAATATATTAACCATGTTTTATACCTAAAACTAATATTTTTCGAGTTATAGCTAATTTATTGTAAATTATTCGGGTAATGTAATATTTTCGAGTAGGCTATGAAGGTAGACAGTGATAAATTTGAAACAATTGAAAGATAAAAACAAAAAAGTTATAATATCATCTTTTCCTCACTTATTTTCGACACTTCTAATAAAATGTAGATGTAATTTTACCATTTTTACGTTTAAATCGAGGTTTATTAAAATTATGCATTTATTCATTGGACCAGTGTGATGGGACAATTACTAAACTCCATAAACTAATTTTTTGTGTTTCTACAGTATGATTTTCGGTTGAAATGGAAACGGTTTCGACTCTAACCGTTTTTTTAAAATTTAAAGATAAGACTGGTCAGTGACTTTTGTTTAATCAGCGTTGTTTTCGCGTAGTACCTAATACATTATCAATAGGTTTTTAAGACTTTGCAAACGATCAAAATCAATTATATGAAAAATATTGTGGCCCTGATAAGAAACCTCGATATAAACGTAAGTTTGGTAAAATTAAAACTACATTATAAACAATTTAGAAAATTCGAAGGAAAAGATAATATTAAAACTTTCTCGTTTTTATCTTTCAATTGTCACAAAATTACCGAAGGTAGACTCATAGTGTACTCGAAAATATTACGTTGTAACAATAATTTACTATAAAATCGCGATATCTCGTAAAATATCAGTATTAAGTATAAAAAATGTTTAATGTTTTTGAAAGACAATAACATTTTCTACAATACTATACCTATACGGTGTTGTATTTAAGAAAAATGAGTTATTGATGTTTAAAGTTTCACGAGTTTGTCCAAGCGTAAAATACACCCTGTATAATATTTCAAAAATGTAGCTAGTGCAAAGTTTTTAATAATCTATTGTCAATCTAATTTTCAAACGAAATTTTACTGCCTTCTTAAATAACTTGACTATTAAAAAAAAATTAAAGTGCAGTAGCGCTCAAAATTTTCATAAAAATGTAAATTTTACGAAAACGGTTGACTTTAAACCAGGGTGGATAAAAATCATGATTTTTTTTTTATATCAAAAAAATCGATTTATTTGATTTAAATCAGATTTTTTTGATTTAAATCAAATGTACCATATTATCGAATTTAGTGACATATTCACATGCTATTTCTGTTTTGTGCTAATATATTTAATAACCAATATATTTAATTCATTGGTGAATTTTTGTCAAAATGAAAAATTAAATATTATGATTGAGAATTTTGAAAAAATCTGTGCTAAATGGTGATGTTTAATTAATTATATGCAGGGTGGATCATTAGTGCGGGATCGTTCGATTGTGGCTAAACGGCTCGAGATAATCAAATGCTATTTTATACAGTTTTTTCTAAACAGCACAATAAAAATATTTTCAAATATACAGGGTGAGTCACCTTTCTGGATCTAATAGCAACTTTTATTTCAAATACAACACCCAATTTTTTATTTAATTTTTTTGACTGCCTTAATTTTAGCTTTGCATCAATATAAAATACTACCTACAGGTTTTTATACGGCGTTGTAAAAAAAAATTAATTTTCTAAATTATTCAAGGTTTTAAGTCTTTATTTAAAAAATTCTCCTGAAGTTATTTTGAAATACAAAGTTTTAATTTGGTATGGTCATGCAGAAAAATTTTCTCTGTTCGCTCGATATGAAAAAATTTGAATCACACATACAGGAGTGTTTATAAATAGGTGGCAACTTTCATGATTTTCAAAAGCTCGTAACTCGATTTTTTCAAATGCGAACATGTATTTTTTATGTCATCGAATTCGTCTTTAAATGAGCTTCATATTTTGTTAAGTATGTCCTATACCCAAAACTCGTACTTTTCGAGATATTCGACATTTTTCTTCAAATCGTTATTGAAGCAATAAAGTGCCGTGGAAATTAAAAAAACTGGCTGTTCACTTCGCTAACGTCAAAAACTTGTCATTTATTTTTTGAATTATTGCATTTCCACAATGAGTATTACTTAATGGCTGTATAAAAGCTGTATTACACTACACAATTTCTTGTACAATTTCTTGTACAATTTGCTGTCAAAAATTTTTATACTAGATTGTACAGCTGTTGCCAAGTTACAATGTCGTCAATTGACATACGCGAAGTGTCAGTTTACGACCTAAGACGTGTTGTAACTTGGCAACAGCTGTACAATCTAGTATAAAATTTTTTGACAGCAAATTGTACAAGAAATTGTACAAGAAATTGTATAGTGTAATACAGCCATTACACTATACAATTTCTTGTACAATTTCTTGTACAATTTGCTGTCAAAAATTTTTATACTAGATTGTACAGCTGTTGCCAAGTTACAACACGTCTTAGGTCGTAAACTGACACTTCGCGTATGTCAATTGACGACATTGCAAATTGTACAAGAAATTGTACAAGAAATTGTGTAGTGTAATACAGCTTTTACAAGAGAAAATTGATATGGTTTATTCACCATTTCGTGTATTTAATTACCAGTAGTAATACAATTTTGTTTTATTATAAATATTATATTGTATCTACTCATATAATCTGGAATTTAAATTGATAATTTTTTTAAAAAAATCACTTAACTTAAAAATCAATTTTAAAAAAAAAATCGCTTGATTTAAATCATGATTTAAATCGTGATTTAAATCAATTGATTTAAATCTGCTCAACCCTGCTTTAAACCCATGCAATCTTTTACATTTTTTACATTAAATTTTAAAAGGAAATCAAAAATGTAAAAATGTACTGGGTGTCCCATTTAAAATTATAAAGTTTGAGTCCGTTTCCGGTTGAACCGGAAGTCGTATTGCAACCTTAATATTTTCATCGAATCCGAAAAATACCATAACGCTCACATACAAAATTTCATTGTAATATCTGCAATAATATTCTAGATATTTGTCTGTTTCCATACTTTTGCGCATCCTGTATAAACAACTCCAAGCATACAGGGTGTCACACAAAAAACGCCGCAAGCTGTAACTCCGTTGTTTGTGGTTCGATTTTAATGAACAAAAAACTAAATGAAATGGCTCCTCAAATACTATGAACTGAATTGGATTTCAATTTTTTTCAAGTTAACTTAAATGTCAAACGATAGTCAATTTTTTTTCCAAATGGCACCATCTTTTTTTTTTAAATAAATCTGGTAGACATTTTTTTTCTGAATTCAATGATGTAATCATAAACTAATTTTAGTGCAAAACTAATAAGAAATAAAAAATAAAAGTTTAACTAAAATAGGTTAGGTTTCACAAAATTTTTAATCGTGCCGTGGAAAACAAAAAAATCTCAATCAACAAATGTCATTGTCAGTGTGGTATTTAAATAAATTTTGTTGATTAAGGGCTACACGTGACGATGTTCTTCGTAAAATTCTAAGTCGAAAATCTTGATACAAAAATGTTGTACCATGCTTCTTATGGCCTCAGGAACCATTAAAAGAAAAAAAAAATTGGCAACATTGCATACATTGATTTGCGTTTGGACATTTTTTTATCAGCAATTTTTACTTAGGTATTTACAATTTTTGTTCGAACTGAAAGCCTTCAGTTCGTAAACATAGCTGCAAACTTTTAGGTATCGTCTAACACAAACTAGAAATAATTGCGAGAAAAACAGAGATGACAGTTAATGAAAATGTTGCCATATGTATTATTTTCATTCAAATCAGTGATTAACAAATTTTCAACACCAATTTTTGAATTGAAGAACACAATATCTAGGAAAAAATACTATTCAAAATCTATTTTTATTCCAAACTGCAGCTTTTTCATTTGCAAGTATTAAATAATAACGCATATTAAAGGACTAAATGTCAAAACTTTGTTGACCTCTTGCAGACACAGCAAGCATGGTACAACATTTTCGTATTAAGATTTTCGACTTAGAATTTTACGAAGAACATCGCCCCGTGTAGCCCTTCCGCCAATTTTTACACACCCTGTATAATAAAATTATATTGATGAGCAAAGTATTCATTTGAGAAATATTACCTTTTAATAGCAATTTCGTTTTAATGAACACAATTTTTACAATAAATTTTTGTAACATAATTAAAGTAAACAAAGGTGCGTTCCATGCTTTGGTCACTTAGTCTTATTTTTAATTTATTAACAGAAAGTCAAGCTACATAAAATGCTATTTCATGCTCTATTAATGTGGGTGGAATTGTGTTGAGAGCATCTAACAGCAAAGAGACATCGTTTTCTATCAATAAAGTTATTTTGCTTCGCATTACCAGGGTACATAAATGTAATGTTGGGGCGTGTGGGCATCAGGGCCGTTTCTGGCGGGGGGCGAAAGCGTGCCCCGCACGTGGGCGGCCGATTTAGAGGGCGGCCAAATGCCGCCCTTGCGTTTTTTAATGTTTCACAAGAATTGAAAATAAAATATTAGTTTGAAAAATAGTATGTAAAAATGATCAAGGATTAAAGATTTCAATTCCATACTATTAAAAGAAAATTGTAAAAACGCGTAAATCACTCTCCAGTTTGCTATTCGGCAATTTCGACCTGAGAGTGAAGATTGCGATTAAATTTATGTACTCAATCGGCGGTTGTATACCGTACTGTAGCAATGTAGATAGCAATAAAATTGGCAATGGGACAAGTTAGTGCCAAGGGCGCAAGAGATGGCGCTGAAAATCCCTCTTACACATAATGACAAATTTACAGTCATTCAAACAGTTTGCATTAGGAAAAAATTTTATTATTGATTTCTCAGAAAATATTATTCTTGAGAAAAGTTGGTGCATGGTCTAACACTAATATTTAAGATGAAAAAAATTTCAATAAAAAGTCATGGAACACTAGATTATAACGATTTTTGAAATATTCGCAGGAGTAAAGTGCCCCTATTTTAGGAGATATAAAAAAAAATTATAGGAAAAAGTTATTTAGAATCTCAAAATAAGGCTAGCTTTAAATTTTGAAGGTCAAATTCTAATTTTTATTTTTTAAGAAATCTTAACATTCAAAAAGTCTGCAACAAATGGAAAAGTTTTTTATTATCGATTTCTCAAAAAATTATATTCTTGATAAACGGTAGTGCATGGTCCAAAACTAATTTTAAATGAAAAAAAGTTTAATAAAGTCATAGGACACTAGATTTTAGCGATTTTTGAAATATTCGCAAAAGTAAAGTGCTTAAAATTTTGTAATAATTGTAATTTTGGAATTTGACCGTCAAAATTTACATCTAGCCTTATTTTGAGATTCTAAATAACTTTATTCTACAATATTTTTTTGTATCTCTTAAAATAAAGGCACTTTACTCTTGCAAATATTTCAAAAATCGCTAAAATCCAGTGTCCTATGAATTTTTATCAAACTTGTTTTTATCTTAAAATTAGTTTAAGAATATGCACAAACTTTAATGAAGGATACATTTTTTTGAGAAATCAATAATAAAAAACTTTTCCATTTGTTAAAATTTCTTAAAAAATAAAATTTTGAATTTGATCTCCAAAATTTAAATCTAGCCTTATTTTGAGATTCTAAATAACTTTTTCTTATAAATTGTTTTTGTATCTCATAAAATAAGGGCACTTTGCTTTTGCAAATATTTCAAAAATCCTTAAAATCCAGTGTCCTATGACTTTTTGTTAAACTTTTTTAATCCTAAAATTAGTTTTAGACCATGCACCAACTTTTATCAAACATACATTTTTTTGAGAAATGAATAATAAAAATGTTTCCCATTTGGTGCAGGTTTTTTGAATGACGCTGTATACATGTTGTTAGATATAATACTTGCAACGACAATTATTTATTTTTTTATTTCAATTTTTTTT
Organism: Elmis aenea; assembly: GCA_947652605.1. NCBI lineage: Eukaryota > Metazoa > Arthropoda > Insecta > Coleoptera > Elmidae > Elmis > Elmis aenea. Next base: position 18,033,531 of record OX393583.1, read on the forward strand.
GTTTACCGGGGCGGCGAAACGTACGTTAGCACGCGGGCGGCCAAGTACTCAGAAACGGCACTGGCTGGGCATGTATCTCCTCCAACACGTAATAACACAATTTTTATTAGACCCATTTGTAATAAAAACTTTCTTACCTGATAATAACGTAAAGGTGATAGCAAACAAGTGTTCTTTGGAGTTATCTCCCGTTTGTTGTTTTGATATTGTTGAAATATCGACTTGGAATCGCACTTGCCGTTGAAACATGGCCGGCGCCGTAGACCCTCTTCTGTATTCAACCCTAAACGACATTGGACTTGACACCGAATGACTTAATTCTGCTATCTAAAACACAACATTTGATAATGGTCATTCTGTATATTGATGTTTTTTTTTTTTTGTAAATGTAATAAATTAATTCAACTTACCGACAAGAATGCGTGAATTAAATCTGCTTTAACTGTGGCTAAAGGTTTTCCTTTCACTAATATTGTAAACGTTTCGTCCTTCTCCGTCGTCATGAGACTTCCAAACCAAGATTTTTTTGTTAACTCTGGCGAAGACTCTGGTGTTAAATGTACTTCTTCAGATGATGCTGAAAATAATACTCACGTTAACATCTTGAGTTTTTTTTTGTAGGTATAATAAAGGACAATGCGTTAACAAATTTGGTAACTTTGGGAATTATAGTTACAGGTCATAATGAATAATCAACAACTTTTTACCCAAAAATATTTTTGTACCATCAAGTATAACCGAGTTATTAACGATTTGAAAAAAAGCCCATTTTGATATTTGTTTATTATCTAGCGTTTTTAAAACATTAAGGCATCAGGTCCCTGAAAGGGTAACAATTTGTCTAATTTAAACTTCTTTGTAGCTCTTACAGTTTACGAGATCCCAATTAGTGGCCCTTCTATGTGGACCACCCTGTATATGTAAATTTAAGCTATTGGCAGAATTTAATTTATTGAGAACCGATTAATCGGCCAAAATACCGATTACCGATTATTCTTAAAACAGCCGATTACCGTTTATCTACCGAATAATCGGCTAGATAGCCGATACAGAGAATTATCGATTATCTACTGATTTATCGGAAAACAGCCGATATAGCTGATGACCGATTAATCGGTAGAACCCTATTAAAAAAAGCAGGACGTGAATAGAAAAAAGCATACCGGGTGATTCAGTTTGACTGTCGCACCCCTATAACTTTGTAAGTATTGAAAATAACCCCAACAACCCTTATATATTTGAAATCGGCGAGAAATTCTCTATTAAGTGATGTGTTTTGTTACCTCTACGATTACGTATGTCAAATTCGCGATAGGCAACTGTTTTTTTTTTAAATCACATTTTTTTGTTGATTCGGATAGAGATTTTAATTCTGAATCCGACCATCTACTCAAAAAGTAGGCATACATAAGAAAATTTTCGAGAAAAATCAGTTCAAAATGTATTCAAATCATAGCAAACAGTCTATTTAACATAACAAAAAACGATCAAATCTTAAAAATTATACGGTAACTATTAATGAAAATGTATTAAAAATTAATTTTTAATAAAAATAAAAACAAATAATAAACGCCGACATAAAAAAAATAGATTTTAATGTATTCAAAATGGCCGCCACTGCTGATTTTTCTCAATTTTTTTTTAATGTATGCCTATTGCCTACTTTTTGAGTACATGGTCGGATTCAGAATTAAATTCTCTATCCGAATCAACAAAAACATGTATACTATGTAATTTAAAAAAAAAAAATGCCTATCGCGGATTTGACATATGTCACCGTAGAGGTAACAAAAACACATCACTTAATAGAGAATTTCTCGCTGATTTCAAATATATAAGGGTTATTGGGGTTATGCTCAATACTTACAAAGTTATAGGGGTGCAACAGTCAAAGCGAATCACCCGGTACTATAGGGAAAGCAAGAAACCTACGACTTTATCATTGAATTTTAAAATATAAAAAAATTTGTTGTTCAGTATTTAAGATTTAATTTAACCGTTACGTTTGGTACTAACAAGAAAGAAAGAAATCTTCATAAATAAATATAGATAATATTGGTTTACATTTTGTGATTGTTTTAAATACGGGGTGTTTCTGAACGATGTAGCATAATTTCTACTGGTGAATCTACATAAAAAAAATAGGACGATTCAGCCCATCATGCCTTATGGAAAGTTGCATCGTTGCTTTTCGTTAATTGTAACAATCAGCGCCCTTTTGTAATGCGATTTTGCTCCAAATTATTTAAATTTTTTTCTTCCAAATTTAGTTTTAACAAAAAAAAATGTGGAGCAAAATTCCATTGCAAGAGGGCGCTGGTTGTTACAATAAACGAAAATATGACATCTGACTTCATTTGTTTCGTTTGTTAATTCACAGTAAACTAGTTTTTGTTAAATACTTTCAATAAATATCAGAGTTATATTTTAATAATATCGAGTTTTTCTCCAAAACGATGGTTCCTGTCAAAAAACTTTAGGTTACTAAAAATGTACATTTTAGACCTACCTATCCGACTGTTACAATAAAAAATTGAAATTACGATCGACAAAAAAAATACAGCAGGTTATTTCTCTGCTATTATCGATTGCAGCGCCCCCTATGCTGGCTGGGATTTCACCAAAACTTATGCATAAGAACATGCTTGCCTATTGTAGAATACGTGCCAAATATAAATTAATGTTGTAGGTCAAAGCGTTCTTGATTTATCAATAAAAAAAACAATTTTCATCTCCTCTTCATGGGGCTGTAACTTAGCAGCGATGCAACTTTCTATAAGACATGATGGGCTAAATCGTCCTATTTTTCTATGTAGATTCACCAGTAGAAATTATGCTACATCGTTCAGAAACACCCTGCATATGTAATAAATTTTTTTTAATTATGTTAAATTCGTTATGGTGCTAATCTTCTTTAATAATGCAATATCAAAATTATTTTAAGTTTCAATTCATCAATTTTCAAACTCAACAATTTTTTCAACTTTAATAATTTTTAACCTGTCTACTATCTCAACATTATAAAAAAAATTCTAAAACATCCCTGAGGATGCCGAAAAAACATATTCGGCGAAATATGTAGTTTTTTTTTAACCTTAATAAATATACCTTGTAATTTTCTACGATGAAATCTTGGTGAACCTAAGAAACTATTCTTTATTGTGTTAAGCCTCGATCGCCAATGGTGACTAGCAGCTGCAGCAGAATGTGGAGAACCTGGTGGTGTTACTGGTGTTAGAATACCCGATCCTTGAAAAAAAAGGAGACTATTAGAACAAATAAATTTTTAAGTTAGATATGAAATAAACTAAAAACCCTTCTGTATTAAACGTGGGTTTATGCAGCTGTTTTAGTAATAAGACTTAAGAATAGTAATAAGAATAAAAGTTAAAATACTGTTAAATCAATGCTAGCGTTTACGCATTGGATTTAATTTTAGTAGTAACTTTTTTTTTTTTTTTTAAATTAAAACACTAGGTGTTTGAACACTAAAACTGGTCTAGAAGTAAGACCAACCATTAGTTTGTATCTGTTAAATCTTAAATCTAAGTTACTTAGCTAAAATCAGTCCAGCGACGTATTTTAGTTGTCTTTGTTATTCTTAGGAAAATAAAGACACTAACACTTGCACAATGCTCTGCTTTTCCACAGATCACTTAGAAAGTTCGAACGGTTTGGTTCTCTTCAGTCTACGACATAAGTTTTGGTTGTCTAGCAGCTGGAGAACTTCTGGATTTTCGTGTAGGTGAAGCCTGGCTTCATGCTTCTTTGCAAATCTTTTGATTTCTTCTTCAACGGTTAAGATACCCAGGTCTCGATGAAGGTCGGCGTTTCTGACAAACCAGGGAGCGTTGGGCATTTCATGTAACACCTTGTTTTGGACAGTTTGTATCTTACGTATATTTGTAATTTTTGCACACCCCCATAGTTGTATTCCATACAACCATGTAGGTCTAATAATTTGTTTGTAAATCAAAATTTTGTTGTATAATGACAGTTTGGAATATTTACCAATAAGCCATCTGTATTGTGCGGTTTTAATTTTAAACTCCTTTTCTTTTTTCTTAATATGTTCTTTCCACCTTAATTTAGCATCAAGAGTCATACCAAGATACTTTGCAGTGTTTGCGTGTGAGACAATGGTTTCATTGATTGTTATTGCTGGAGAGTTTCTCAATCTTTTATTTGTAAAGTTGATATGGACTGATTTCGTTTCATTTAGTTTAATTTTCCACTTATTGGTCCATTCGTGTATGGCATCACTAGCTGTTTGTAGTTTTTTGGTGGAAATTATATCTGTTTTACCTGTTGCCAGCAATGCTGTATCGTCCGCGAAAGTAGCCAATTTCACTTGATTCAGTTTTGGTATATCACTGGTGTAGAGTAAATACAGGACAGGTCCAAGGACACTCCCCTGTGGCACTCCTGCTTGTATTTCTTTCAATTCCGAATAGGCTTCTCCTTGTTTTACTCTAAAAAGTCTATTAGAAATGTAGGAAGTTAAAATTTTTACATATTGGTCGGGCAATATTTTGTTAAGTTTATAGATTAATCCTTCATGCCACACTTTGTCGAAGGCTTGTGCGACATCAAGAAGTAGCGCTGAACAGACATTCTTTTCTTCAAGTGCTCTTTTTCTATTATAGCGGTAATACGGTGTACTTGATCTATCGTTGAGTGTTTAGGTCTGAATCCGAATTGATGATCAGGAATTAGTGATGCATTCTGAATGATTGGTTTTAATCGTTTAAGTATTAATTTTTTAAACAACTTTGATATTGTAGTCAACAGAGAAATTGGCCTATATGATTTGACATCGTGTGGAGGTTTATCAGGTTTTGGCAGAATAATTACTTCTGCTACTTTCCAATTTGCCGGTACATATTTTAGTCTAATCGCAGCATTAAAAATATATGTTAGCATGACAATTCCTTTTTTTGGCAGTTGTTTCAGAATCTGTCCTGTGATTAAATCAAACCCTGGTGTTTTTTTCGGGCTCAGATTATTTTTAATTTCGTTAGCTACTTCTTTCGGCGTAACTGGAGCAATTTCTTCTGATATAATATTTTCTACGTGCGTTGGTGTACAATTATTTTGTATTTGATTTGGCGTAAATACGTCAGCTAAATAACTGGCAAAAATAGTAACTTTAAGCATAAGCAATAACCTTGAAAGTTGGTTAACTTTCAACATTATTCTTACGCTTATAGCCAAACGCGAAATGCGCAGTCGCAAGAAATCGATACGCCCATCGCACACGTGCGTTTGTTGTGATATCGGATTTTTGTTTGGGTTTTTGCGAATCAAAAGACCCACTATTGTCACAAGGTGTGCAAATCCATGCAAATCATGTATCTGGGGTCATACGGGTGTATTTAAAAAATTGTTCTTTGTCATATTCGACTGTTTTCATATCTAAGATTTTAAGGTTATTACAATTACTATCACCATTGCATAAACGCTGCTTTTGTTATTCTTATTACTGTTGATATTCCTTACTACAATTCTTATTCTTATTACTAAATTTGTGTTGCATAAACCCACCTTAACACAAACAGTAAAAACTCTAGAACCGATCTTGGAAGTAATTTTATTTCCTAGCTTACCTGACACTAAACTTGTGGAATCACTCTCTGGAGAAGTAAGCGTTGATAATAAGGACGGTCCGGTGCTTCCCCCGCTGCTGTTCGCACGGTGATGGGTTGGAGTAGCCGGTGGAGGCGTTATGGTAACGGAAGTGTTCGGAGAAACATGGGATATCCTATGGGTGTGGTGTGCTATTGTTCTTGGACTAACAGGTGAAGACATAACTAAAACAATAAGATATATTAGATTTAAACAACAAAAGTGTAAATAAAAACCTGTTTTATGTTAAGAACACAAAATGTTTATCGTATAAATATTGGACCGTTCTAGACAGAATTAGAAATTTTGAGAAGATTCTAAAGGGGTTCAAACTTCAATAAAATATTCTGGTACCTATGTATTGTTTATCACAGGGGTTCACAAGCAGTGGCGTACCTAGATCTTTTGCCACCTGGGGCGGTCTCCAATTTGCCGCCGTTTCTAAGTAAATCAAAATCAAGAATTACTGAACATAAATAAATAAATTAAAAAAATTACTTCTTTTGTTTAAATAGATTGTACAGAGTGGCCTATTTTCGATGCCCATACAGGGTATCTCGGTTATTATCAGAGATAAAAAAAATCTAAGGACGTAGTCTCGATTTATTTTTTCGAGAGAAATTCATTGCCGTAAACAGATTTTTGATATCTAAATGTTAAATATCTCGCTTAAACAAAAAGATAAAAAAAAACTTTTAAAGCATTTTTGGCATGGTTTTTTATCCCTAATAAGAGAGCGATGTTCAATTTTTTTTACCCATACGAATATTGATTTATTACAGCTAACTTTCTTATTTTATATGGCAACCATAGTTGGCTTTGGCGTGAATCCTAAGCTTATTTTTTGCGCTTTTTAAAAATATGTAATTTGCTTTTGGTTGCCATTTAAAATAAGAAAGTTAGCTGTAATATATTAATATTCGTATGAGTGAAAAAAGAATTAAACATCGTTATCTTATTAAGAACAAACAACTTTGCCAAAAATATGTTTAAAGTTTTTCTTTATTTTTTCGTTTAAGCGTGATATTTAACATTTTTGAAAAGTGCCAAAAATCTATTTTTGGCTATATTTCGAAAATTAAAAAAGACATCAAAAACCTGTTTACGGCAATGAATTTCTCTCGAAAAAAGGAATCGACACTACGTACTTCGTTTTTTCCTATCTTTGATAGTAAACGAGATACCCTGTATGGGCATCAAAAATAGGCCACACTGTACAGGGTGGGCAAATTTCAATGTTTTAGTAGGAAATCTCGGTATCAAAAAATAGATCACGCATTCTTGATCTCTTTTTTCGATAAAAAGTTAATGGTGAAAACTAAAATTGGTTATCGTTATTTGTTTTCGAGTTATCGCCGATAACTCGATTTTTCGACTTTTTGTTTTATGACTATATCTTTCTTGTTTATGAAAATAAAGAAAAATAATGTTGACGTTCTACAGGCACTTTTTCGATAAGAATGCAGTAGCGTAGACAATTTTTCAAAAAAAATCTAAATTCGAGTTGTGACATAAGTTGTATTTTTTAAATGTTATTATCAATAATACGCAAGTTACGAAGGTTTTTTAGTTTTATTTTTTAAATAAAACTATAGTAGGCTGTGAGAACAAAAACAAAACAAGGTGTAAAACCTTTTAAAACTCATTTGGTACAAGTTACGAAGGTTTTGTATTTTGTTGTTGTGATAAAACATTATAAACATTTGAAAATAAAATAACAACAATAGTCGGAATCAACAGTAATGTAGTTTATTGTAGTTTATCTTATGCTCAAATATTTATAATGTTTATCACAACAACTAATTACAAAACCTTCTTAACTTGTACCAAATAAGTTTTAAAAGGTTTTACACCTTGTTTTGTTTTTGTTTTCACAGCCTACTATAATTTTATTTAAAAAAAAAACTAAAAAACTTTTGCAATAATAAAATATTAGCTCGTAAGCTCGGAACTGTAACTTGCCTGGGCTGCATGTAAATCATGCGTCACCCGCACTCCGCACTCCATATGTCTACTCGTCACGTTCACGTTGTATACAGGGTGTCTCAGCCAAGACGAATATTATTCGATAGCTCTCTTATTAGTAATAATTTTTTAAAAAAATCGTATAAAAGTTGTTTGTAATCTTTTACTACATTGCCTTAAATTATTTTTAACTATACCAAGTGTTTTGTTTTTGCGCACCGGTAAAAAACATTGCCTATTTAAATAGAACAGTATATGTATTTTATAATTTTTAGATATAGAATTAAATTCTCATTCAAAAATTATAAGGGTTGTCTGTGTCTATAATTATTTTTTTTTAAAGTTATTAACGTTTTTGACGTTTATTACGTTGACAGTTCATACAAATTGTTTTGAATTATCAAAGGCTATACTATCTAGTATCTACTACCGATATTTTAGGAAAAATACTTGCAAATAATCATTGTTATTTAATATAGCCTTAGAAAAGATAATTCGAGATAGTGGAATCAACAGAAATGGCAACATATACGCAGACAACCACCAATGCATTGCTTTCGCAGACGACCTTGCGATCATCTGCAAAACAAAAAAAGATATCCAAAACATTGTCAGGAAGTTAGAGGACAAAGCAAAAAATATGGGACTAAGTATCAACGAATTGAAAACCAAATACATGATAATGGGACCTAAAAGGAAAGACATAAAAGGGGATGAATATCTGTCAATCAAAATCGAACAGAACAAGGAGAGACGCTTTGAGAAAGTAAGAAATTTCATTTATCTGGGTGTACAAATTACTGATAACTGCGACAACGGAAAAGAAATAAACGCGAGACTTGCAAAAGGTAATAAATGCGCGGGTTCTCTTGCGACAATTCTTAGATCCAACAATATTTCAAGAGAGGCCAAGGTAAGATTGTACAAAACAGTATTAAGATCCACTGTAACATACGCTTGTGAAACCTGGATAATCAACAAAAAAGAAAAAGAAGACCTAGAAAGGTGGGAAAGGAAATTATTGCGAAGGATCTACGGGGGAATAAAAACAAATACCGGAGATTGGAGAAGAAGGACAAACCAGGAAGTAATGAGATTATGCAAAGAACCGACCATAACCGAAGTAGTAAGAGCACAGAGAATAAGATGGCTTGGGCATGCACAACGCCTCTCCAACCAAAGAAACACAAAGATAATGATTAAAGCAAGTAGAATGGGTGTGAAAAAAAGAGGGAGACCTAAGAAAAGATGGTTGGAAGCGGTCGAGGATGATTTAAAAAAACTAAAAGTGACGAACTGGACAGAGGCAGCGAAAAATAGAAAAAAGTGGAGGGAGACAGCAAACCGAGCCCTAGGCCTAAATGGCCTGTAGTGCTTATTTATACAGGGTGTTTCTGAACGATGTAGCATAATTTCTACTGGTGAATCTACATTGAAAAATAGGACGATTTAGCCCATCATGCCTTAAGCCTAGTTTTCATTAGTAGAGTTAGCGGTAGAGTAGCTTGGCAAGTACTAACTATCCTTGCAACTCTACCAATGTAAACGCGATTGGTAGAGTAAAGTACGAGATCTTGGTAGAGTAGAGTAAGCTAGCACGGTGGGATAGTTAACTCTACTCGCCTTCTCCCACCACCGAATTTTACTCTACTCTACCGGCACTATACCAATGAAAACTGGTTTGGACAGCGTTGGTATAGTAGAGTGTATTTTTACAGCAAAACGACGACGGCTGATGTTCATTGTTGTGATTGTAATGTGTCACTGTATAACTATCACTATCACATAATTTTACATTTGCGTGTGAACGGTTACTCTACCAAATCCGGTAGAGTAGAGTAGTTTGGATAAATAGTATGCTAGTACACTCTACCGCTAACTCTACTAATGAAAACTAGGCTTTAAGCCTAGTTTTCATTAGTAAAGTTAGCGGTAGAGTAGCTTCGCAAGTACTAACTATCCTTGCAACTCTACCAATGTAAACGCAATTGGTAGAGTAAAGAACGAGATCTTGGTAGAGTAGAGTAAGCTAGCACGGTGGGATAGTAACTCTACCACTCGCCTTCTCCCACCACCGATTTTTACTCTACTCTACCGGCACTATACCAATGAAAACGGTTTGGACAGGTTTGGTATAGTAGAGTGTAATTTTTATGAAGACACAACACGTTCGGCTCGTTTTTGGTTTTGACGGACACTCAATATTTAGGTTAGGTTCATATTATGACACTTTGATATAGCCGCTCTGTCCGTCAACCTGTTAAAAATGTAGTGGTCTGATGCCCGGTATTATAGGTTCAGTTTAAACTGCTTGTCAAGTTTAAACTTAAGATTTAACAAAAATAACCATAGTAACCTTATTATTGATCTTAAGTTTAAACTTGACAAGCAGTTTAAACTGAACCTATAATACCGGGCATGAGTCAGACACAAGACACTATAAAACTTGTTGAACTATATGGGCAACACGAATGTATATGAAACATTACTAGTGTCCATTATAAAAACAAGTGTAAAAGAGAATCTGCAAGTTCCTTCAAAAGGAGAGCAGATGCTCCATGACTTTGTCTTCTTTTAATCCAATTTCTAATCCAAATTTTTTTGGTTTTATTTTGCTCTTTCTCAACAGCTACAATCACTTTCCTTAGCAAAATTTCAGCAATATTTAATAAACAATTCTTCACAGCAAAACGACGACGGCTGATGTTCATTGTTGTGATTTAAATGTGTCACTGTATAACTATCACTATCACATAATTTTACATTTGCGTGTGAACGGGTACTCTACCAAATCCGGTAGAGTAGAGTAGTTTGGATAAATAGTATGCTAGTACACTCTACCAGGGATGGGGAGTCGGAATCGGAGTCGGGAGTCGGGAGTCGAGGAGTCGAAGCTTTTTTGAGGAGTCGGAGTCGGTAAAAAACTATCGACTCCCGACTCTTTTTACTTGCGCCATACATAGTATGAAGAAAGTATTGTGATCGCAAAACTTTTGATAAAAAACTGATTTTTTACATTTTCTTCATTATGTATTAAATAGAAAATTAAAATATTAAACTTTGTTTACCATCGGGAGTCGGAGTCGGAGTCGGGAGTCGATTTTTACAAATACCAATTCGGGAGTCGGAAGTCGGGAGTCGATTATTTTTCTGCCGACTCCCCATCCCTGCACTCTACCACTAACTCTACTAATGAAAACTAGGCTTTATAGAAAGTTGCATCGTTGCTAAGTTACAGCCGGGATGAAGAGGAGATGAAAAATTGTTTTTTTATTGATAAATCAAGAACGCTTTGACCTACAACATTTATATTTGGCACGTATCCTACAATAGGCAAGCGTCTTCTTGTGCATAAGTTTGAGCGAAATCCCACCATAGGGGGGCGCTACAATCGATAATAGCAGAGAAATAACCTGCTGTTTTTTTTTGTCGATCGTAATTTCAATTTTTTATTGTAACAGTCGGATAGGTAGGTCTAAAATGTACATTTTTAGTAACTTAAAGTTTTTTGATAGGAGCCATCGTTTTGGAGAAAAACTCGATTTTATTAAAATATAACATTGAAAATATTTAACAAAATCATGTTTTATACAAATAAAATTGGACATAATAAATAACTGATGAAAAAACATAAAAATAACTAACACAACTAAAAATGATTGTATAAACGAAAATATGACATCTGGCTACATTTGTTTTGTTTGTTAATTTACAGTAAACTAGTTTTTGATAAATATTTTCAATAAACCTCAGAGTTTATATTTTAATAAAATCGAGTTTTTCTCCAAAACGATGGCTCCTATCAAAAAACTTTAAGTTACTAAAAATGCACATTTTAGACCTACCTATCCGACTGTTACAATAAAAAATTGAAATTACGATCGACAAAAAAAAAACAGCAGGTTATTTCTCTGCTATTATCGATTGTAGCGCCCCCTATGGTGGGATTTCGCTCAAACTTATGCATAAGAACACGCTTGCCTATTGTAGAATACGTGCCAAATATAAATGTTGTAGGTCAAAGCGTTCTTGATTTATCAATAAAAAAACAATTTTTCATCCCCTCTTCATCCCGGCTGTAACTTAGCAACGATGCAACTTTCTATAAGGCATGATGGGCTAAATCGTCCTATTTTTCAATGTAGATTCACCAGTAGAAATTATGCTACATCGTTCAGAAACACCCTGTATATGTAAAATCATAAGAAACGAAATATTTCCAAAAATACTATATTTAGACATAAAACATGCTTAATAACTTTGAAAGATAATTAAAGTTCCCACGTGAAAATTTAAAAATATACAGGGTATTCCTTAAAAAAAACTGACTTAAGTATATGCGTTTGAAGTTAGGGAAATCGACCGAGTATAACGAACGCCCTGTATATTATTTTAAAAGTTCAACCAGTCAACAATCACTATGACACTATTGTCTATTAAATTACCAGAGAAATTTGCTCTGGTGTTGTTATGTTGATAAATATAAATATTTTTATAAAGGTCTGCATCTGTCAATATTTTCAAATAAAAAACGTTAATAACTCAAAAACGCTTCATTTTGGACATAAAAAATATTTAATATTTTTGAAAGAGAGTTTAAATTTACATCTAAAAATTACAAAATGTACAGGGTGTTCTATTAAAAAAAAAAACAAAACGTTTTTCTCCGGTGCGCAAAATAAAACACTGTGTAGAGTTGAAAAAAATTTAGGGATAAAAAGTAAATGATTACAAAAAACTTCTATTTAAAACTTTTTTTTTATATTATTAGTAATAACAATAACAGAGCTATCGAATAATTCGTCTTCGCTGGGACGCCCGATAGCGCTGTGGGCTGCGAGAAATGCAGCCAGGTATTTTTTGAGACACAAAAATGTAAACTATCGGGTGTAGCTGCTGTACAAACGACAAAAATTGTTTAAGGAATATGAATTATTCCATTTAAATCTGGAGCCTATGGATGGCTCGCCCCTGCGTGCTAACAATAAAATCAAACCACTTACCATGCGTATTGGTTGGCGTTAAATTATTAAAATGAATTGGACTAGATGCTCCTGACGATCGGGTCGGTGAGTGAATTCCTAAACTGCTATGCGTACTTCCTGTAGATGGACTTCGCCTACTGTGATGCCTTCCACTTAAAAAAAAAAAGAACAAAAGAAGTATGCACGCCAATGTTATGAAATTATGAGGGAAAAAGAGATTTAGACATTTATTAAATATACAAAAACCTCTATAAACCTTATATATTTTTCAATCGCATAATATTGTCTATAAAACAACATTAAAATGTAATTTCTACGATGATCGGCGATAATCAATTTTTTTTAAATTACACAGTAGCTATACTTTATTACATTTATTGCGACAGAAAATTTAATTCTAAATCCTAACATCCGTTAAAAAAATTAACGTATACAGGGTGCTTGAAATTCGATATCAAGCATGGTATCCCGCTTATTATAGTAGTTAGGCTAGACCAGGGGTGTCAAACTCGCGACCCGCAACGAACATTTTTGCGGCCCGACCAATATATTGTCACGTTAGCTTTAAAGGATTTATTCTTAAAGCCATCGTGCACTTTGGGGGTCGAAGCTGGGGATCGATGAATTTACTAAAATGATAATCGAATGAACTTGAGGAGCATATTTATTACCAAAAACCATGATGAACATTTACACAATCACTTGAAGAATCTTATATTGATTTGCATTGAACATTACTGAACCAGGGTATCGCGGCCATCTCGATTGTGAAGCAAACGATGACTGGCTTGTTAAAAAAGATTATTACACGAAATACCCTGGCTTAGCAACATGACGTTTTAACAGGAAATGCATGGTACGTAACTTAACAGAATTCGCTTATTGTGCACTTACAACATACGAACATACGATGTTTGAATACTGTTAAGTTTGCAGTCTGAAACATAATACTTTTTAACGGGGTTTAATAAACTTTAATACATCAATTTAAATAATATTAATTAGATAAAATATTAGCGTAACAATATTGGCACACAATAATATACAGGGATGCGCAAAAGTATGGAAACAGACAAATATCTAGAACACTATTGCAGATATAACAATGAAATTTTGTATCTGAGCGTTATGGTATTTTTCGGATTCGATGAAAATATGAAGGTTGCAATACGACTTCCGGTTCAACTGGAAACAGACTCAAACTTTGAAATTTTAAATAGAACACTCTCTATATTTTTACATTTTTGGATTCCTCTTAATATTTACTTCAAAATATGTATAAGGTTATGTGGGTCTAAAGTCAACCGTTTTCGTAAAATTTACATTTTTGTGAAACTTTTGAGCGATACAGCACTTTCAATTTTTTTCTAACATTTAAGTTATTTAAAAAGGCAGTAAAATTTCCTTTAAAAAATAGATTGACAATTTATTTAACACTTTGCGCTAGCTACATTTTTAAAATATTGTACAGGGTGTTTTTTACACTAGGTCAAACTTGTGAAACTTTAAACATCGATAACTCGATTTTCTTAAATACAACATCCCATGTGTTTTTATTTTTACATACACTGCAGTGATCGTGTTTTGTCTTGTCAAACACAAGAATTGCTAAGAACTTGCCATAACTAATGAACAATTTTGAAACTCATTTCTCTCAAAACATATTTATGTATGTTAATTTTTTTAATGCGTTATCGTATGTGGAATTAAATTTTCTATCATAATAAATGAAAAAAAGGTAATGTCAAAATTACAAAAAAGTTGACGATCGCCGGTTTGATATATTTCATCGCGAAAAAAAACATTTTAAGTTAATTTTATAGGAAATTTCCTGCGATTTACAAATATACAGGGTTCTCGTTTTTCGCGGACAGTATGGGGATCTCGTAAACGGTAAGAGTTACAACTTCGGTTAAATTGGGGCAAAGTTGTATATTCAGGTGCTTAATAATTTGACGCAAACAGAACTTATCTAGCTCTTTTAATTTTTGAGATATAAGGAAAAAAGTAAAAAAGTGGATTTTTGTTTTTTGCCCGTAACTTTTTCATTTGATGTCAAATTTCATTTTTGCAAAAACATTTTCATGGCCACTTTTTGCAAGGAATCAAATTCCCCAATTATATTTTCCGTGCGACGTTTCGTTTTTTTAAAACCATCATCAGGTCAATTTTTACTTATGGACGCTATATCTGATTTTAACGCCAATTTGTAGAGCATTGTATTCTGAATTCGACAATGTATAACACTTGGGACTTTTTTGAAACAATTGTTGTTAAAAATGGCAAAAACAAATATTTTATTTAAAACAAATCTTAATCGCCATGGTAAATAATTGTCTTTGTCCCTTTTTCCTTGGAAACAGGTAAGTAAACCGCATAAAATTACTAATTAAAAAAATAGGTACTAATAAATATGTTAGGAATGCATTAACATTAACATTGTTTACTTATTAACAAATATTTTTAGAATATTTTCTTCGGTTAAATAATAAATTTCTCTAAAATGTGTATTTAATTCTTATTTGGCATACAATTATTTGTAACAAAAAATAACGAGTTATGCCTTTTATCTGCGTTAATGACTTCTAATAAGCAAAAAACGTAAACAGATTTCTAGACGTTTTTGGTAAACTATGACCACATATTATTTGATTTCGAACATTTTGTTACAAATAATTGCATGTCAAATAAGGGATTAAATACACATTTTAGAGAAATTTATTACTTAACCGAAGAAAATATTCTAAAAATATTTGCTAATAAGTGAACAATGTTAATGCATTCCTAAGATATTTATTAATACCGATTTTTTTCATTAAATCCCTTTAATAGTAATTTCATACGGTTTACTCACCTTCTTCCAAGGAAAAAGGGACAAAGACAATTATTTATCATGCCGATTAGAATTTGTTTTAAATAAAATATTTGTTTTTGCCATTTTTAACAACAATTGTTTCAAAAAAGTGCCAACTGTTATACATTGTCGAGTTCAGAATAAAATACTCTACAAATTGGCGTTAAAATCAGATATAGCGTCCATAAGAAAAAATTGACCTGATGATGGTTTTAAAAAAACGAAACGTCGCACGAAAAATATAATTGGGGAATTTGATTCCTTGCAGAAAGTGGCCATTAAAATGTTTTTACAAACATGAAATTTGACATCAAATGAAAAAGTTACAGGCAAAAAACAAAAATCCACTTTTTTACTTTTTCCCCTATATCTCAAAAACTAGAAAAGCTAGATAAGTTCTGTTTGCTTCAAATTATTAAGCACCTGAATATACAACTTTGCCCTAATTTAACCGAAGTTGTAACTCTTACCGTTTACGAGATCCCCATAGTGACCCGCGAAAAACGAGAACCCTGTATAAGGTTATCTCTTAAAATAACAAAGTTATAGAGGTGCTACAGTTAAAATGAATCACCCGGTATAGAGGTACCACCCTCGTCAATCTTCTACTTACTTGAAATGCGATCTCCTTGGTGTAATGGGTGACCCCTCACTAATTTGGCCAAACTGTAAAGTGTTTTGGCCATTAACTCTACACGTATCAATTCGTTTTCTAGGCGGATCAGTCGTTTCTGGTGTTCTTATACGAAGCATGGAGTCTGTTTCATCTTCAAACGCCGGACGTCGTCTCTTCCTCTCCAGTAACAGAAAATATATAACTTTTTCTGTATTATGACTAAAAAACGGAAAATTTTGTTGTCGAAGTTGTTTGTGAAAGTTTTAAGGAAACTCACCTTGGACTAAGTAAATGCTGGATTAATTTTTCTTTTTCTTTAAAACAACCTAAACTACAAATGGCCTGTAAGACGTCAGGGTCTACTGCTTCTATAGAGGGTAAGACGTGGGTCTGAACAACTTCCATCATGGGCAGTTCTAATTCCAATTCTCCTTTACCACCCGCCGTCACCCATGGATGCTTATTGATGTCAGATAGCTAGAAAATCGGTAAGATACTGTTTTTAAAGTACAGGATGTCCCAAAATTGAAGTTCAACTTTAGCATCTTGCTTAATCTAGCTATCAGATCGCTTAAATTGAGACAAAGCTGTAAAATTTGGTGCTGCATTTAAATATAAAAAATAAAAGTACCATAGCTCCCTTGGATCTAGAGTCTAGAGTTATTCAGAAAAACTAAAATAATGAATTTGCTTTGTTTCCTTCATTTTTATACAGCTTCATTCAAAAAGTCTGTAACAAATGGGAAAGTTTGTTATTATCGATTCCTCAGAAAATTTTATTCTTGATAAAAGTTGGTGCATTACGTATAACTAATCTTAAGATGTGAAAAAGTTTAATAAAAACTCACATAACACTAGATTTTAGCGATTTTAGATATTGTGTAATCAGATTTTTTATATCGCTTTCCATTTTGGCACTACCGACGAAAAATTAAATATCATTATTTTTTAAAATGTACTATAATTTCTTTATTTATAAGGATAGAACAAAATCTTATAAATGTATTTTGTACAGATTTTTATGCTTAATTTAAAAACAAAATTAAAATTTGTTTAGCGACCTTGACTTTTTCAATACATTTTTAGCTGTTGAAATCAATAGGTAAAGCTTCTAGAATAAATTCAATAAATTTAAATAACGATTTTGTAAATGCAAAGGAAAATATTTACACTATAGCCGGTGATTAAGAAATCACCAATAAAAACTTAAGCAAAAATATGCTTAATTTATAAAACTATAAATTACATTATTATATTATTTATTTTTATTTAAATTTCTTCGCTCTTTTTGGTTTACTAATTTTTCGATGACTCTTTTACTGAAATTGGTTATATTCTCAATCAGAAATAGTCAAATCCGGCCAAATTTTAAATTTAATTTTTTTGCTCAGAGGTTAACGCAAGAAACCGATTTCTTGTAAATATTGAACTTAATTTGAATAGAATGACGGGATAGTGGTCCTTAGGTTTATAAAGAAAACTCTTTACATCAGCTAAATATTTCGGATCTTTATTTGATCCTTCATCAGTAGCTATAAACAACATATTGTTGAAAAAAATCCCATGTTGACGTGAATTAACCAAAAATTACGACCATGTAGTAGTTTGAATAGAATGACGGGATAGTGGTCCTTAGGTTTATAAAGAAAACTCTTTACATCAGCTAAATATTTCGGATCTTTATTTGATGCTTCATCAGTAGCTATAAACAAGATGAAGGATCAAATAAAGATCCGAAATATTTTGCTGAAGTAAAGAGTTTTCTTTATATACATAAGGACCACTATCCCGTCATTCTATTCAAACTACTACATGGTCGTAATTTTTGGTTAATTGAACTTAATTTTTGTTTATATTTTAATTCTTTTGATTCATTTACTTTGAAAAAATGTCAATATTTTTGATAAATAACAGAAAATGAATCACTAGAAATAATAAAATATTAACTTGTAAGGTCGTAGCCCTTAACTTGGCTGCAACGATTGCAGCCCCAATAGCATGTTGTATTACGCGTCACCCCCACCCCCCACTCCATGTCTACTCGCCACTTCGTATGTAGTATGATAGCTCTGCGACGAAACTGCGAGGCTGCGGAAAACGATGCAGCCCGCGTAGTGATTTTATAAAACCAAGCCATTATTATAAAATGTAAACTGTCAAGTGTAGCTGCAGTGCAAACGACAATAAAATAATCTTTTATTTAAAACGTAAACAAGTTTAAGACACTGCATAATTTCATTTAAATCTAGAGGGGCTGCAGCCTTGCAGATCCTATGCATAAGCCTCGGCTGTAATCAATTTTTTTTTAAATATTATTAGGGTAAACTGCACAGTTATTGGACACTTAAGGAAATTTAACCATTTGAGACTTCGTAAAAAATATGCTATGTATGATAGATTTAAAAGTAACTCCAGCAATGAGAAGCTCATTTCTTAGACTTCATGTAGAACCACAGAGAAAACTGTTAAAAGCGTACATAAAATTGTAATTAATTATTAAACAAAACAGCTCACAAAAGTACAGTTATTGGACACTTTTTACAGTTATTGGACATGATTAATACAGTTATGGGACATAAATATTGACTTTATTTTCTTTATTTTATTTAACATAAAAATTTCATTTCAGAGTTATACATCTTAAAAATTTCATCAGTATCATCAGAATCATTCGTTGTTTGATCATCTGACTCTTCCTTGTAGCACATATGACACATGAATCCATCAAAATCGTCTTCATCGGGTAAATGTTTGATATGTGTATGAGGAACACAAACACGATGAAACATTTTTTTGCATTCGTCACAACGAATTTGCGTTTCTGTTGTGATTGGTAAAGAACACACATAGCATAAGATATTTTTTTTTTAAACTGGATTTTTTCTATTTTTGTTCAGCTTCAGCTCTTCACGCTTTCTTTTTTTCTCCTCTTTATCTTTTTCTGCTTGAAATTTTAATAACCGTTTCGCTTCAAAAAATGTTTGAAACTTATCGGAGGTAAGAGCGAATGGGGTGCGTTCCATTTGTCGTTTTCCTTTACGTTTTGGAGTATGCGGCCACATTAAAAATGGTGAAATTGAAGAATTTTGAGTTGAAGTTTTAATAAGTGGAGAATCATTAACGTTGCTACAAGATGGAATGGGTTCATATTCGGAGGGTTTGGTTTGATTATTTACTTCTAATTCTGGTGAATTGCTATTAAGAACTACGGTGACGGCAGTTTCGTCTAAATCAGTGATTAGTTCATTACATTGTTCCGTATTTGTGTTGTCTTGATTCACATTCTCTTCCGCGCAAAAATACTTCCATAAATGGAACAACTTTAGAAAGTGGTCACTGTCTTGTTGTTTTTGAAGAATTTCATTCATTGTCTTAAACTGTTCTATTTGCTCATTCCCAACTAATGTGGCATAACTCATTTTAACGTTTTTTTCTAACGTAACATTTTTACAGCCGTGCTTAAATTTGACCCGAGGCACTTGGAGTAATCCACAGCATCTGGATCGAACGGACATAATCCACACACTCTAAATCCATTTACGAGTGTTTCAGGTTTGATTGTGGAAACAATTTCAAGTAAAAGTGGTGCAATATTAATTTTATTTAACGTTTCCCCTGGATTTTCTAATTGCCATTGTCGTACAACTTTACGCCAAGCACCCTTAACTGGACAAAATACAGCTACGTCAGCTGGTTGCAAAATTCGCGTAGCATTAGGGTAAAGTGCGACAAGTTCGATTTGCAGTTTTTTGCACAACAAACTTATTTCATAAGTCATGTGCGATTTATGTCCGTCCACAGAGACGATAACAAGAAATTTAATATTATTTTTTACCAAGTATGGATAAAAGATATTTCCTATATATTCATAGAATATTTCTGAAGTCATCCATCCATTATCACTTCGAGAAACTCCCCATTCTGAGGGTACGGTTTTTGCTATTTTCTCAGGTATTCGTTTATATGGATAAACGATCATTGGTACACAAATACTTCCATTAGCCGAAAACGAAAACATCACGGTGATATTTTCTTTGGAAGACCCTTGGTCAATAGAATATACATTTTTTTACCCCTTTTCTGCCAATACCCGGCCAGTTGATGGGCAAATTTGAAACCCAGTTTCGTCACCGTTAAAAACTCTAGTAGGATCATTTATTACTTCCATGAGATCGTTTTCTATAAAATACTCATTAATTTCCTTAAACCAACTTCTAATATCTTTTTCCGACACGCATGCACTCGCAGAAGACACTGCTTCGCTCTGTCGGCAAGCAATTTGTGGATTTCTGCGTAGAAATGCCTTTATCCATCCAGTACCTGGTCGATTATTCTTAAATGGATTTGGACGAGGATGCTTTTCTAGATATTTTTGGACACTAACAATAAGATCGTTAGTTTTACGTGGAAACCCTTTTTTTCCTAACTCTGCAATCCACTTCACCAATGTTTGTTCTTCATTACCTGTAAGCACCGGCGATGGTCCAAAAGATTTCTTATGATCGGGATGATTTATTTTGAAATGTATTGTTGATTTTGGTACACCATATTTTTGTGCTATTGTTCTGACTGATAAATTTGGATTACGTTGCAATTCCTCAATTGCCTTATTAATGTCGGATGAACCATATTTTCTAAGTTTCGGCATTTTAAATACAAAAGTATGAAGCTTCTTACTTTCAAAACTGTTGAAAAACATAAATAAACAAATTACACTTCCAAATTAGCTCAATTTAATTAAAGATCATGTTAAGACGGACTAATTATTGTCTTATGACCCTTTGAATTTAGAATAGAATTGAACACATATTTTTTAAACTTAAGTTTAAAAAAAAAAACGTAGTCCAATAACTGTCCAATAAAATAATATTAAAAATTCAGTTACTGGACACTCTGTCCAATTACTGAAAATCTCGCTTATTTTAGAACAGTTATTGGACAGCATTGGCAATGAACATCCGCTTAGATAAGCTATACAAAAGACGCAAATTACAACCTATTGTTTACCGCTACATTGCAATTTTAACTTTTAGAGTAGTTTGTATCCAAAAATAATTGTTTATAAAGAACACAGAAATTGTCATCCGTTAAGAAATTGCTTACCAATTGCTTGTTGCGAACACTTCAATGAAAATAAACTAATTTTTAAAGTGATATGTATTTATTTTAACGAAGTATTTGACAACACCTTGAAGCTAGAAGATTAGCTGTACCAACTATCACAAAAGAAAAACCCTCTTGTTTTGTAAAAGCTTATTATAGAAATCTACAACGGACTTGTCCAATAACTGTATGGTGTCCAATAACTGTATAGTTTACCCTATGTAACAATAAGCATAAGCTTTTTTTACTTTCGCCATAAGTAGGAAATCAAAATAAGTTTCAAAGTGCATACAGTTTGACTAAATGAAGTGTTGTGATCGCGAAAATATTCCAATTTGATATTTCGATAGATTTGCACGTTTTGAGGTCATCTGAACACGTTTTGATTATTTTCGCGATGACTTCCGTTCGTTCGTGTGTCCGGGTAAGACGTTGAAATTAATTTTCAGTAGTAATATAACAAGTGCATAGAAAATTATCGATAATTTTTGGTAAATATGCCCGAATGCAAGTTCTGCTTCAACTTGCATGAGTGAAGATTTGTCAAAAATTATAGATTATTTGCAATGCACGAGTTATATTTTGTCAGAAAATTTCCTTCACCTAACCTATCTGTCAAATTAAAATGTTGTTTAATTTAGATAAATTAAAGTATACCTACTACTTACTGCGATTGTTATTATTAATAGATCATTTATAACTAACTTTTAATTCAAGAATTATATTTTAATAAAAATTAATGAACCAAATAGTATTTAGGTACATACATAATCTGTTATGTCAAATTTTACAAGTACTGTCAACTGTCAGGGTGGTGTGTCAGGGGGGGTTTAATCTATTAAGCCGGTGTCCCACGGCCTGTGACTCGGCGAGCCTCGCGCGGCTCGCGGCTCGTGCTTGTAAGCTCGTGGTCTGCCGACGAGCTCCAACTTAAAGCTGAATCGCGCACGCTTTGCTTAGCGACAGTGAATCTCGTGGAGCGCCTGTAAGTTGCACACTTTTAGCTGGAGTGCGAGGTTTTGTTAATTTTACTTTGCGTAAGAAATTGAATTTAAAATAAAAAATATCGCACTGGCTGTGGCTTTTGCTGGTGTAAGTGAAGTCTTAAAAAGTAGAAGACAAAAACGGAGGTTTTGGGTGAAAGACTATAGTAGCAAGTTGTAATACCACAGCGACGAATTATATACTTTATTAGTACTACATCCGCTTCGCTGGCTTTCACGGTATTTTTTAATTCCTTTCTAAAGGATCTCCTCAAACTTTGATTTATTTTTCAACTAAATCTCAATTGGCTTCCGGAAATCCTCGTTCTTTTCAAAAGTCTATTATTTTTCTGTATGCCTTAACACGCAAATTTCTAATTTTATATTCTTTACTTTTCATATATAAATTAATAGAATCCGTTATTAATTCTTTCGCCTACAGGCGGATATTCATCTTTAGACAACTACATATGTTTTGAACGACTAGCGTGTGGTAAACAGGTTTAAACAAGGGTTAAGATTTTGTTAAAGTAAACATTTGTATATTTAGTGACAAAGTTATTCTCAAAGTGTTAACTTCATTATTGTTATATTCACAAAATAAAACATGTGGAGACCTTGGTGTGAGGAATCTCAAACGAACGAAGAAGTCGTATCAGAAAACACTTGTTTAAAAATTAAATCTCATCTTGGTATCCAAGCCAAAAATATAGTACTAAATGTCTATAAAAACTTAAAAAATGAAAATAAAGAGATGTGTTATAAAGAAATAATTAAAAGAACGTCACAGTTAGCAGAAGTTAATTACTGTAGTGTTTATAACATAGTGAAACATGATGTTTAAGAACGAAAAACAAGAGATGATAATGGTGACAGAAAAATTAAAAGCTTGGATATAGATATAATTCGAAGAACGCTTTATAATCTTTATAAACAAAATATCGTAGCAACTATAGACAGTCTACATAATAAACTTATAGAAAATACAGATGTAACGTGCAGCAGATTAACATTATGGCGTACTTTAATTGAAAACGGTTTCAAATATCAGACAATTAATAAGCGTCTCAATATTATGGAATGTGATAGAATAAGAAAGTTGCGATACCAATATTTAGCAACAATTTAAAAAAATCGAGACGAAGGTCGATTTATTTGTTATTTAGATGAAACGTGGTACGACACACCATGATACGGTAAAGAAATGATGGATCGACGACAAAAACGAATGCCAGCTAAACGTGCCTCATAATCGAGGAAAAAGAATAATCATTTTACACGCGGGCTCAGAAAATGGTTGGATTGAAGAAGTTTTGCTTTTTGCAAATAATATTTAAAAAAGCAGTCTTGATTATCACGAAGACATGTCATCAAAGTTTTTAGAAGAATAGTGTAAAAATAAATTGTTACCGGTGTTGCCAAAAAAAAAGCGTGATAGTGATGCATAATGCATCATATCATAGTAGACAAATAATAAAGGTTCCCGCTTCAAATAGCAGTAAAGATGAAATAAAACTGTTTTTGGAGCAAAATAATCTCTTCTACGAAGGCACATATTCAAAGCAAGAATTGTTGGGAGGTACTTAAAACAAAAAAAATTGAAAAACAATATTGCGATAGTACATGGACTTCTGTTTTGAAATTACCTCCTTATCATTGCATACAATAGAATTAATTTGGGGGCAACTGAAACAACACATTCGTCGCACGAATAATAACCCAAAATTTAGTGAAGCCACAATTGCAAAAACTAAAGATGCAATTTTGAATGCAACGCCCCCAAGTTGGAAAAATTCGATTGAACACGTCATTAAAATTGAGAATGAGCATTTACAATATGCAGATGTAAACCAAACTTGCATTATATCATTAGATGGTAATAACGAAAGTGATTCTGAAAATTAATTATGTCAGGTAGGTGTTATTTTATGACAATGGTTTTAAATCTGATAAAAATGTTAGTTTTAAGGCTGGTGTATATCTACACACAAAACTGTTATTATTTAATACGCCTCTGAACACTTAACAGATTTTCAAGGGATTATCTTAAGTCGTAAGTCAGGTTAAAATATCTTGAAATGAACTATACACACACAATCTTTCGCGCGCGAAAGCATACACGCCCTTCAATCGCGCAGGAAAGCGTCTGTGTGCAAAGGCGGCTAATCTCCCTACAAAAACACATTAACCTATTCCATAGCCAACTTCTCGGCCCATAACGAAAAAATGAAATTAGGGATAATATCTCGAAAATGGTAAGTGATAAAAAAAAATCTAAAAGAACAGTTACATTCTCCATGAAAAAGTACCTTAAGAAAGTACAAATATAATGATCGAATGATTAAGACAAAAAAGTTATGAGAGAAAAAAAAATTCAACATTTTCATATTTTTTGCTCTAACATCTGAAGCAAGAGAAATTTTGTACTTTTAAAAATTGATTGTGGCTCCTCTCATACTAGGGAATAATTCATCTAATTTAAACAAAACTGTATCTCTTATAATAAGCGAGATCCCCATGCTGGAAATGTAATCTGGGACACCCTGTATAATATTCTTGTATAACATTCGTAGTCAATGAATCTTAAGATGATTAGTTAAGTTAGTTAGTTAATTGTTGTAAGCCGATGGAGTCGGGTGCGGGCTATTAGGTAGATCTGAACAATATAATATACAGGGTGTTTCATAATTGAACGCTGATCCTTAGGGGTATTATTCCTTGGATGATTTTAAGAAAAAAAGCTCATATTAATGTAGGTCTGCAACCGCCGTATTTTTAAGATACAGGGTGTTAAAAGTTGAACAAAATATCGTTTTTTTTTTTTGTAATATCTATGATACCGCTTTAGATATTTTTTTGAATTTTAGTAGGTACTAACTAGGCATAAAAACACATTTTTTTCAGAAAAAAAATTGTTCTATTTCTACCAATGGCGTCTGTACTAACATGTCCTTGAATATTTTTAATGAAAAAAATGATACGCCACTGTTTTTTTTCAAAATAAATGTCATTTTTATAATTTTACTTTATCTCTTAGTAAAAATGGCCTCTTGACTTTTTTGTCCGACGAACGGTTTTTGAGTAAAAAAATAAAAGGCTATTACTCTTGAAGAGTAAAAGAGTACATAGGTATCTAGTTGTAGTAGGCCAGAAACAGAATAATAATCAGTAGTAATATAACAAGTGCATTGAAAATTATCGATAATTTTTGGTAAATATGCCCGAATGCAAGTTCTGCTTCAACTTGCATGAGTGAAGATTTGTCAAAAATTATAGATTATTTGCAATGCACGAGTTATATTTTGTCAGAAAATTTCCTTCATCTAACCTATCTGTCAAATTAAAATGTTGTTTAATTTAGATAAATTAAAGTATACCTACTACTTATTGCGATTGTTATTATTAATAGATCATTTATAACTAATTTTTAATTCAAGAATTATATTTTAATAAAAATTAATGAACCATATAGTATTTAGGTACATACATAATCTGTTATGTCAAATTTTACAAGTACTGTCAGAGTGGTGTGTCAGGGGTGTGGTTTAATCTATATTAAAGTAACGTTATTGGTCGCCGACATCAGTCAAAAAATTATCAAGACCAAAATACCTTATTCCCTCTCCAAATTTATATTTTCCACCAATCAAAAACTCAGATTTCTTAGAAACGACCAATAAACGCATGAAAATCTGTTAATTGCGAAAAGTAAATTATCAGTGTATGATTATGTTTATTGGCCGTTTAAAGGAAATCTGAGTTTGTTATTCGTCGAAAACGCAAATTTGACAGGAGGATCAACTCCTGAGAGAGGAATGTAAAATTATTACCGTGTAATATTGCTCCTATTGGTAGTCTCTAAAAGATTTAAGATTAGTGATTGGTTGAAAGCGCAAATTTGACAGGTGAAGGGAATTTTCAAATAAAATTAATCAGACCAGCAAAAGTCAACTTTTTTAAAAAATTACATAGATTGCTTAAAATAATTTTTTTAATAAGTATAGAATTTCATTCTAAATACGATAATGCTGTAACCGGGGGTCTTTTGGTCCGAAAACGAAAATTAAATAAAAATTAATTTGTTTAAATTAATTATTTATGTCTTGGTCGGCAATTGTTCAGGATTACCGAGAAGTGCATCTATTTTATATTTTCGAGTCTAAAATTGGTGTTCGTTACAGTTAAAATATAATCGTCCGAGACTACTTTGTGAAGAGTAAAAAAAAAAGATTACACTGTTGACTTATGAACCGGTCACTTAACTTACTGTTAAGTTGAGGGATTACTAAAATTAATATTTTTGAGTAACTTACTGTTAATCTTTTGTCGGGGTTAACTTCTATCATCCCACGTAGAAGGGTTTGGCAATCTGGCGGAACAAAATGGGGAATATGGAAAATCCCCCTCTTTACCTTCTCTAATAGCTGCCGTAAGTTGTCATCGTCAAAAGGTAATGCTCCTACCAAAAGGGCGTATAATATTACACCACACGACCAAACATCTGCTTTTCTACCATCATACTTTTCACCCTGCAAAAATAATACTAAATCACCACACAATCAATAGATGTGAGCCCAAAGTCATGGCAGTCGCTTTTCGGCTTTTCACAATATTTTTAGTCGCAATTTTTGTAGATATTGATTTAAAACTCAGTTGTGTGGCAACCAAACTAGTACTTTTGTGATAATCCTTCATTGAGCCGTATAATCCTAAGGATTATGGCTAACGCCGAGCCGTTGTTGTAGATCCATTTAATGAGGTGGATCAGTCCTCTCCTCTAATTTTCAAGCTCATTAGTTCTGGCTGCCTCCGTTATTTTCTTCCATTCTTTCCTGTCTTTGCATTTAAATTTCCATTCCCTTATTCCCAGTGCCTTTGCATCTTCCTCCAGGGCGTCTCTCCATCTTTTCCTTGGTCTACCCTTGTTTCTGGGCCAAATAGGAATCCATTCTGTTACCCTCCTGAGCATTGCGGTTGGTTTCCTTCGCATGATGTGTCCTGCCCATCGTAGTCGCTGTACTTTGATGTGTCGAGTGATGTTTTCTCCTCCGAGTTCCTCCTCTATTTCTTTGTTCCTTCTCAGTCTTACTTCTCCATCTCTTGTTACGTTAGGACCTAGTATTGCTCTCATTATTTTCCTCTCCACTATTTTTAATTCTTCCTCCTCTTTCTTATTTATTGCTACTGTTTCCATGGCATATGTTATGACGGGTCTTATCAGAGTTTTGTAAATTTTTATTTTTGTTGTTTTGCTTATTGTTTTGCTCTTTAGTAGGGTTTTGTTTCTGCCGTATGCTTGATTTCCCTTCAGAATTCTCTCCTTCGCTCTGTTCTTTCCAGCTTGTCCCACTGTCACGCCTAAGTAGTTGAAAGTATTAACTTCTTCGAAGGTGTATTCTTTTGTTTGTAGATCGTTCTGTAAGTGCATAATTTCTTTTCCTATCTTCATATATTTTGTTTTTTCTTCATTTATTTCCAGACCCAGTTTTTTTGCTTCTTTGTCTAGTTGATCTATCGCTCTTATTAGGTCTTCTCTTCTATTCCCTATAATTGCTATATCGTCAGCATACGCTATTATTTGTATTTGGTTGATCATGATGTTTTTTTTATCTAGTTTCGCTTTTCGTAGTGCACCTTCTAGTATTAAATTAAATATGGTGGGGGATAGTGAGTCCCCTTGTTTTACGCCTTTGTTTACTTTGAAGGGTTCTGTTGTTATTCCTTGGAATCTCACTTTTGCTGTTGTGTTGTTGAGGGTCATTTCTAGCAGTGTTATTAGTTTCCCCGGTATTCCCAATAGTTCCAATTCTCTTAGCGATTCTTTTCTTTTAACCGAGTCGAAGGCAGTTTTAAAATCTATGAAAGCTACGTGTATCTCTTTATTATGTTCCCACATTTTTTGGAGTAATCCCTAATTTTATCAAATACCTATGCATTTGACAAAATGCGGGAATTTTGTCAAAACTTTGTCGGAAGTGAAACGAATTATTCGATAGCTCTGTTATTAGTGAGAATTTAAAAAAAATTTAGAATACAAGTTGTGGTTATTTGTTAGATAACCTAAAATTATTTTCAACTATACAGGGTGGTCCAAATTCGATGGGATTGCATGGGTATCTCGCTTAATATTTAAGATAGAGAAACGGTTAATTTACCAAAAATGTGCAGTTTTTTGAGACATACTCAGAACTGTTTTCAAAAATATTTTATCATCCGGTTTTTGAATTATAAGAAAAAAAGGTGTTTTTTTTGTCACATGAATAATGTGTCACGTCTCCGTTATTGTTGTAAATATCGAAAATATTTATGGAGATTATTTTTAGATATTTTTACGTTTAAGTTGATTATACTAAAAAAAAAAAAACGCTCGCCGTTAAAGAGTTATGACACAAACTTACCTTTTTTTAAATGGAAGCGATATGGCCTATTTAAATTCCTTATTTTTTTCTTATTCCAAATATATTAAGGTTAATGTATTTATTTTCAATAATACGCAAGTTACTAAGGTTTTTTAGTTTTTTCTTAAAGAAAATCACAGAAGGCTGTGAAAACAAAAAAACAAGGTGTACAACCTTATAAAACGAATGTGGTACAAGTTACCAAGGTTTTTAAATTTGTTGTTGAAATTAACATCGAAAATTTTTGAACATACGATATACAACTGCTGATTTTGACTATAGGTATTGTTGTCATCCTATGTACAAATATTTACAATGTTTATCTCAACTACAAATAAAAACCCTTGGTAACTTGTACCGCATGAGTTTTAAAAGGTTTTGCACCTTGTTTTTTTTGTTTTCACAGCCTCCTATGATTTTCTTAAAAAAAAAAAACTAAAAAGCTTGGTAACTTTTTTATTATTGAAAATAAATACATCAACTTTTATACATTTGGAATGAGAAAAAAATAAAGAATTTAAATAGGCCATAGCCTACTATCGCTCCTATTTAAAAAAAGGTAAGTTTGTCATAACTTTTTAACGGCGAGTGTAAAAATTTTTTTTTTTTAGTATAATCAAATTAACCGTAAAAATATCTATAAATAATCTTCATAAATATTTTCGATATTTACAACAATAACGGAGATATGACACATTATTAATATGACAAAAACAAACACTTTATATTCAAATAACCCAAAAACCGGAAATGATAGAAAATTTTTGAAAACGGTTCTGAGTGTCTCAAAAAACTGTACATTTTTGGTAATTTAACCGTTTCTCTATCTTAAATATTAAGATACCCATATAATCCCATCGAATTTGGACCACCCTGTACACTGTACAGTGTCCAGAATTCGAGGCTCACCATGGGTAACTTTTAAACCGTAATAGATAAAAGGTCGGTCAAATGGGACAAAAGGGACCTACTTCATAGAGCAATACAGCGATGCTTTTGTTTTTGGAAAAAATTCAATGCTAATTTGATATTGATGAAAAACCGAAAATATGTCATTTCTTTAGATAAATTTATCTCAGTTGCTATGAGATATAGCAAGAAAAGTGTTCTAACAAAAGTGGTAGATATTTTTGGTCCCTATAAAATGGCTGTTTTCAGTTTTTACTTTCGCCATACGTAGTATTTCATCTAAAAATACCCCTCCAGCTGCGCTGTCGGGATATTTTTGATGCAATTTGCTTTCGTGATATTTCAACTGGAACAAGTTTCCATGGAAACCCAAAAGTATTTTCAAAAAAATCTTCACCACTAGTGGTATTACATACGATAATTTATTTATCTTTTAAAATAATTGAAGATCATTCATGTCTAAAATTAATACTTATTGCGGTTTTCATAATAATTTACTATAATATTTAATACAATTAACGTAGAAAACTTTAGAAATGTCTCGAAAATTAGTTTTAAATGCCAAATACATTCCACTTTTACCTTTAGGCTGTGTTTTACCTGGTTATAAATTAGTTTACAAAAAAAAACAGCATACAAATCAAGGTGTTTAATCGAAATTTAAAAAAATAATAGCATCGATGTATTCTGTCATATCTATACAGGGTGCCCATTTTTCTAACCTGTTGTATGGGTAACTCCGTTAATATTGGAGATACAGAAACGTTTGAATTAGCAAATTTGTGCAGAATTTAAAGGAAAATCTGATGCCATTTTCAAATTTGCCCTACGTCATCAACTTTTTGAAATATTTTGAAAAAACTAAAAAAGGTGGATTTTTTCAAACTTGAATAATTCTGTAACCATATGAGTTATAATAAAAATAAAAATTGACTTTTATAGATATTTTTACGTAGATTTTAAATATGTTAACAAAATTTTCATAGCACTCTCGATTTCCGAGTTATAGCACAAACTTGCATTTTTTTAAATGGAAGTCATAGTTGGCTGTGGTCTTATTAAAAAGGTTATTTTTTTCTCGTTTCAATGATATAAGGTTTGTTATGCTTTACTCTTGTAGTTTTTCTTAAAATAAGCAAATATCATTTTACATGTTATTATTGTTAGTAAATTTTATTTGACAAACTCTGAGGTTTTGTTTTTAAAATTTGTACTGGCTAATAACTGCTACACTAACAATAAGAGACAACTCTTAAATGTCACATCGAGAAAAAAAAGAACATCAACACGAAATAACTCCCATCTATTAGTAGGCTGTGAACATGTAAAATGATTTTTGCTTATTTAAAGAAAAACTACAAGAGTAAAGTATAACAAACCTTATATCATTGAAACGAGAAAGAAATAACCTTTTTAATAAGACCACAGCCAACTATGACTTCCATTTTAAAAAATGCATGTTTGTGCTATAACTCGGAAATCGAGAGTGCTATGGAAATTTCGTTAACATATTTAAAATCTACGTAAAAATATCTATAAAAGTCAATTTTTATTTTTATTCTAACTCATATGGTTACGGAATTATTCAAGTTGGAAAAAATCGACCTTTTTCAGTTTTTTCAAAATATTTCAAAAAGTTGATGACGTGTCAAATTTGAAAATGGCATCAGATTTCCCTTTAAATTCTGCACAAATTTGCTAATTCAAACGTCTCTGTATTTCCAATATTACCGGAGTTACCCATACAACAGGTTAGAAAAATGGGCACCCTGTATATATAAAACGCCTGCTCGTATTTGCTCATATTTCTCATTGTAAATTAATTCATTTTTATATTTGATCAAGTAACAAAAAATACGCATGCTATATTTATTTTAAAAAATACAATCAAAGTTATGTCTATCAGATCTTTTAATTGTTGTTTTGAATGCTTGTTCGGAAATTCTTAAGTCGATTGGTCGTAAGTCAGAGATTCTTGACCAAAAAAAAAATTAACTCACCCTAATAACTTCTGGACAAGCATAATGAGGTGACCCACAGCTGGTTTCCAACATAGATCCAAGTGGTTGCAAAGACGCCATTCCAAAATCAGCGATTTTAATATTATTTTTTTCATCCAAAAGCAAATTTTCAGGTTTCAAATCTCTATGGCTATAACATGCACATGTTATCATCTACTTCTTTAATTTTCACAAAAGTGCAAACATTTTCTCATGACTTACCAAATAGAATGACTATGGCAAAAATCCAAGGCTGATATGATTTGTCTAAAAAATCTTCTAGCTTCTTTAGGCGTTAGTCTACCTTTTTTTACTAAATAATCAAATAATTCACCACCAGAAACGTGCTCTAAAACTAAATATCTGCAAAAAGAATCGTACTTAGTTTAAAACAATTCGGCTGGGGATGTTTCATACTTACAAATACTTTTTATTTTCATACACATCCGATAAGCCTAAAACATGGGGATGGTCGATCAATTTCATAATTGCTATTTCACGTTCAACCTAAAAATAAATAGAATTTTTTAGTTTACTTCAAATTACAATTACCTTAAATCTTATTTTATCAAAATGCGCTATACAGGGTGTCCCAGATTACATTTCCAGTATGGGGATCTCGCTTATTATAAGAGATACAGGTTTGTTTAAATTAGATGAATTATTCCTTGGTATGAGAGGAGCCACAATCAATTTTTAAAACTACAAAATTCCTCGTGCTTCAGATGTTATAGCAAAAAATATGAAAATGTCCAATTTCTTTTTTCTCTCATAACTTTTTTGTCTTAACCCTTTCCCGCTTAGTGGTATACTACACATACCACAAATTTGAAAATTATTCTGGATCCTGCTTTGTGGTATACTTAACGTACCA
Source organism: Elmis aenea (assembly GCA_947652605.1). NCBI lineage: Eukaryota > Metazoa > Arthropoda > Insecta > Coleoptera > Elmidae > Elmis > Elmis aenea. Next base: position 18,065,843 of record OX393583.1, read on the forward strand.
CCGACCTAATATGTTCATAAACATGCGCCCTCTATGATGCAACTCATTCAAACCGAATAGTTCGCTTCAAGTGCCTGTAATAGACTAGTTTTTACCTCTAATTGTCAATTGACATTCTGCGCGAAGAAAAGTGTCAAAATGTATAATTTATGAATTTTTAGTACTCTGAAAATTAATTTAATTTCTTTTATATGTTTGTAGTTTATATCCATTATCTTACATTCGTATTGTACTTTTTTCAAGATTTAAGTTATTTTTTGTTATTTTTGTTAAAACATGTTAATATTTATTGCTACGTTGCTTAGGGGTATATTTAATATACCCCCCTTTTTTTTAAACTGATGAAATTAAAAATTTGAAAAAAATTGTGAATACTTCTTAACTCATTTTCTATTGGTGTACTTAAAATTATACATCAGAAATTACTATTTCTATATGCTGCCCACAAAGGGTTAATCATTAGAACAATTTTATTTGTACTTTCTTAAGGCACTTTTTAATGGAGAATTTGACTGTTATTTTAGATTATTTTTAACACCTACCATTTTCGAGATATTATCCCTAACTTCATTTTTTCTTATGGGCCGCAAAGTTGGCTATGGAATAGTTGAATGTGCTTTTTTTTTCTCTTTAAAATGAGATATTACTTGCTACGTTTATTTTTATAAATAAGTCACAAAATCAAGAAAAATCGTATTTTACCTATCACTTATCAAGTTATCTATAATAATAAAAACAAAAACAACTAATTATGTGTCAAATGACAGTTACCATTTGTCTGCGGTATCATTTATTAGAATTTTATAGTATTGTTGTGTAATTCGATAGTCTTTGTAGCAAATTTGTTATCATATAATTATGGGCACATTTACAACTAATTAAAAATTTTATATGTTGAAATGCCACATTATTTACAATAGAAACTGTGTAAAATAAATAATTCTAATTAATTATTGATTTTTTTTTGGATTTTTGGTTGGTTCGTCGAAAAAACCATATACTTTTAAATTTATTTCCAAATTTTTGTAATTACGCATCCTTCGTTGCCTTTTGTCGGGATATAGCTCTAATTATATTCGCTCAGCTTCTTCACAGTTTTTATGGCAAAGAATGTAGCAACTCAACATATCAAATTAATCGCTGTTTTTAAATGTTGCCATCATTATAACAATTACTACAAACACTATCGAATTACACAACAATAATGTGAAATTCTAATAAATGATAGCGCAGACAAACGGTAACTGTCATTTGACATTTAATTAGTTGTTTTTTGTTTTTATTTTCATAGATAACTTGATAAGTGTTGGGTAAAATACGATTTTTCTTGATTTTGTGACTTATTTATAAAAATAAACGTAGCAAATAATATCTCATTTTAAAGAGGAAAAAAAAGCACATTCAACTATTCCATAGCCAACTTTGCGGCCCATAAGAAAAAATGAAGTTAGAGGTAATATCTCGAAAATGGTAGGTGTTAAAAATAATCTAAAATAACAGTCAAATTCTCCATTAAAAAGTGCCTTAATAAAGTACAAATAAAATTGTTCTAATGATTAAGACAAACAAGTTATGAGAGAAAAAAGAAATTGGACATTTTCATGTTTTTTGCTGTAACATCTGAAGCACGAGGAATTTTGTCCTTTTAAAAATTGATTGTGGCTCCTCTCATACCAAGGAATAAATAATTCATCTAATTTAAACAAACCTGTATCTCTTATAATAAGCGAGATCCCCATGCTGGAAATGTAATCTGGGACACCCTGTATAGAGTGTCGAAAAGTAACACCTATTATCTTGAACACCGATTCAGTAAGTAAAAATAAATAGAAATTGCTACAATATTTTTCATTCGTCTCAAGTCTCGTATCGTATGTGCTGTTGCACAGTCCTGCTGAAAATAGTCATGCTGAAGTTCATCATCGTGTAATTGTTGAACAAATTTAGGCAAAATGTTGTTTCTGTACCTCTCAGCGTTGACGGTAAAATTTAAAAAAAAAAACGGACCCAACTATTCTTATGCGACAAATTGCTATCCAAACACCAATTCAAAAAAAAGCGGATTATCAGTGCTCCCCATTCGCATATTTGGAGAATTGACGTACCCCGAAAGATGAAACCTCGATTCGTCAGAAAAAAAAATTAAGTTTAGTAGGTCGTCATCCATTCCATTATTGACAAACCACTAGCAGTACGCAAGTCGTCTGGGGTGGTCTGCCGATAACAGGGCATAATTGCATCCTATATGGATGAATGTCCAAGTCCTTCGATACAATCGTCCGGCATGTTCCATAAGAAAGTCAGATTTCTTGAGAGAGACGTTTCAAAGGTTTTCTAGGCTCTTGTTCCACGAACGTCATTAACAACTTTTTCTGTACGAACGGTTGGCCCACCAGCACCTTTTTTTATTTTATGAGTCAGAGGGCCAGTTTCACGAAACACACCAACACAGTTTGTAAGACATGCATAAAAATTCTTTGGTATTACTGCTTAGTCTGGGAAGTGCAAACATAAAAGCTTACTGTATTTCTGAATTCCATTAATTAGCACATCAGTTCGAAATTACATTTTGTGCTCCGTGGTGAAAACCATAATTAACATCATTCAAAAACTGCTTAAGATTACAATAGAAAAGAAAACTTCACTAGAACTGCTTTACAAATTTTAACAACCAAAAAATAATTGACATAAATGCACGATACTAGCTTCGACAATTATTTTAAAATCAATGAGCACCTTTGACGAAGATAATTTTTGATATCACGGTAAATTTTAACCGCAAGGTTTTACGTGAAAATCAGAATTTTTTGCACAGTATCCGTAACAGTTGCTGAAGGTGACAGAGCTTTTAGTAAACTTTCAGAAATAAAGAGCTTCCATAGATTGTCAATGCTGCAGAAAATGTTAAACGGCTTAGCTTCGCTATCAATAGAACATGACCTGGCAATGTCAGTTGACTATGACGAGGTGATTAAAGAAATCACCACCTGTAAATTGGGGAAGTGGATGTTGCAATAAACAAAATTTTAAATGTTTGTAGTTGATATTTGAGTCACCTAGATGCAAAACTGACTATCTCCACTTTTATTGGAAATGAGATAATTGAGAAAAACTATAACGACTTGCACAGTTTAGTTAAAATTATGGTTTTTGTTGACAAAATTAAGGAAAAATATTAAGAATAATCCACCGGAACCTCAAAAAACAAACTCAAATCGTTTAAGAGAAAAATGAAAATTAAGCACGCATTTAGCCACTTTTGCAGCTAATTCAGGATTTGCCCGGATTTGAATTAAAAACATAGCGCATTTATTTAATAATATCATAAACCGTTTACTTCATCTGTACCATTGTTATCGGTAACAGAATTTATAATGTCTTTATGAAAATTTAATTTATATTCTTCTGACTTTGAAAGCCAATCTTTTCCAAAATGTTTGATTGGTAACTCATTAACATTGTCTTTTTTTTGTTCCTTGATGGGCCGATTGCCTACTGGTAAAAACTTTGGAGCGATCATCTAAAGGGTTTTTTTCCCTTTTACAAATTGATTGAGCCACTGCAGTCATTTTTATAATTCATTTTACCTTTCACAAAAATTTTTCCTTTTTTACTTCTGCTTAGAACAAATCTTTTACAAGAGGATAGCTTAAAAGGCAAACAGCTTGTTGGTTTCATCACATTTTTTATATCGTTCCTCCAGTCAAATACCGTCCAATCTTCTGCGAGTCTCTTCACAGTACCATGAACTTTGAAAATGTTGATATAGTCTTCTGGATCTATTATGGTATCTTTTTTACGAACCTGTTTCTCTATCTGAGCAAATACGCGATCTGATGGTAGACATGAGTGCCGAGTGAGAGGGAAAATTAGATGTATTGTATTAATTTGTTTTGGCGCTTACGAAAACCATTTACAAGCCATTGCAATCATACATTTGTTCTTATTTTGTCCAGTACACCCGTCGACCATTAAACGAATCTCCCTCGTATCATCATCAATTTCAATTTTAATAATGCTGTCATACACTGCTGATACAATTTCATTAGAAGATTTTGAACTTTCGTGTTCAAACCAAGTGTAGATGAAAACATTTTGGGGAGACAATTTGCTTTTTGACGATCCCACAACAACCGTAAAAATTGTAAATATAAAATTGACACTTATAATATGTAATTTGGTCAGGTATTTTTGGGAGCACTAAATTTTTCTGACGAAATGGTGAGTAAATCTTTCCTCTCTTCCTTTAGAAGCCCAAAGAAGGCTTTAGAACGGGCTTTCCTTTGGGAACTTTAAACTTACAAATAGCTCTGGATCCATCTTCTTTCAAACATGTGCTTGTACACAACAACTCGAACTTGTTTTAAGCTTAAAATAATTCGTAAAACCTATGAAAATGGATTTAACCGTATTTGTAGCTAAAGATAAATTTTGCCATTGGATATAACCGATTTTGCATTGATATTGATTTAGTCGTTTCTGCTACTATGTAAAATAGGAATTGCCCGGTTTTGCATTGGACCTTTGCATTTAAACGGTGTGGAGCACATGTTTTAGTCGGTTTTGAATGTCAGGGTATGTCTATATTCACAGAGAATTCAATTCTCTACAAGATGGCACTGTCAGTTTAATTTGCACCCAAAATGGATATAACCGAGTTTGCATCTAGGCGACTCATTTGTAGATATCGTACTGTAATTTTTTGAAAGTAATGTATTGAATTGTTGTGCGTTTTTTAATAAATATTTTACGTTTGATGGCGTCTCTTCGTAGCCGGCATAAGTAACCCTTTATTTTTTAGGCAGGTTGCTAACAATTGTCGAGGAAGAACAAATACTTGACTTGTTTGAAATTTAATCGAACAATTTTTGTATTAATTGGTTGACAATAAAAGCGAATAGAACATTTTGTCACTACAATTTCGTTCTTTTTTTACTTGCTTCGTATGTAAGTCAAATCCCCAACAAAACGGGCTTTATTTTCGGCACATCCAGTGTACAGAATGTCCCAGAAATCATTACTACCCTCGATTATCTCGTTTGTTTACAAAATTAACCCCAACAAGCCTAATTTATATTTAATGGCGAAAATATCTGCACATAATGGCTCAAGAATATACCCGAAAGTTTTATTTACATTACGATACCGTGTATTTTTTTTCGGCGTCCGTCCAGAAAATCAGTTGTTTCCAGTGATGTGAAATGACGGTCATTTATGATTGTGACGAATGACCGGTCATATGACCGTCACATGATTATTTTTATAACAATGGTATAAAATTAATATACAGGGTGTTTCTTAAGTATTGCAAAAAACTTCAGGAGGCGATTCCTTATCAAAAATTAAGGGGGTCTTTCATATAATTTTTTTTCCTTAGACGTCTCCTTTCGGAGTTACAACCCTCTATATGGGAGCGGTAAAATTCGATTTTTATTTTATTTCTCAAATTTGGATATATGTATGTAGGAGGATTATATTTGGTAGATGTTTTATACTTATTGTAAGGTTTCCCCTAGTACAATTTTTAATTATCTCCCACCTTCACAAGGGGCTAAAAAGTGCGACCCCTGTTGTTTTTTTTTAACAGAACTTTTTGGAAGAATAAAAATTCTAATTTAAAAATTTGTTTTTTGAAAGCTTGATTTATTTAGAAACTTTTTTTACTTCATAGTTTTTCTCGTAAAACCTAGCGGTTTTGAGTAAAAAATAAAATAAGTAAACATGAACCATCAAATATTTCAACATAAAACTATTCATTTTGATGGTTGCCATGGTTTGTTTATGTCCATACTGGGTAGAACTGACGGGCGTTATAGCGTTGTCGCTGCGTAAACAACGTCAAAAATGAATAACATCTGTCAATTCTACCCAATATGAACATAAACAAACCAAGGCAACCACCAAAATGAATCGTTTTATGTTGGAATATATGATGGTTCGTGTTTACTTATGTTATTTTTTACTCAAAAACGGTAGGTTTAACGAGAAAAACTAAAGAATAAAAGAGTTCCTAAATAAATCAAGCTCTCAAAAAACAAACTTTTAGTTGCAAAATTTTAACCAACCAAAAAGTTCTGATAAAAAAACCAACAGGGGTCACACTTTTCAGCCCCTTGTGAAGGTGGGTGATAAATAAAAATATTACTATGGAATACATTTTAATAAGTTTAAAACATCTACCAAATATTATTTTCCTACATTTATCCAAATTTAAGAAATAAAATAAAAACCTAATTTTTCCGCTCCCCTTTAGGGGGATGTAACATGTAACCCGAAAGGAGACGTGTAAGGAAAACATTTTATATGAAAAACCCCTCTTAATTTTCGATCAGGAATCACCTCCAGAATTTTTTTGCAATACTTAAGAAACACCCTGTATATGTAATAAGAATAATAAATAAAAAGCAGAATTATTAGTATCAGTATCTCTATCTGGGTATTGTATTCCTTGTTTTGTTTTTGTTTTCACAGCCTACTATAATTTTGTTTAAAAAAAAAAAACTAAAAAACCTCCATAACTTGCGTATTATTGAAAATAAATACATCAACCCTTATACATATATTTGGAATGAAAAAAAATAAGGAATTTAAATAAGTCATAGCCAACTATGGGTTCTATTTAAAAAAATACAACTTTATGTCACAACTGGAATTTCGGAATCTTTTTTGAAAAATTGACTACGCCACTGCATTCCTATCAAAAAAGTGCCTGTAGAACGTAACAATTATTTTTGTTTATTTTCATAAACAAGCGAGATACAGTCATAAAACGAAAAGTCAAAAAATCGAGTTATCGGCGATAACTCGAAAACAAAAGACGATAACCAATTTTAGTTTTCACCATTAACTTTTTCTCGAAAAAAGAGATCGAGGATGCGCGGTCCGTTTTTTGATACCTCTTATAGTTACCGAGATTCCCTATGAAAACATCGAAATGTGCCCACCCTGTACAGGGTAAGTCGGTTATTATCAGAGATAGAAAAAAACTTATTTTAAATGGCAACCATAAGCTAATAATATATTTTTGAAAAGCGTAAAAAAATAAGCTTTCGATTCCTGTCAAAGCCAACTATGGGTGCCATTTGAAATAAGAAAGTTAGGTGTAAAAATCAATTGAGCATCGCTATCTTATTAAGGACAAAAAACCATGCCAAAAATGTTTTAAATGTTTTTCTGTATCTTTTCGTTTAAGCGAGATATTTAACATTTTGGATGTCTTTTTTAATACTCGAAATATAGCCAACACCATTTTTGGCTCTTTGCACGAAACATTCTGGAAAACCCTAAAGCAGTGGTTTCCAACCTGTGGGGCGCGCCCCCCTAGGGGGGCGCGAGACTATTGCAAGGGGGGCGCGCAGCTATTACCAACATACTATTTTTGAATACAGACAACAGAAAGAACTTTACTTATACAGAATATGGTATATGGTATTTATGAAATTAGATTGTTACGAAAAGGGAGGGGGGCGCAAAAATTTTTTCATTAAAAAAGGGGGCGGAGGTACAAAAAGGTTGGAAACCACTGCCCTAAAGAAAAGTTTAGCAATAACTTTTTTGTGATCAACAAAAGAAATTTTAAATTTGGTATTTGTAGTTTTGGCAAAGTTTATATGAGGCGCCGTTTGTGTCAAAAAGAAATTTGCAAAATAAATAACATTTCGTACATAAATATACAAATATAAAAATATTTAGTCAATTTCACATTGAATTTTTTTTTTTTTTTTGATATCGGTAATAATTTATTTATCAAGAAAATATTTTTATTTATTTCGTGTACATTCCACATTTATATTATTTTAATTTTTTTTTTTTTTATTCCTTTGGTTAATAATTTATTTTTCAAGAAAATATTTTTATTTATTTGCACACCAAAAAATTTTTTTTTTCACTGCAATTATGTACGCTATTATACAACAGATGGCGCGCTACCCAACATTTGTGTTTAATTTTGAACTGCTGTGAAGCAAATTAACTATATTTGACGTTTGCGACTTCCAGTTTAAAGTAAGTACTTATACGTATACTCTTTGCAATTTTTTAAGGTAATTGTAACTATTTTTTTCACAGCATGTCAACTGGAAGACCACAGCTGCCTGCATAAGCAGAACAAATTACCTTCCTTAGGAAATCTCGTTTAAAATGGACAATTATTTCTAAAATATTAGGTATTTCCAGAAGCACACTATAGGTATAGAAGAAGCTTATTAACATTTAATATAATTGAACAAGCAGCAGTTCATAATTAAACACAAATGTTGAGTGGCGCGCCATCTGTTGTATAATAGCGTACATAATTGCAGTGAAAAAAAAAAAATTTTTTTGGTGTGCAAATAAATAAAAATATTTTCTTGAAAAATAAATTATTAACCAAAGGTATCAAAAAAAAAAAAATAAAAAAAAATATAAATGTGGAATGTACACGAAATATATAAAAATATTTTCTTGATAAATTATAACCGATGTCAAAAAAAAAATATTTAAATGTGAAATTGACTAAATATTTTTATATTTGTATATTTATGTACGAAATGTTATTTATTTTGCAAATTTCTTTTTGATACAAACGGCGCCTCATAAGTTTACATCGTTTTACCCTGGTGAAATTGACCCTAACTGTTTAGTTTGTAAAACACGATAGACAATTATTTTATTATTTCTGATAGGTGTCATAATGCATATTTAGCTACCAGGAGTCGATATTTTTGATAAATACCATAATTTCTAGATTTTTGTACTGAGTATTACAGGAATTACTTCATATTATCGAAGTGGATAATTCGGTTTTAACCAGGTTATAAAAAAAACTTATTGCACATTTTCGACTCAAATTTATGAAAGGAATCATTTTATCTTAGCACGTAAAAACACATTACTTTTTTAATTTTACCATTCTTCTATCCCTAACGGTTTTCTAGCCCCGAATGTTCTTCGTTATAAATCACACACCCTGTATATTTAACACTATGGCTTTAATTTCAAAAATATAAATATATTATGGATACAAGATACAAAGCACGCTCGATTAAACACTTACCTTCATAAGCACGCTTTCACTTAATTTTTCCCTATTGATAATTTTAATTGCTACTTTTTTCCCGGCGACGCAGTGAATCCCCAGCTTAACCAAACCTGAAATTAAAAAAGTATATAATTATATGGTGAAAACGGTCAGGTAACTATGCATTGTCCGCTAAAAATGCAAATCATAATATTTAACATTACCACAGGGTGGTTCACTTTTTTGTAGCAGAAGTTTAACAGTCGATACAAAAACTTATTTTAAAAAGAATATTCCATATCAATATGGGTCCATAAACGCTTCATTTTAAAGATACAGGGTGTTGAAATTTTCGAAAAAATATCGATAATTTTTAACAATTTCTCAACCAGTAGATATATTTAAACCAAATTTGGTATCCAGCACCACCTTACGGGTAACCGCATTGGGTGAGAATATCCCCCACAAGCAACCAGTGGCGAAGTTGCGGGGGTTCAGTTTCAATAAATTTTATAAAAAAACTAGTACAGGGTGGTCCAAATTCTATGGGATTGCATGGGTATCTCGGTTCATATTTAAGATAGAGAAACGGTTAAATTACCAAAAATGTGCAGTTTTTTGAGACAAACTCAGAACAGTTCTCAAAAATATTCTATCATTTCCGGTTTTCCAGTTATCGAATAAAAAGTGTTTTTTTGTCATATTAATAATGTGTCATATCTCCGTTATTGTTGTAAATATCGAAAATATTTATGGAGATTATTTTTAGATATTTTTATGCTTAATTTGATTATACTAAAAAAAATAATTTTACGCTCGCCGTTAAAAAGTTATGACACAAACTTACCTTTTTTTTAAATGGAAACGATAGTTGGCTATGACCTATTTAAATTCCTCATTTTTTTCTCATTTCAAATATATAAGGGTTGATGTATTTATTTTCAACAATACGCAAGTTATGAAGGTTTTTTAGTTTTTTTTTTAAAGAAAATCATAGTAGGCTGTGAAAACAAAAAATAAACAAGGTGTAAAACCTTATAGAACTCATGTGGTACAAGTTACCAAGGTTTTTTAATTTGTTATTGAGATAAATACGAAATTTTTTAAACATAAGATAAACAACAATATCCTACATTACTGCTGATACCGACTATATCGTTGTTTTCTTATTTTCAAATATTTTCAATGTTTATCTCCACAACAAATTAAAAAACCTTGGTAACTTGTACCACATGAGTTTTGTAAGGTTTTACACCTTGTTTGGTTTTTGTTTTCATAGCCTACTATGATTTTCTTAGAAAAAAAAACCTAAAAAACCTTCATAACTTGCGTATTATTAAAAATAAATACATCGACCCTTATACAGGGTGCCCATTTTTTTAACCTGTTGTATGGGTAACTCCGGTAATATTGGAGATACAGAAACGTTTAAATTAGCAAATTTGTGCAGAATTTAAAGGAAAATCTGATGCCATTTTCAAATTTGACCTACGTCATCAACTTTTTGAAATATTTTGAAAAAACTGAAAAAGGTGGATTTTTTCAAACTTGAATAATTCCGTAAGCATATGAGTTAGAATAAAAATAAAAATTGACTTTTATAGATATTTTTACGTAGATTTTAAATATGTTAACGAAATTTTCATAGCACTCTCGATTTCCGAGTTATAGCACAAACTTGCATTTTTTTAAATGGAAGTCATAGTTGGCTAGGTAATTTTTTTCTCGTTTCAATGATATAAGGTTTGTTATGCTTTACTGTTGCAGATTTTCTTTAAATAAACAAAAATCATTTTACATGTTCACAGCCTACTAATAGATGGGAGTTATGCCGTGTTGATGTTCTTTTTTTTCGATGTGACATTTAAGAGTTGTCTCTTATTGTTAGTGTAGCAGTTATTAGCCAGTTACAAATTTTAAAAACAAAACCTCAGAGTTTGTCAAATATAATTTATTGTTTGTTTTACGTATAAATCTCTCTCTCGTGTTGATCAAAATTTTTGATTGAGTTTATTGTAAATTTCAAAAACAATGTGTTCTAATGAAGAAAAAAACCACATGCTTTTCTATTACTACGCTTGTAATAGAAATAGTAGAAATTCAAGTGAAATGTATTTGCAAAGATTTATGGAAATTATTAGAAACCAATTTAAAAAAATACGGGTATACCAAAAAGCCTGATAATATTTCTTCATTACAAAGCATTGTTTTTGAAATTTATAATAAACAAAAATGTTGATCAACACGAGAGAGAGACATACGTATAACAAACAGTAAATTTTATTTGACAAACTATGAGGTTTTGTTTTTAAAATTTGTAACTGGCTAATAACTGCTACACTAACAATAAGAGACAACTCTTAAATGTCATCAACACGGGATAACTCCCATCTATTAGTAGGCTGTAAAAATGTAAAATGATTTTTGGTTATTTAAAGAAAAACTACATCATATGCTTACGGAATTATTCAAGTTTGAAAAAATCCACCTTTTTCAGTTTTTTCAAAATATTTCAAAAAGCTGATGACGTAGGTCAAATTTGAAAATAGCATCAGATTTCCCTTTAAATTCTGCACAAATTTGCTAATTTAAACTTTTCTGTATCTCCAATATTAACGGAGTTACCTATACAACAGGTTAGAAAAATGGGCACCCTGTATATTTGGAATGAAAAAAAAAATAAGGAATTTAAATATGCCATAGCCAACTATCGCTTCCATTTTTTGCGATTTACCGGTAAACCGACTTACCGGTATTACAATCCCTAGTCGCAATCAGCAGTAATGTAGTATATTGCTGTTTATCTGAACAACAAATTTAAAAACCTTTCTAACTTTTACCATATGAGTTAAAAGCTCTTACACTTTGTTTTTTTTTTGTTTTCACAGCCTGCAATGATTTTCTTTAAAAAAAAAACTAAAAAACTTTTGTAACTTGCGTATTATTCAAAATAAATACATCAACCCTTATATATTTGGAATGAGAAAAAAAATAAGGAATTTAAATAGGTCATAGCCAACTATCGCACCTATTTAAAAAAAGGTAATTTTGTGTCATAACTTTTTAACAGCGAGCGTAAAATATTTTTTTTAGTATATTCAAATTAAACATAAAAATATCCAAAAATAATCTTAATAAATATTTTTGATATTTACAACAATAACGGAGATATGACACTTTATTAATATGACAAAAAAACACTTTTTATTCAATAACTCGAAAACCGGAAATGATAGAATATTTTTGAAAACGGTTCTGAGTTTGTCTCAAAAAACTGCACATTTTTGGTAATTTAACTGTTTCTCTATCTTAAATATTAACCGAGATACCCATGCAATCCCATCGAATTTGGACCACCCTGTACGGCCCTGTTCAAAATCAAACTTGAACTTGTTTTGGGGTAGAGTATTTTATTCTAAACAAACAGTCTCTTGACTTTTCTTCTTATCTGCCTTCGTTTGGCGTGAAATTTGGTTTGTTTTACTATTCTCGCGAAAAATTTGCTCATAAGTTCGATCTAAAAATATCGCGATAAGCAGAAATTGCAAGTTGCAGAGTAAATGCATAAAAGGTGGACCATCAATCGTTAATTTAGTGGAACTTCTTCCCTACTTATTGGCATGTTCTTTTATTAAAAACTGCAAAAATCGGTAATTACTTTTTTATTTCGAACATTAGTGATATTTTTAGACCGAATTCATGAGCTAATTTTTCGCGAAAATAGTGCAATAAATCAATTTTCGTGCCAAACGGTGGTAGTACGAAGAAAAATTAAGAAACCTTTTTTGCTTAGAATAAAATACTCCACTCAAAAACCAGTCCAAGTTTAATTTTGAACAGGGCCGTACTAGTTTTTTATAAAATGTATTGAAACTAAACACCCATAACTCCGCCACTGGTTGCTTGAGGGGCTTGACGATCTCACCCTTAAATACTTTTGAAAGAAAATTACATGATCAATAAGAAAATGTTAAAATATATAGCGTGTTCCATTTAAAAAAACTTCGTGTGAAGTTTAACTAAAGGGACCGGACATAAGAAACACGCTGTGCATTACTTAAAAATGTTAACTAGTCAACAATCATTTTGACACTATTGTCCTACAAAGTTTCAAAGTAATTCGTTCTGACGTAGCCAGGTTGTGAAATATGATTATTTTTTTAGACTCCCGTTTCTGTCAATATTTTTATAAAAACTTAAACAACTCAAAAACGAATGAATTAAGATACATAAAAGAAAATTTAATTTTACATCTAAAAATCATAAAATATACTGGGTGTTCCATTTAAAAAACATATGCCCGGTTTCTCCGACACATCTCAAGATCGAACTTATATAAGACCGCCTTATATTTAAGATCGTCTCAAGATGACAATGCGTTGCACAGAAAACATATTCCGGAATCTGTTAGACATCTCAGCTAAGTTAGAACTCGGTTTGGCAACGTTGCAAGAAGTCGACACATTTTAGCGGCAGATTGAAATGGCTAATTTTCATTGGCCATTTACATCACAGCTGTTAAAACGGCTCCCTGTGACATCCTGTTGTTGCTATCAGCTGTTAGTCGCACATAAAGTTACAGTTCGGTGTTTATTATTTTATTTTGTGTTGAAATGGCGGACAAAAAAAGAATAAATTATACCATGGAGTAAAAACAAATATTAATTAGCTTGGTGGAAGAAAATAAGTGTGTTTTAGAGAACAAATCTACCAATGCTGTTCAGGGCCCGATCTAGCTTTTCCGCCGCTCTGGGCAAATATTATTTTTGCCGCCCTTTATATTTAATGATATATAATACTTATACATAAAATACATTTTTTAAATATAATTTTTGAGTCAGTGTAATTTTTGCGGCTATTTGTTGAATAACTAGCCTTTTGTTTTATAAAAAAAGTTAATTCATAAGAAAACAGTAACATAACAAAATGAAATATATAAGTAGGAAGTACGTACATATATCTCTTTTCTCAAAAAAAAACACAATGTTTTTTTAATTTAAAAAAAACGTAAACACCAAATATTTTACTGCTTTCGGAGGAACTGTTTTGCGAGGAAAATTTAAATTATTATATGCAACGACAAATTAAGGCGTTCTTTGCATAAACAACACTTGTAATTTTTTTTTCAAATCTGGGAACACACTTTCAATGGATAATTGGCGCTATATCCGACATCCCTTATGCAAAATAATTCCGTAATAACCCCAGTAATTCATAATATAAGCGCGGAAACTAATGATCTTCCTTCTTTCTACAAACAAAGCAAATACAAGATAATTTTACGTTAGGTACTCCAGCTCAAGTTTTAGTAAACAGCGACTCAAGATGTGAGCTCAGCTCAAGTCGAATATGTTCTTAAAATTGCTTGATGCAACACTTTATAACATTAAGGCGAACTTAAGATTCAGCTAGATCTTAAGATGTGTCGGAGAAACCGGGCAATAGTGACGTATCGGTGCGCAAAAACAAAACACTGTATAGTTGAAAATAATTTAAGGTTATGTAGTAAATTACCACAAACAACTTTTGTAAAAAGCTTTTTTTTTGTAAAGTTGTTACAAGACGAGATATTGATCCGTTACGTTACTTTTTGTACACACTGTATATTTCCTGCCAAAGAGAAACATCCATCTGTGACATAGCATCAATTTTAAACGGTATGGGAGCTGGTGTCAATAAACGGCCAACTTTAAATGAAATACGTAAATAGTAAATACCTGAAACCATATAAAACGTTCGAACTGAACTAACTAAAGGTAAGATACATATTCGTATTTACACATTCCGTTTGACTACCGAGTGAGCAATGCAGATGATTACACTTAAAATGTGTGATCGTGTCAGAAATAATATATACCGTTAATTAAATTAAATTAAATGAATAAAATGTGTTCTTGAACTGCATTTTTAAATCTAGCTGGTATTGATAGTCCACACGTTTTCTTTATGCGTTGTTGTATTTTTTTACAACTCTTCTAAAAGAGACGATTTTTTTTATTTTGTCTTTTACTTTTCACCATTTGAAAAAAAAAGTTCAATAACGCTTTACCACTCAAAGGTTCTTACAATATTATGCTATTTCCACCATTTAATAATATACAGGGTGGACCAAATTCGAATTTTTTACGTGGTATCTCGATTACCGTAATAGTGAACGAAAATCTGATTTCGGTCTCTGTGAGTCTGACACCCCACCTGAGATCAATTATTTTATTTTACTTCATTTACTTTTAAATGAATAACATTGCAACAAATGCTGATGTATCAGTTACTAAAACATGTAACACCTCAAAAGGGCCAAGTTATGAGGATTTCAACTTTATTAAAACACACTAACATTAAAATATTACGGCCATAACTTGGGTCCTACAACGCCAGCATTTGGGTTTCGTCAATCAACAAACGATTTGTTGATAGTTGTACATCGTAAGTAGAACAAACTACTCGCACAAATATGTGTTTATAGGAAAGAATGACAACGATGCAACTACAATAAAAAAGGGATTTACACGCATACGCAGTTCATAACTAACGTGAGCTCTGGTAGCTATGCATCGCCCTCCCAATCCCATTTAGTACTGGATTCTTAAGGTGTTTACCCTTACGATGTGCACATTTCTATGAACCCAATAGACACAAATGTCATTTACAGTTACGCCAGTCGTAAAGGCGTTCCAACGACGGCTAATACTGGCCAATACATTTATTAGTACATACTTCACGCATGTGAATAAACCAGTTCATGTATTTATGCATGAATTGGTTTTAAATCGCTTGTTGAAACAAATCTAAAGTGTGAACTATAGTTCATGAGATCCAAACATATTCCTATCACTTAAGCCAGTATTTCTAAAAGTGTGGTCTGCGGACCCCTGGGGGTCCATGAATCCTTCTGAATGGGTTCCCGAGCATTTTTTTAAATGTTCCGAAATCATCTAAATACAGTCAAGACGAATTATTCGATAGCTCTGTTATTAGTAATAAAGATTAAAAATATTTCAATATAAAAGTTGTTTGTAATCATTTACTACATAACCTAAAATCATTTTCAACTATACACACTGTTTAGTTTTTGCGCTCTGATACCAAACATTGTTTTTTAATATGGAACACCCTGTATATTTAGTAATTTTTGGATGTAAAATTAAATTTTCTTTCAAAAATATTTTAGGATGTTTATGTCTAAAATGAACCATTTTTGAGTTATTAACGTTTTTTTTTTAAATTTTGACAGATGTAGACCTTTATAAAAATATTTATTTTTATTAACATAACAACACCAAAACAATTTACTCCGGTAATTTATTAGACAATAGTGTCATAGTGATTGTTGACCAGTCACAATTTTAAAATAATATACAGGGTATTCGTTATACTCGGTCCATTTCGCTAAACTTTAAACGCATATAAATCTTTTTTTTTTTATGAAACACCCTATATATTTTTAAATTTTCTTGTAGAAAATTTAATTATCTTTCTAAGTTGTTAAGCATGTTTTTTATCTAAATATAATATTTTTGGAGTTATTTCGTTTCTAATGATTATTTGCGAGTATTTTAGCTAAAATATCAGTAGTAGCCTTTGAAAATTCAAAACAATTTGTATAAACTGTCAACCAGAACAGTTAATCGGCACAATTTCCTTTATTATGCCACTAAAAATCTATATTTTTTAAGAGCTGTAGATACACAGCATAAATGGCAGCAAATAACATCAGAATGCTGTGTATCTACAGATTAAAAAATATGGATTTTTAGTGGCATAATAGTGGAAATTGTGCCGATTAACTGTTCTGGTTGACAGTTCATACAGATTGTTTTGAATTTTCAAAGGCTACTACTTATATTTTAGGTAAAGTACTCCCAAATAATCATAAGAAACGAAATAACTTCAAAAATATTATATTTAGACATAAAACATGCTTAACAACTTTGAAAGATAATTACATTTTTTACAAGAAAATGTAAAAATATATAGGGTGTTCTATTTAAAAAAGATAACTTATATGCGTTTAAAGTTTAGCGAAATGAACCGAGTAAAACGAACACCCTGTATATTATTTTAAAAATGTGCTAGTCAACAATCACTATGACACTGTTGTCCAATAATATACCAGAGTAAATTGCTCTGGCGTTGTTATGTTAATAACGATAAATATTTTTATAAAGATCTGCATCTGTTACAATTTTCAAAAAAACGTTTATAACTCAAAAACGGTTCATTTTAGACATAAACAAGCCCAAATATTTTTGAAAGAGAATTAAATTGTACACCCAAAAATTACAAAATATGCATAGTGTTCTATATAAAAAAACAATGTTTGGTATCAGAGCGCAAAAATAAAACACTGTGTATAGTTAAAAATAATTTTAGGTTATGTAGTAAATGATTACAAACAACTTTTATATTAAACTTTTTTTAATATTATTACTAATAACAGAGCTATCGAATAATTCGTCTTGGCTGGGACACCCTGTATACCGATACAACAAAAATATTGTCTACAAAACAAGTCATTGGGATCCTATTGTAAGCTTTTAATTTTGAAATGGGTTCTCAGAGTAAAAAGTTTGAGAAACACTGACTTTAGCAAATGCTGTCAATAAAAGAACTTTTAGGCATTACAGGTAATAATTGAGGAAATCTCAATTAAAATAAAATGATGACTTTACTAGATTTTGCAAAAACTAGACCATTTTCATCAAAGCGGAAATTAAGTATAAAGCCATCGATTTTGTATGAGTAAAAATGTGTCAAGGTCAACTAGATTTAAGGTGGTGATTTTTAAACACCGTACTTATTGGAGGTAGAATCTGCGTTAATTTCTTCACCTAAAAACGTTAAAATATTGCTTTGAGTTGTTTTTAATCATAAATAGTCAACATTTGTAGATTTCAAATAATTTTAGTGTGGAAGAAGTGCCAAAATGTCAAGAACAGTTAATAGTTAATTAAAATATTTGCTTTACGTACATGAAAACGTAATGTATTTCACTTGTTTCTAATTTATCCAAAGACGTTATGTGCAAAATTGAAGTCGGGAATGGTTCTTTTCTAATAAATTTGCGTAATACTGCAGCAAAATATTTGGTTCAAGGACAAGCTTCAATTTAAAACGAAATTGCGGTTTAGAGCTTGATTTATTTTCGAGTCTCGCCATCATTAAGAGTTCAAAGTCGGTTCAATTCGGTTACATAGTCCTCGACTAGTAATGTCTTGTAACGTAACCTATTTCTGTAAAAATCCACCGAAATTAGACTCGCCCCCTTTTTATTTTAGTTTTTAATTTAAACAGAACATTTTGGACATGAGATATGTGCATGAAACCCAACTATCTGAACATTTGCACACTTTTACATCATATCCGGTTTCACCGGAAATTGCTGTGACTTTTATAAAGCGGATGCAATTTTTAATACAACTACATTCGTTTGAGATTTTTTAAGACCTCAAATAACTTTTTGACCAAAATTTGTTTTTTTATTTAGTAAGCTGCAAATATTGAATTTGATCATGTCAACAAGTGCCCGGATAAGGTTTTTGTAAACTTTAATTGACATTTAGATAACTTTAATTGGCTTTAAGGGGGAACTAAAGGCACGCAATAAAACAGCTTTCGTAGTTCAAGTTTTTCTCTCACACTAATTATCCAAAGTACTTAAAAATTTGTAAGTAAAAAGATTTTTGGTTCGAGAATGGCGGTACAGGCTCGATTTTTAAAAAAGTTAATACTGTTAAGCATAAAAAAATATTAAAAACTGGCTAAAAATTGACGTCTGTTTACACCATCAATATTTGTAAACTATTGGCTACAATTAAAATATCGTCCTGTACCGCCGTTAAGGAACATGTTTTTAATAATTGTTGTTAATTTGAAATAAATTTATTCACAATCTTTTTCTAAAAACTTGAACTAAGAAACCCATTTTTTAAGGAAATTTCACTTGTACTTTCCGAAGCGAAGGCGCTGCAATACCCCACCATTTTATCGCCGTATGTCTGTTCTACAACATATATCTACAACACAAAAAATGACAGGAAAATCTAAACGTCAATTTATTCTTATAGAATCTATACCATCTCTTAAAATCGAAGGGAAAATGTCGGCTCCCAATAACATGTCTATTTTACGTGGCGTTCCAAATTGTGGGTCTGCCAACGTAAGGTTTGTGGTATGTGTCCAATTTTCCGAATTAATAGTTGTGGACGGCATTTCCGTACATACATGCGGCAAAATCATGAAGTCGACATTAAATTTAGGTTCCTCTTTGTCTTAAGGTTTAAGAATACATGTGGTAAAACTGGTAGACTCGCACGAAAAGGTACGATTCAAGCCATGGATGGGAATATTTACTGAGGCTCGGGACAGCCCTAATTTCTTAACGCAACTATCAGTACCTAATAAAATTTGTCTGACTGGCACTATCTAATAATACACGAAGCGTTTGATAATTTCCCCAACAGTCTAACACATCAACTAAGGCTGTCGATAACAAAACAGTGTTTCGAGATGAAGAGGTGTCGTTAAGCTATTGACTTGATTCAAAAGTAAGTTTGGAGTTTCATCCAAAGGTGAATGAGTAATTTCCGATTCTTTACTCGTAGATACGTGCTCGGATGAAGACCATTTGATTTTGTTTTCAAAGTGAAATAAGGTATGATGCCTGCTATAGCAAATACGACAATTTAAAGTTGAGTTACAATCCTTCATTTTATGAAACGAGCTCAAACAATAAATACAAAGGTTTTTGCCTTTAATGAATAGAAATTTATCATTTGTGGTTTTTTCAAGAAAATTCGAACATCTATGAAGTGCGTGTGGCGACCGACAACAAAGACAACTACTATTATTTGCGTTTGCTACAAAAGAAGCGGTTGAATTTAAAATTCGATTAGACCAACTGGTTCGATTAGGCGATAATACGACATGATTTGTTCGACTTTTCTCCGTTTTTTTGCCATTAAAAATAACGGTTTCGGTTTCTGTTAAAAATCACTTTTACGGACAAAAAATAACGGTTACCGTTTTTTTTAATAACGAAAAAAATAGTTTATGGCATCTGTCTTCCAGGGCATGTATTCTGTGTTTTGTGTTATTTAGTGTTATCGAATTGTTTTAAATAACTGATAAACCGCCCTAGTACTAATATAATAAAAATATGTAAATATATCTTTTTCTATTTATTTCTTCTTTTTATAATAGGAAATATGAAATAATTAAAACTATTTATACATTGAATTTATTTTGATTATTACAGTAAAAAAACTTTAACTTTGTAATATTTAATTTTTCTAAAAGTAATACTTACTATAAAATTTACGCCTTTAGCTGCTAAGATCTAATAGGCTGCTAGGAAAACGCTTTCAGGGTTAAAAATAAACAATGATAGACTGCTAAGATAAAGAGTGATGAACGAATATATGGCGGGGAAATATGGAGGGGGAAATTAGTTTTGCTATGTTGTTTTCTGCTAGTGTACTAGAAAGAGATGTAAATATGACATTACGTGTATTATTACTTCTGCACTTCGACTAAAATTTAGTTCCCCCTTAAACAAAAAGTAATCTCCAATGAAGTTTTTTTTGTCGTGTGTATGGAAATATGGACACCCTAGCTTTAACACATTCGCTACGATGGTCCTATTCGCTAGATTCGGTGGGGACCACCGAACGAGGCGCTCTATCCGCTACAGTGTTTCCCAAACTGTGGTCCGCGGACCCCCAGGGGTCCGCGGACTCTTCCCTGGGGGTCCGTAGGCAAAGTCTTGAATCGCATGTTTGAGCTGCGGGTTGAAGTGCGACTATTCTTAAAGGATAAAGATTTTTTTTGAAAGACCGTTTTAATAGTTACGCCAGATTAATTAAAATATTCTCCCATTTAAGTGACTTAAACTTAAGTTTGCAGGGGAGCGCAATAAATATTTTCTAGTTGGAGGAGAAAATAGCTATGGTCAAAAAGTTACATTTATTGGCGATTAATTTACAAAATAATAATTTTGATTCGTTTCCTACCTTACATAAGTTCATTGAAAACTCAGAAAAAATCGTACCGAACGAATGTGTTGCAAATATGATTCTGCACTTCCAAACATTGAAAATAACTTTCAGAGATTATTTTCTTGAAATGCAATAAAATATCTCGTGAATCAGCAATCAATTTCACTGTAAAATCAGTGAAATTATAAACATAACCGCTATTGAACAAGGCAAACTTGTTAAGGTATCATGTAATAATGATTTAAAAACTTAGTTTAAAGAATCTAGTCCCAATGACTTATGGATCGTAATACAAAAATGTTACCTTTACTAGCTTAAAATGCGTTAAAACATTTACTTTCATTCTACTTAACTTATTTGTGCAGCCCGACGTTTTCTTCGTAAGTTTATGTTAAAAATAAGCAAAGATTGAATGTGAAATTTATATTTAAGAATTTATTTATTCGGAATTAAACCCGAAATTGATAAGATCGTAGGCACAAAGCAACACCACTTTTTACTTAGTTCATCAAAATAAAACATTTTATTAAAGGTGCAAAGTTTAATTATTTTATATAGAACGAATCAAAGATCTAAAAATATTGGTTTCAAAACCAAACTTTTTGTTTATAATACCTTTCCCAGTGATGGCAAACCTTGTCAACCCAGAGTGTCAAAAATAAAAAAAACAGGTGATGCTAATAAAGTGACGTGTCACCCACATATAAATATCAAACGATATTGTTGTCAAAGCAATATTAAAACAATAAAAATTGTTTTCTAAATATGATCTCTTGGTCGAGATCATCAGACTTAAGAATAATCACAGATTTTCTGATTGGTTATTATATGACAAATAATGGGTGCCTATGAATACCGCCCTAAGGTCCGATTGCATAAAAGCTAAACTCGGGATTAACCCAGGGTTTACTTTTTATGCAATCAGGCCTAAATGTTTCAAAACGAAATCTCAGCTGCGTATCACAAAAAAAGCAGCAGCGTGTCACTATTAACACGCGTGTCATAGGTTTTCCATCACAAGAGTGCGCCAAAAGCCTTATGACCCGTGTTTTTTATACTATTTTTTCTGTTTTGCGGTTTTTATGACTTTTAAAATAAAATATTTACATTACATCAACCATACAGGGTGAGTCACGACGGACGCGTCAGAGTTTTATGGCGAAACGGTATATATTTTCCAATTTCTATCGCTGTTAGATTATGTAAGTCAATAAGGGCTACATTTTAAAAATATTTTCAAACATACAGGGTGCTCCAAAAAAGAGTGGCATATCAAAGTTATACTTTTTCTTATGGAACACCCTGTATATTTTTACATTTTTGGATTCCTCTTTAAATTTAGTTCAAAAAATGTATGAGGTTATATGGGTCTAAAGCAACCGTTCTCGTGAAAATTGCATTTTCATGAAAATACACTGTTTTCAAAAATTTTCAACATTTAAAAACTTTGAGAAGTCTGAAGAAATTCGCTTGGAGATAAGATTGACAATAGATTATGTAACACTTTGCACCACCTACATTTTTAAAATATTATACAGGGCGTTTTTTACGCTTGGTCAAACTTGTGAAACTTTCAACATCGATAAGTAATTTTTTTTAAATACAACACCCTATATTTTTTTACACCGTCTTATAGGAAATTTAATTCTCTTTCGAAAATATTAATACTGTTTTTTACCTAAAATTGATATTTTCTGAGATATCGCGATTTTATTGTTAAATATTAGGGCAAAGTAATATTTTCGAGTAGGCTATGAAGGTAGGCAGCGGTAATTTGAAACAATTGAAAGAAAGAACAAGAAAGTCTTAGTTTTATCTTTTGCCTACGCATTTTTGACATTTTTTCTAATGAAGAGCAATCTTACGTTTAAATCGAGATTTCTTAACATTATTTATGCATTTATTTATTGGACCAGTATGATAAGATGATTACTAAATCCTATAAACCATTTTTTTGTTTGTTTATAATACGACACTCGGTTCTATCAAAATATCTTTGCTTAAATTCTGGTTCCACGCATTTTGCAAACATTGTGTTTTAAACAATGTGCACATTGTTTAATGTAAGTAAGTGTTTATGGTGTGTTAACTAAAATATAAATACACAGCAAATATTTCAAATTGGGACCATAGTAACATTAATTGAACATTTATAAAAATATTTCTAGTGATATCTAAAATGTATGTAATAATAATTCAAAAACAAAATTTAACAGCCGATTACAATAAATGTTCAACATGCCGACCATCCTCTTGCATACACATTATGATCCTCTTTTCAAGTGAACGCCTTACATTACGCAACATATTTGAAGTGATTGTCTCAAAAGTTTTTGAATTATTATTACATACATTTTAGTTATCACTAGAAATATTTTTACAAATGTCCAATTAAAGTTACTACGGTCCCAATTTGAAATATTTGCTGTGTATTTATATTTTAGTTAACACACCATAAACACTTACTTACATTAAACAATGTGCACATTGTTTAAAACACAATGTTTGCAAAATGCGTGGAACCAGAATTTAAGCAAAGACATTTTGATAGAACCGAGTGTCGTATTATAAACAAACAAAAAAATGGTTTATAGGATTTAGTAATCATCTTATCATACTGGTCCAATAAATAAATGCATAAATAATTTTAAGAAATCTAGATTTTAACGTGAGATTGCTCTTCATTAGAAAAAATGTCAAAAATGCGTAGGCAAAAGATAAAACTAAGACTTTCTTGTTCTTTCTTTCAATTGTTTCAAATTACCGCTGCCTACCTTCATAGCCTTCTCGAAAATATTACTTTGCCCTAATATTTAACAATAAAATCGCGATATCTCAGAAAATATCAATTTTAGGTAAAAAACAGTATTAATATTTTCGAAAGAGAATTAAATTTCCTATAAGAGGGTGTAAAAAAATATAGGGTGTTGTATTTAAAAAAATTAAGTATCGATGTTTAAAGTTTCACAAGTTTGACCAAGCGTAAAAACGCCCTGTATAATATTTTAAAAATGTAGGTGGTGCAAAGTGTTACATAATCTATTGTCAATCTTATCTCCAAGCGAATTTTTTCAGACTTCTCAAAGTTTTTAAATGTTGAAAATTTTTGAAAACAGTGTATTTTCATGAAAATGCAATTTTCACGAGAACGGTTGACTTTAGACCCATAACCTCATACATTTTTTGAACTAAATTTAAAGAGGAATCCAAAAATGTAAAAATATACAGGGTGTTCCATAAGAAAAAGTATAACTTTGATATGCCACTCTTTTTTGGAGCACCCTGTATGTTTGACAATATTTTTAAATGTAGCCCTTATTGACTTACATAATCTAACAGCGACATAAATTGGAAAATATATTACCGTTTTGCCATAAAACCTCCGACGCGTCCGTCGTGACTCACCCTGTATATACATTTAGGGGATTTTGTATACCTGATGTGGTGGTTGGTCACTACCCGAGAAACAGTCAGAAACAGTGACTGACAGTAACTTTTAACTTTTCTATACTCTTAAATGTAAAATGATAAACAAACTAAAGTGGTTATTATGTACTACTTAAAGAAGATGAAGCTAGTATATGAATCATTTAAAAACATTGAGGTTAGATCAGACACACCAATGGGTCATTCTTAACAGATGAATCTTCCTTAGGTGTAAACACGTTTTACTGTGGTTACCTTTGTTAATAACAATCATAATGTCAATAGCAACAATGTAACCACAGTAAAATGTGTTTACACCTAAGGAAGATTCATCTGTTTAGATTGACCCATACAATAAGTTACGACGAGTTTGACAGTAGTATTCGTCGTATTCGTTGTGCCAACCGTAAATATAAAATAATGCGTATCGAAACAGACCTCATTATGACACGCATTTGCGTGTTCTAATGAGTACTTTAGAGTCGCAAAATAGAAAAAATAATTTATGTAACGTTATATAACATAACAATTCATTTTTTTAACGTTATTTATAACGTTATGTAACGAAAACAAATAATAAATAACGATATACAATAACGTAACGATTTAAAACGTTATTCCATCCTGGTTTCCCAACCTGTGTAGTAGACCGTGATTCTACCCAATATGAACATTAAAGTCTGTTTTATACTACACTATTTTTTCGTTTAAGAAAATCGTATACGATTTTCGGTAATCTATGCTTGTAAGGGACCGGAAATCTGAAGTTGCAGCGACTAGCACTGACAGCGTCAACTTCCATAAAAGGTTTGCAGCCCCACTATACACTACCGCTTAATATAGTCTATGTGTTTATAGCTGGGGTTTATGCATAATGGTATGATTAATTTGTTGTTTTATTCAGTGTTTTAATAAGTTATTTCAATTTTTCACTTCGTAACTAAACAGCTGTTTTATTGCAGGAGTTTTATAACTTATTTCAATTTTAACTAAACATTTGC